>OZ007513.1:1593451-1748451 GCA_963931865.1 Axinella damicornis | reverse complement strand
ATGGTGTGATTTCAAATCAGTGGTCCACACCCATCGCTCCGCCTAAAGTCATGCCCACAAATTATATATTTGTCCTCCTTACAGGTTCTTCTTTCCCACTGCCAATCCACCGACCGACGGTTCATAGCAGCAGAAGCTAGAGTTCCATTCATTATACATGCTCACACTTTCTACAAATTGGCAACACCTTTGGAAACTGTAGGCATGGATGGACATCCAGTAAGCTCATGGCCAACAACTTTGAAAGTGCCATAATTTCTGTGAGACCAACGTGAGTAGTTCCATACCAAACCCACACGTCAAATGGCACATGGGTACAAGACTATGAACCTTGCATTCAAAGAATTGTGACTCACTACATTTCAATACTTCTGTAAGTACAACATTTTAAGTATACTGGAGCAGTCCCTGAATCAACTAGACTGAAGCCCCTCGGTTAATGCTATCAAGTTTGTGTCAGTTTCAGAACCCACATTACCTTGACAGGGATTGTCAGAGCAGCAGTTGCGCTGGAGATGGTCAGTAAAATAGAAGTAATCGTTGTTCAAACACACTCGATCACAGTAGCATTGCCCTCCATCAGGTAGGTCCACACGACAGGAACCATAAGCACAACAGTGTGTAAATCCAGCAGAAATGCAACCTGAAATATAGCACCATACAAAAATGTATTTAGTTATATACTGTTGATTCTGAAGTCCAAGTCGCATCACATGATTTGCAAGTAAAGAAATAAAATTCCCACTGCAACGATACTATATTCCAATAATGGATACCTAACCATCAGTCTAATAATCAGGAGTGAAGACTGATAAATTAAATTTACTTTCAGCTCTTATAGCTTGACGCTTCTGTGTAAGTTCTTCACTTCCTGTTGGAATAAAAAAAGAAAGCTGTGAGCAAGTTTTTTTTGTTGCCAAAAATACTGAAAACCTAAGATTTATGCAACCAGCAGTTCATCAAAAATCTCCCTAGTGAGGACTGCCAGCAGCTTGATTCTATGTTGAGTTGCTAAACAGTACTCAAATGAACCTTATGACTACAAAGAACTGCTGCTTTGACTGCAGAGCGCCATACAAAGATGTCTCTTTCTATAGCTAGCTACTGTTGATTCATAAGTTCAAGTCAGTTCACATGATTTGGCAAGTAAAGTGGCCCCACAACAGATTCGAACTGGCGAGCAGACGGAGCAACATTGACCATCCAGTCATTCATTACAGGTGGTTTTTGTTTGGTTATTGCATTCGTTGTGAGGGCACATCCATATTCTAATCTACTGGCTCAGGTGCATTAAGGAATGGATGAGCACTAAAAACATAATACTTCAATTAGAGTAAATTATCGGATGACATGCATAATCAGACGCGCTAGCACCAAACGTGTGTATCACCGGAAGTGGGCAGGACCTTCAGTTGATACTACCGACCCATCGCACTTGGATTTAAAAGCAAGTTTGGTGGCTGATTTGAGCACTAGGGAGTAACACTGAATGTTGACCAGGGTCTCCGTGTCTAATATCGGATGGTGAAATTTTGTCGTATTTTGGCATAGGCACTCACAGGTACACAGGTCCTCGGCAATACAATGGCACAAGACTGGTATCATACAAAGCGGTCCAGGTGATGACAACGACAGTAATTCTGGAGAATTTTGAGGTAAATGACTATATCTCAGGAATGATGCAATGTATTAACATGGTTGAACCACGGTCACATCGTGGTTCCAAATGAGCTAGTTGCTTCAGTGTTGCAGGGTTGAAGAATTCCAGTAAGTTAGCTACCTGTTGTAAACTATTGTATTTTTGTCAGTAGAGGCTCTAAAACAGCCGATGAGCCTGAGAGGCTTGAAATGCCTCCAGACCCCTCAGATACTTCAGCACTTTGTGCAGGAGCTTCCATGATCTCTGTGCCTTGGCGAAGAATGGTCAGAGTGTGAATTGTGCTATTAGCCCCCCCTCAATCCAAGCCTGGTTAGATAATTAAGTTTGTATCATGTTATCAGTTGATCCATTAACCGCATGGGAGTACTAAGGTGCAAGCTAGTAACAGTGGCATATATAGCCAGAATGCTGAATTTGCCCAAATACGATGAATGCTCAGAGTGTGAATTGTGCTATTAGCCCCCCCTCCCCCCCTTCACAAACCCTGTATCCACCCTTGCTAATGTCATACGTGTACATAAATGACAGCACTCAACATGAACCAACCTGTTGTGCTCTCTGTCAGCAAGAAAACTGTAATCACAACGAGTGATATGATTTTGCCCTCCATCTTAACTGAGGAAGAAATAATTGGGATATGCTAATTTAAGAGCACAAAGTAACAATATACACAGAACAGTGACCCCTGTTACGCTTTTTACGGATTCAGCATGTGCCATATTCTTAGGCAAATATGGTTAATTGGGGCAAGCCAGAGCGAGCCTCACACAGACAAGTTTGCTGTAAATTTTCCCTACATTTCTACACATGTTTATAGCTGTCGTATATCGTGCCGTAAATCTCTTGCAGCTCTTATTTTTTGTGTTCTTGCATCATGCGTTAATTCGAAACCCAAGCAGTTGAATGAACCGTGAACAGTCTACCTGCTCGACTCGGAAGATGGCGACAACAAAGATGGAACCACTGGTGGAGCTACCTATTCATTGGCTAAAGCGATAGGCAGACCATGATTCCATGAACAGTCTACCTCCTCAGTGGCGACAACAAAGATGGGGACCGCTCATGGACCTATTCAGTGGCGAGGGAGCGACAGGGGCTGCCATAAGGCAACGAAGATTCATCTGTCGATGCCATTATCATGCTGCTATTGTTGCCTGCTAAGCTGCTCCAGCTATAGCTGCTCACAGTTCGCAAATGTGTTGCGTGATTTTCAGTCGCATTCTGACGACAGTCATGTGCATGCAAATGCTCCATGTTCTGCAATGCACTCGCTCAGGCTCGCCCCACAATGTCATGCATTCTTCTAGTGATATTCACACATCACACACCATGTTTCTTGAGAAGCAGAGTGCCAAATTCCTGTCTTGGACCTTACGAATCTCATTACCCATACGTTTACTCCCATAGAAAGTGTGCCATTTTCCCCCAAATTAGCTACACACCCATTATAGCCCAAGGGACATCAGAAATTGCACACTTAGCTACTAAGCGGCCGTGGCGCGCACCATCCAATCAGGTCAAGCTCTGCCCTAGTAACGAGCATCCGCATCATGGCTATATGCCTCGTTCTCATTAGCAATGGTTGAAAAAACAGTTCTGTACACAACCTAACCCTACACATAATACACGTAGAGATACGTAGCTAGGGGGTTGTTTAACTACAGATTTAAGCTCAGATCATCCCTACCTTGTCTCCCTGCTGTTCTGCTACCCTACACTAGCTCATATTTAATGTTGTTCAGGTCACTTTGAGTAGCAGGTGCATGCTTGAGCTGAACCTACTCTTTAAAATGAGAAGGGTTGTTTTAACCAGACTCCTGGGAGCTGTGCCCCCAGGTTTACCCCCCAAGTCTCGTATGGCGGGGGGATCCTTATCTGGGGGTAAAGTGGCTCGATCCCTGCCATGGGGTAAAGCGGCTCAATCCCTGCCATGGCTCAGCTTACCCTCCAAGGAGTGCAAGGGCATATGTGGTTCCCACTTAGTTAGGTCTGCATGAGTAATATCACATAGCCGGTTGAATGAGTGATTAACCAGACTCTAGTTGCATCTCAGTGCCTCCTCCACTGTGGTGGTCGAAGAATGTATCCACAACCACAAATGTTGTGTAGCCTCACTTCTAACGTTTTGTAGTTATAGGTACGTGACTTAGCTTAATTGTTTACCCATCTGTATGCCTGTTGGAGGACCTATAGTGGTCAAGCAGTGTAAATGATCTGCTTGAATGCACATTGTTTGGAAGTGCAGCTGTTCTATTAGGTTTTCCTATTTGGATAGCTACTAGGATGCACTTGTGTGCTCATTCCTTGGTCACCATGCAAGGGGGCACTGAGATGCAACTAAGGTGACCACAGCCTGGTTAAAACAACCCTTCTCTTTTTACAGTGGCACCTAGCAGAAGTCTGTTCAACTGTCTGTCTCTGAGTCACACCAAGACAGTCTTCATAATATGTGCGCATGCGTACAAGTGGTGTCTAGTTTGGTTCCCAGACCCTACTGCGTTTCCGGGGAGGGCGGGGCGGGCGGGCGTTTGAACCGCCTGACGATCGTGGGTCGTGCATAGCCTCGTACCCAGGCCCTCACGCGGAACGCGTGTGGGCCTGGGAACGAGGCTATACTGCTCAGTGCGAGAGCCGTCGTGAGGGAGTCACGCAAATTGAACTATAGCCCGTCTAGAGGCCATGTTGTGACCGAAGCGCAGCGTAAAATCTACGCCACGGCGGCGAATACCATGTCCCATGCACTGAAGAATCGGGCAACATGATGGCAACTAACCTGACCTGTCGCCAAGAAGACGCCCAAAAAGCATCGCGAAAGTACCAAACCAGAAAATCGCCAAACCGGTTCTTTCTTCACAATAACATGCACGTCCAGCTTGCTGTTTGTCACTGCTTCGGGTGGAGATTCGTCGCTTTCAGGCCATACCGCTTGTCCCGCAGTCCGCAGAAATTCAGCAACCCGTTCCACGTTTACGTAGCATCAACGCGTGCATGCAATACGTTACAGCTGCATACACTTACAGCTACAGCTAGCTGGCAGCAAACACTTCACCCATCGCAACTTCAATATGATGCATATGAGTGCACTTACTTAGCTCTGGGTCATGGGCCAGAACCGGTCAGAACTCGTGCAGTCTGAGTGACCTTTTCAGGTACAACTCCAGCAACAAACTAACAGAGCTACTGGAAATGGACTGCAATCTACTTTATATATAATCATGGATAATAATGTACTAGGCCCTACCGTATATTGGTTTATTTTCGTGTTGAATAACGTTCGCGTAATAATTATTCGTGTTGAAAAATTTTCGCGAACTCAAGCAAAGTGAACTCGCGCGAATACGTGTCAAGCCATAGCGCTATTACGATGGAGGAGTACGAACGAGACTATTTCAGCTCGTTCTTTTGCCGTGTACTGCTTGTAGCTCCCGCGGCGCTTTCCTCTTTCACTGTTGATGATATCCTGAACCTCTCTGTTCGCTTGAGCAATGGCTTGCGAAGGTATTGCACTGGACAAGGAGCCTTTTGGGTCTGGCAGTCCACCCCGAGGTTGGAAGTACCGAAACAGAGCCATGATTACTGAGAAGTGACAGAGAACTAGTGAGAACTTCAGAGAAGTGACAGCTTTCCAGCGATATCGATCGACGTGACAAAGTTAACTGTATACCGAAATTTATTCGTTGCCCTTATATTATTCGTTACCAAAAAAAATCACGAGATAAATTTTCGCGATTGGAGGCATTCGCGAAAATATTTTAACAACGAAAATATACGGTATAATATTATTACCCATGACCGGTAAAAAAACTGTCCTCACCGCCCCCGCGGGACCGGGCTATAAGTGCGCGCGCTGCGCTGATTAACTGGCACGTGCAACGCTGTGACGTCATGGGTCGTAAAGCAAATTACAGCCATGAGATCTCGAGAGCAAGTCAAATCAATCCCCCCAGCCATAATCATGGATATTATACGTAGTCTATAATATCCATGCCATAATATGGACTCTTGATATGAACCCTCCGACCACAATTTTTTTGGACGTCAGAGAGGCATTACTATTACTTTTAATGATGCTGTTTTAATAACCTCTCTGAAGTCATGCATTGTGATACACATACAGTAGATTATAGAGCATAATCAACTCACCCCGGCCTATACATCTGTGGACAACGTCCCCCTCAGAGTGTGTAATGTAGTCTTGTTCCCATGTTCAAGCTAAGAAATATTGTATGTGGAAATCTGTGCTTTGCGAGACTTTTTCACCAGACAGACATGGGAGGGGGGGGGGGGGGGGGGGGGGGGGGGGGGACGGGACACACAAATGATGACCGAACCAATTGTTTAACCCTGATTCGCTCATGAACATACGGGGTAAATAATAGCAATTCTTACCCTCACACACATGACATTGTACATAACAAGGAGATGCTTACATAATTGTAGGAGAAAACAAAAGGAAGAGATGAGAGGAGTGCTACACAAATAAAGAAATTGTTGTAATGGAGGCAACTTATACTCGAAGTATCTCAACATTGTCTCTGTAGCAGATGGCAATCCAATCTGATTGGGTGGAGGACCACTGAACTTGATTGATCTCCCCCTCTGCGGCATAGGCCAGAATGGGGACCTCGATTGGTTGGGGCATGGGCTGGATATCCCAGATCAGGGCCTGGTGGTCATCAGCTATGGGAAAGGACAGATACAGGGTTAGATGGGCAGGATTCTTAAACATCCACAAAGGTGAGAAACTGGAGAGGCCGTCACTCAGGAAGGCAACTCTATTTTGGTGATAGATGTGCAGTTAAAAATGATGGTAAGGAGGTGATTCAAAAAACCCAATTCTATATTGTGTTTTATGCAGAGTAGGATCCTACACAGCCACCTTACAGCTGGTGATGTGTCTCTGGGAGACACAGGTCAAAGTACATCTCTTAGCCCAGTTTTCAGAGTAAAAGCAACCCAGCTGTTCATGTACAAAGTTATCATGACTATCAGTTTACCTGTCCCCTATATATGAATAGACCTTATTCAGCTAACGCGCGCGCCGTCAATTGGCGGCAGATTCCAATTACTTGCGTGGGCGTTCATCACAGCTGCAACTGTTATAAACTATCTTTGCTAGCCCCTTGCACTTTTTAGGTAACAATATTCAGTAAATACAGTACTTTGGTTTGTGTAGGTGATAGAAGACAACATGTTCCAAAGGAAATAAGAAAACTTTTTAGCAAGCTAGTGCATAAATCCCATTTATGGTGGTCACTTTTTAAGAAAATTTGTACTTCACTTTCAATGTGTAGGAAGCATGTTTCCGGCACGTGCCGGAAACATGCTTCCTACACATGTGCCGGAAAATTTCCTACAAAATGTATTTCGGGGATTATTTGTCGCTTCACATGCAGTGTGTAGGAAATTTTCCTACAAAAGTGCACAACATTTCACTAATTTTGCCATAATTTAGCTTCATTGTGGTCATGTATGTGAATGTTTTGTGTATTGTGTAGGAAATTTTCCGGCACAATTTCCTACACAATACATGTGTGCCTTGAAATGTGCAGGAAAATTTCCTACACATTTGTACTGTGGACTGCTGTATTGAATGTACGTGCATACACCAATCCAAAAACCATGTGTAGGAAAATTTCCTACACTCTTGTGTAGGAAATTTTCCTGCACTTTCGTCTTGTGTAGGAAATTTTCCTGCACTTTCAAGGTCTTGTGTAGGAAATTGTCCTACACTTTTGAGGTCTTATTTATCTAAAACAAGGGGCACTTAGCCTCTTATTTTCTTTTCTTATTTCCTTTGGAGCATGTTAGACTACATTGCAAGAGAGACCAGCACGTTTACGGCGGCAGGTTTCGATGTTTGTGAAAGCGCTCAAGGACTGCTGCAGGATTCCAACAGCCAGCACTCAGCACCACCATCCCAAGGCACTCTTGTGGTGTTTCTCCAGTGGTTCTGGGAGTGCAGCACCATGGACATCATCCTCTGTAAGCACTAGCTGATCAGAGTGGCTGTAGTAGTACCGTTCTTCATGGGCGTGGCTCGAGGTGTGTGTGCTTTGAGGGATGTAGCCCGCCAGCGAGTTGCTGGACGCGCTCTGCAAGGCAGGTACATGTACGGTGAGGCTAGTGCCTTTCAGTAGATAAATGCGCTCGAAAGTGTGGCTCAGCTAGCGCCAACTTTGCAATACGCTATTTAGTGCGCTTTCAGCCCTACGGCTGTCCCCGAGCACCTTCACAAACGTCGAAACCTGTCTCTCGTGAATGAGCTCTCTCTTGCAACGAGTCTTCTGTCACCTACAAAGAGTAATGTACTGTATTCACCGATGATTGTTACCTGAAAACGTACGTACACTGTACAGTTAGCAAGAAGCTAGTTTATAACAGTTGCAGCTGTGCGGAACGCCCACACAAGTAATTGGAATTTGCCACCAGTGTCGGTGCGCGTTAGCCGAATAAGGTCTATTCAGGAATTAGTGTTGTACTAGATCTAATAAAATCTTTTGCCTGCCTAAACACAGAATTCTGGTTCAGTAAACAACCAGTGGGAGTGAGGCTACAGAGAGTCTGGCTTATGTTTCAGTGGGTTGCAGAGGACAGCCAAATTGTCTCTGTGTTCAAACAATTTTAGTTCTTTCATCATAGCCCAACATGATAAATACGAGCGGAAACCACACTACTGATAGCCGGTGCAACTCACCGGTAGCGCAAGCTCACCCTTCAGATCTCGGCATGCTGCCCGTAATATAAAGTAGGCGGCTAGTCTCATGCCCAGACCTCACCCTTTCACAAACAAGCAATTGATTACATGCTTGCATGAGGTAGGCCTACTTCATTGCATGACGTGACACTAGCCTCATCCCCAGGCTGTGTTAGGAGAAACGGCCTGGCAACTTACCCAAGTTCAAATCGCTACTTCCGCTACCAGAGAGTTGGCAGAACCAATCAGATTTCAGAATGTTGTCACATGACAACAGTAAACCGAATTGCGTCATGCATTGAAGCGTCACAGTCACACTCATTTATCGCAGTGAAGCCAATCGCATGATCACGGCAGTGTAGGCCCTCTGCATGATGATGTTTGTTCGTCTTCTGCTTGCCTTCCATTGCAGAACCTGCAGCAAACAGTTGCTTCCACAAGCAGGAAGGACCGTTCTCAGCTGGTGGAAATATCAGAAGTATCACGTGGACTTCACTGCTTGAATGAGGTACACAATTTCCGTGACGTTACATCCATATACAGTTTGAACTCACGGAAGTTACCAGGCCATTTCTCCTAACACGCCCTGGAGATGAGGCTACATGTAGACGTGACACTGGTTTGTTCAGAATCGAGTGCCGACTCAGCACAACCAAGAAATCGTTCAATAGACAAAACCCTTTCCCTCGTGAGAGGGTGGGCTCTGGATACAAGAAATCGTTCAATAGACAAAACCCTTTCCCTCATGAGAGGGTGGGCTCTGGATACAAGAAATCGTTCAATAGACAAAACCCTTTCCCTCGTGAGAGAGTGGGGTCTGGATACAAGCTGTATGTGACAGGAGGAGTGGCTATACACATACCAGCAGTGCATATGTGACAGGAGGAGTGGCTATACACATACCAGCAGTGCATATGTGACAGGAGGAGTGGCTATACACATACCAGCAGTGCATATGTGGCAGGAGGAGTGAGGTGCCCATGTGATGCCGTTGATCGAGGCCCGGTGGTTGCACAGCCGAGCCACCGGTATGCTCGGTACCCTCACATCCAGAATGACAACCTGTGAATGAATTGAGACCGGTTTGAGGACTTCATTACTTTATTCCTGTATGATGTTCCTACCCTGCCCTCACTCCCCCCTCCTCTCCCCCTTACCCCCTCCTCTCCCCTACACTCTCCCTTCCCACTAATATTTTCCCTCCTCCCTCCGTCTCCTTCCCTCCTCCCTCCCACTCTCTCACTCCTCTCCCTCCCTTTATCCCTCCCCCTATCAATCCTCCCTCCTCCTTCCCTCCTCCCTCCCTTCTCCCTCCTCTCACCCGCACACAAGTGTATACCACACCCATACTATACTTCAGTCCACCCCAACACACTCCACACATTCACACACTGCACGCTCACACCTGCACACACACACACACACACCCACTCACACACACACAGCCACACACACACCTCAGTGTTGTCCATGGCAAAGGCGGTGAGGTATACTGTGTAGTTGGGATCCTGCTTGTTCCAGGAGAATCTCAGGAAGGGAAGCTAGACCCCCTCCACCCTCACCCCTCCCCCCACACCTACACACACACAGTCACGCACACACCTCAGTGCTGTCCATGGCGAAGGTGGCGAGGTAGTTGGGATCCTGCTTGTTCCAGGAGAGTCTCAGGAGGGGGAGCTGCTTCGGATCTTCGTACAGGATGGTGGAGTGCTCCAGGTTCCTGCAGTGGGAGGAGTGGCAACACTCTGATCCGTCTCTGGATGATCACAACAAACGGAACACAGCATGTACACCGACACTCAAATCTGGGGTTTCAATTTCCTGGCAGAAAAAAACATCTAATACACCACCTAGCCTCGTTCCCAGGCCGCGTGGGAGGAGAGGTGCTTCTCTCTCCTCCCACATGGCCTGGGAGTGAAGTTAATACACCACCACTCCCCAAACACTAAAACTAGTAGAACACATACCCCGCACCGGACGTCTACAGGATACAGTGCAGCTACAATCGACATGACATCTCTGCCGATGCGCATCGAACAGGTGTACATTGTATACTGTGTTTGTATCCAAGGTGTGGGAGTGACCGCTTACCGCATATACTGAAGCTGAAAAAACAGCCTAAACAATAGTCATGACATTTGTGAAGTACATAAATCATGGGAAAATACTGTTTCCTAGCGGTCATCTCGAAGAATGAAGTTTCCAAATGCACTACATGTCCTGTCTCTGAGGTCACAAAGAGGTGGAGCCAATGTTATGAATAGTTATGAAAAGTAGGAAATAGCTGAAATACAGCGAAACGAAGCGTCTTGACTTCAGTCAGGTACACATATCGTATTTCCACGATCAAACGCCGCACTCGAATAATAGCTGCATCTCTGGAAGGGATGAACGAAATAAACACCGCCCTTGTTTAGTAGCCACGGCTAGTATTCAAATGGTCGGCAATCGATCAAAGCGCTTTGTCTAGCCCTCGAGGACCATGACTGTTTCGCTGTGAGCATGAAGATAGGAGAACTGATTGTTGGTCATATTCCCCGAGAGCTGTTTGGCATTTCCCGAGGTCGAGGCACGGGGGGCGAGCGACATGTGACCGGCGAAATCTTTCGTGACAGTAATGGCTTTAGCGTTTCCTACTGTTTTGTCAGGATGATTATGACAGTACCGCACGGCACAGGGCCGAAACAAAACTTCATCTTTGTGCATATGCACACAGTGCTCCAATCCGTCTCCTCACTTCCTTGTTTATGCTGGGTTTAATAAACGCCGCCTTCGATTAGTGGCCGCCCTCGAATAGTAGCCGCAGTAAATTACGTGATGAAATAAATAATAGCCGCGGTGTTTGATCGCGGAAATATGGTAGAGCAGGTTTTTTTTGCTAGGCTATTGTTTGACTCCCTTTCGATGGTTTATGAGGGTCAATGTGGTGAGATTTCAATTTTTTTGGCAGACAGACAGACGACAGACGGACAGACAAAACGATTGTTTAACCCCGCTTCACACATGCGCGCCACGCGCGGGGTAAAAATCTGGCTCTCACTACTGTTCCTAAAGGTTGTGGCTATGTGGGAATTCCTGCAACCCCATATACATGTATGTACACTGTACATGTACGTGCATACTGACAGACTGGACTGAGAAAGCACTCAACTGCACCTCAGGTCAAACATCCTGACAGAGCCGTCAGACCCGACTGATGCGAACAGGTCCCTCCCTGTACCGGCTCGTGTGAAGGCGATATCGTGTACCTCCTTGTCGTGGGCTATCAGCTGCGTCTTGACGCTCCCCGTCACCTTGCCAATCACCTGGCCAGTCTGGGAAGGGAGGGGTGTGTGAACAGTGAGGAGTGTGGAGAGTGAGGCGGGTGGAGAGTAAGGTGGAGAGGAAAATGAGTTGCTATGCTCCTTGCTTCCAGCATTTGATGCTTGTACAATGTACACTGTACATACATGTACATGTAACATGACCAAATTGTACTGAGTTACAATGTAACATACGTAAATGGTAAAACTCCTTGCGCATAGCTGTACGTAAGCAAGAGCGCATAAGTAGATCGCCCGCCCGCCCGGAGTGGGCGATCTACTTATGCGCTCTTGGCGTAAGGGAGTGGGGCTGGGGGCGGATACATGTACAGTGCAACAGAGCAAGAGAGCAAAACTTTTGATTTTAGAAACTTTTAACTGTAGTGCTTGACACAAACATCAAATGTGTTTACAAAGTACATAAAAGGAGAGACACATCACTTGTTATGCTTCCCCTAAATTAATTAAGTGTCACGTGATGTCCCCTCACCAATATGGCTGCCAACAGTCACCACATTCAGAAAAAGTGTTTAGCATGGCATAAGCCTGTTACTGGAAGATAAGAGTGCAGATGCTATATGAAAGTTGCCTTCACATTGAAGTTTATTTGGAAGGTAGTCAACAGGCTTCAATCCCAAGCACTGTCAGGAAAACCCATAAAAACTGTTATTTTAGGAGCAAAAGTGTTTAGCATAGGATAGCCACAAAACTTGGAGATAAGCGAGTTAACAGCAAAAATGCCTTTGAGATAGATTATAGTTTTGCTTCAAGTACTTTTCTTGGAACAAGAACCTTCCTGGAATGTATGAAAGCGCTTCTGAGTGGAAACTGTAAACTTGCAGCCATTTTAGTGACGTATCATGGGCGGGCATACCTTCTGTGATGTCATCGGTGTTTATATAAGTACAGCCACGGCACTTACAGTTAGCGCGATTCACTTGAAATGGCTTCGAGGCAGTCCGCAGTTGTGATTCAAGTACTCCTGTTGGCAATAAGAGCTTCCTGGAATTCATGAGAGCGCTTCTGGGCAGAAATCTGTGACGTCACGAAAATATGCTGACGTGTCAGTGGCGTTTCTTAAGTATGGCAGGTATACCAAGAAGCTGGAACCTCCTGTGTAAGCAGTGTTCATTCAGCTAACAGTGGTATACATCATTTTATGCCTAAATAACATGACAGGATGGCTTTATTGTAAAATCTGAGACATTTCAAAAGTTTTGCTCTCTTGCTCTGTTGCACTGTATATGCACGTTAGAAGCCCAAAGGGCTCACAGAAGCCAGCTAAAGGGTCATAAGGGTACAGTGTACTTCAATCAACAGCTACTGTACATGTATGGGTGTACCACAAAGTGACCCTCTCTCTGGAGAGACACTGAAAGTACTCTTCTGCAAACATCAAACAGTCTACTAAAGTGTACTGACGCTATATATTCTTTCATACACCCACATGCTTTTAAAATCCAATTCTCAGTTACCAAGACATTATCATTTTCAGACCACCAATGCAGACTCTGAAAGCAGACACAAAACTTCTGACTTCCCACAACTTAGTTGAACCACAGCAGTTACATGTGTACACCCTACATTGTTCCCATGGCAGCTGTACAGACAGCAATGTTTGGAATGGGAAGACAATAGTGGTACTTAATGAATGGCAGCAGTGTGCTGGGCTCCACATCTTCATTGCCGATTTTAGAGTCTGCACCGGCACACAACACTTGTCAGGAAATCTGTCAAACCTGATCGGGAAAGTTCTCATCTTAAAGGAAAGTTATAATGGCATGTACATGTACTTCGTAGCCTCGTTTCCAGGCATCAGCCATGTGCATGTAAACACAGAGCCTCGAATGCAACAGTACACTTCACAAACAAGATCATGGTAGTGCAGTTGCTTGACTCAAGTGCAATCTGTCAGGTTTGACAGATTTCCTGCCAAGTGTTGTGTGCCGGTGCAGACTCTCAATTCGAGTAAAGCCCTCGCACACTGCCAGCGATCAAAATCTGGAAGTTGCATTGGCCTGATAGCCATTCCCCATAATGTGATTTACAATGTAGGTATTGCAGGTGGGCAACACATCATGCGTCCACCAACTCGGAACAGACCATAATCCTAGATATCCCAGTACGACACAGAACAGCAGTGGTATGGAATGGGAACGGCACTGGCATGGAATGAGATGGTCCCTACCTCCAGTCCCCATATGGTGCAGGTGGTGTCGATGCTTGAGGCTCCCAGGATGTTGGGGTCGGTCTCGTTCCAGTCGAAGGAGGTCAGAGGAGCACAGAACTCTGAGTTTTTGTTCTGCTCACGTACAGGTGTAGGGGAGGAAGGGAAAGATGATCATGCATAGCAGATTGTACACACACACGAACACTCCACCTCACAAGCACTCTCACCCCCCCCCCCCCCCCCCCCCCCACACACACACACACAAACACACACTCTCTCTCTACACGAAACACACAGCACACACACACGCACACACACACACATGAACACTGCCTCACACACCACAACACAAGCAGTCTCTCCCACACACACACACGCACACACACTCTCTCTCTCTCTACACAACACACACACATGCACACACACACACACACACACATGAACACTGCCTCACACACCACAACACAAGCAGTCTCTCCCACAACGCACACGCACACACACACTCTCTTTCTACCTTTCTACACAAACAACCAACACACACACACACACACACACACACACACACACACACACACACACACACACACACACACACACACACACACACACACACACACACAGTGACACACACACACAGTGACACACACACACACATTCCACCACACAAATTCCACCACACACACTCCCACCACACACATATACACTCACATTATTCAGCATACATTCTTGTCTAACATCACTATCGGTGACCCTCCACAGTCTCAAGTAGTCTCCGGAGGTGGCCACCAGATCCGGCAGCTGTCCAGTCTAGAGAACAGAGAACAGATACACATACATTCAGTTCTGTTCAAAGTCGAGAATCCATTCCGAAATACACTGTACATGTATCATCGGCTAATACCACATGAACAAGTCATGAGGCTGTAAGTATATTTCCAGGTCACTTGTAACGGCACATACATGTGGCAAGGTCATGTCCTGCACTCAGTCATACAGTGTACCATTTGTGTTTAACATGGACGTCGGATTTACAGGTATTTGATCAAATTTTGTCCTCACTTGCATGTACATGTAGCAACAAATTGATTGCCTACAATGTATGTCATGCACACCGATGCCACTCACTAACTCCGCCTACCAAGTTTACATGTCACATGCAGATCACCTGATCGGGTATCCACATTATTTTGGTGGTAGGGTAGGGATGATCAAAAGTGGCCCTCAGTACAAACTCTCCACGATCCTCGTCCAGCTGGATAATCTGCACCTGCATATGTACGTACATGCAAACAGTCCGTGCATTACGGAAGTGGGATATTCGTGGGGTAGGACTAGACTACTGATGCAAGAAATAGCTTTGAACATCAAGGTTTCCGATCCTCAAGGCCTCTGAACCTCAAACTCCACGAAGAACGCTCAAGAACATTCGCTAGTCCCTACCCCTATATTATGTGCTACTACAGTACGTTTATACCCATATACCAAGAGCTGCGACCAGGGTCACAGCCTAGGACCATCCAAAAACTGCTTGTGACCGTGTGACCAGTGACCACACTGCTGAACTACCGTGTGACCAGTGACCACACTGCTGAACTACCGTGTGACCAGTGACCACACTGCTTGTGACCGTGTGACCAGTGACCACACTGCTGAACTACTGGTGATCATCACCTGTGACTTCTGGTAGTATGCAGAGTAAAACAGTAAGCCACACCCATGCCACACTAAAGCGCGGTGCTCATTGGAATGACCACCCCTTGATAACAATATAACACCCAAGCCTCCAGATGGCCCACCTTATTGCTGTAGTCTTCTATGAAACTACCCACAGCAATTCGAAATCTCCTGTCCTGGCGGACGCTCCAGTTCATGCCATACACTGTCCATGGCGCCAGGTACTTGTAAATCTCTTTCTTCTTGGACCCAGGAGGAGAGTGATGTGCCGCCATAATTATTTGCAATTTTTCGGTTTTGTTGTTCAATTAGAACAATCCACCCACGTGGTTTCCGTATACTAATAATACATGGTTCGAATTATTCTCCGTAAAAGTCGGAACTGGGAAGATGGACAACTCGGGCGGCAAGGTGCTGTTTGCTATGGGAGCAGTTGGCGCTGCTGGTATGTGGTGGTGGTTGAGAGGGAGGGTAGCACCTCAGACGCTGCCAGACCCGGAGAGTTTCAAGACTCCAGTGGCCAAGGTTGCCAAGTTGTATCTATATCCAGTCAAGTCGTGCCACAGGATCGAACTTGAGTCATCGAAGTGTCTCACCAGAGGGCTCAAGTATGACAGGCAAGTTGCTCAATATGAGAAGAGCAGTAGCTTCCTCCTGTAAGCAAACTCTGCTCATTTCCCATAATTTGAGGGGCCCAAGTGCCCCTCCCACCTATTAAACCTTGCAGGAACCTTTCCGGGCCCTCCCCACTTTTCTTGCTGGCCGGGGGCCTGGGAATGAGGCTAGACAGGTTGCACACCTGGGCTACACATACAATATACATGGTAATGTCAGTACAGATTTGGTCCACTGTCTGCACAGGTGCTGGGTGATTGTAAACAAGGACGGCCGTTTTGTGAGTCAGCGAACTAATCCAAGGATGGCCCTGATCCAGCCCAGTCTGGAGTACCGGGATGCTGATGACAGCGTTCTACTGCACCTCACGGCCCCCGACATGCCTGAATTGGTCCTCGAGAACCCTGGGCCTGATGCCACTCCGAGACTGATCAAGTGAGGTTCTGTGATTGATACAGGGAGCATTGAGGGTACTGATGATGACTGGCTCACTATACATGTAGTTTCAGCTGCTAGGTTTGTGACATGTTGGTTGAGCGACATGTTGCCACGGTGATTGTTGGACTTCACACGGCAAAGAGGAGAACATTTGACAAAAATGTTTTGATCAGTATTTATAGTTCCAACCGCACTACTGGTAGCGCAAGCTAAGCATTACAGCTCGTTCCAATCAACGCTCAGGTCACGTGACGACCACCACCACCAAGGTGAGTTTAAGCACCAAATGATACGTTTGGAACAGTGCGTGATAGCGATCATGACGGTGTAGTCAGAATCTTGGTAGGCCGTTCCTATTAGCCAAACAGTTTTTACCAATCATTTATTTATGTGGCACAATTTTTCCCCTACCAGTAACCAGTAGTGTAATTGGCGAGCAGAAGCAAGCCAACCTAGTCGTTCGAACAGCAAAATTATTATGTAGATCATCAACGTTGCCACCTTTTGGTCCCGCATGGGCCCCCGGGCTATGTGCAAACGTACGACCATCTTCTTTACTTCCGGAGAGTTCGAAGGTTGAGTAATCATCACTCGAACTGCGGCTTCCGCTCGCCCCCACAATGTTTCAACATTCGACTAGTTACTATTCAATAATAAGCCAGTCCTGTGTCCTCATGAATGTAAACAGCAGCTGTGATATCAATATCTGATTTGCTTGTTGTAATTATTCATACTATAATCATCGTACTCCCCCCAGGGTACACCAGATACAAGGAGAGGGTGTGGACATGGGTGAGGAGGCCGCAGGGTGGGTATCGGAGTTCCTGGACTTGAAGGGCTGCCGAATGTACTACATGTCCCCTCAGCACAAACCCCGGGTGACCATGGATGATCCCAGGTGGAGAGATATGTGCTTCCCTGGAGAAGAGGTTGGTTGCTGTACCATCTTTGTTTTATTCAGCACTAACCTCGTTCCCAGGCCATCGCACAGAACGCGAAAGTGGGCCTGGTGACAAAATTCCCGTATGTGCTGAGGTCAGCAGTCTTGATTTTGGGTAGGCAAATCATGTACGTCCATTGCCAATTACTGCATAGTAATTATCTTTACTGCGTGAAAAGTGTAGCCATTTGATAAAACCAATGTTCTAGCCTTCAAGACTCACCTCTGGTCACTCCTTGGCAAGGACTTTCTGCTTAGCCATCACCAACAGCTACCTGCCATGTGAATTCGAATGCATCTAAGTAAGGAATGTAATCGCTTACACAAATTATGCTGACTGTGTACACACGGGAATTTTGCCAAGTTTCACCTGGCCCTCTTCCGCGTTCCGCATGTGGGCCTGGGTATGAGGCTAATTCAGCACTGTCTTGTGCATTCTACTTAGCCCCACCCACTATGCTACCTGTAGTAAAATTGCGACCTTGTTCTCCCCTCTCCTTCAGACCAGTTTTGCTGATGCCTGTCCACTGCTGCTAGCGTCAGAGTCCTCTTTGGAGCTGCTCAACTCCAGGATGGAGCAGCCTCTCTCCATTCACAGGTTCAGGCCCAACATCATCCTTACTGGATGCCTGCCCCACTCAGAGGTATTCTTATTCCCAGGCTTCTTCCCCACATCCTCAAACTCAGACTCCTTCAACCTCATTCCCAGGACCATCCTGACCTCATTCCAGGACCATGCTAGCCTCATTCCCAGGACCATCCTAGCCTCATTCCCAGGACCATGCTAGCCTCATTCCCAGGACCATGCTAGCCTCATTGCCAGGACTATGCTAGCCTCATTCCCAGGACCATCCTAGCCTCATTGCCAGGACCATGCTAGCCTCATTCCCAGGACCATGCTAGCCTCATTGCCAGGACCATGCTAGCCTCATTCCCAGGACCATGCTAGCCTCATTGCCAGGACCATGCTAGCCTCATTCCCAGGACCATGCTAGCCTCATTGCCAGGACCATCCTAGCCTCATTCCCAGGACCATGCTAGCCTGCTAGCCTCATTGCCAGGACCATCCTAGCCTCATTCCCAGGACCATGCTAGCCTGCTAGCCTCATTGCCAGGACCATCCTAGCCTCATTCCCAGGACCATGCTAGCCTGCTAGCCTCATTGCCAGGACCATGCTAGCCGAAAGTTTTCGAGCATTTGAGGTTTGGAGGGTGTAAATGTACGAAGGTCACGCACACATCACTAGTCTAGAACCCCCCACTACACACACACACAAAGACACACATAAAATCTTGCTGGAGCCAAGGAATGGCTCGTTCCATGGCTCTATATATTGAATCATGTACAGTTCCCTACCTTCTTATGCTGCAGGACAAATGGACTGAGGTGCGCATCGGTAAAAGTGCTGTGCTAAGAGGGATGAAGCCATGCTCCAGGTACTTTGGTAGCTAGTGCACCGATGCCCTTGACTTTCAGGCTTCAATTGTGCCTGTGCATGATTTTGTGGTGTTTATACTTGCTCAGCTACTGCCCCCTCATATGCCTACATGAGCAATCCAGCTTGCACTGGCACTGACCTAAACGTACAATAATTAGTAGGCCAGATTCAGAGAAAGTAATGCCGGATGCAAGCCCAACGTTCGCCGCTCTTGACAACAGCTCGACGTTTGCTGTTGAGTAAGTAGCATCGAAGGGGGCTCACACTAGGTAGCTACATGTAGGTTCTCATCAAAAAGACAAACCCTGCAGACGGAATGCCAGCCATATCGAAGAAAGTGACCGCATAAGGGGCACACGTCTACGGATCTCATGCTTATACAGTCCAAATTTGAATTCTATATTTAGTAACACTCAGCATTTTGCCGTTGCATGCCCTCTCACCACCTCCAGCGGCTCGATGCGCCCTTGATGTGCGTTAATAGGACTGTGCGGTTTATGATTATTGAATAGCACTGTAAACAATATTGAAATTAAGGTGTGGTTTCATTTAATAATTTGGACAGAGAGCAAAAAGTCGCTGCTCTTTGTAAGACTGCAATTACATCTCTTAAAAATCTGAGCATTATTAATGAGCAGTGCTACAAAGCACATTGAGCATTTTATGTCCAGGCCTATTCATGGTAGCCTCATTCCCAGGCCCCATCCGAGAATATGGGGCCTGGGAATGAGGCTATATTCATGGGCAGTAAATAAATAGAATATCACACATGTTTACTGGTCTTAGTTGCCACAAACATATTCAGAGGACTAATTTAGGGTAAGTTTATCAAGAGTGCATGATGACAGCACTTAATCCACTTTTATGTGGCAGTAGATGCTATGGCTTTGATTCAAACTGAAAGTTCTCATATTGCTATGAGCCCTGTCTGAACTCTGCAGGTAGAGTTCATGCCTAAAAGCCTGGTGGTTGGTCAGTGAGTCCATTAGCAGTGAAAAGGGTGCCTACTACCTCCTGCACTTCACTATACCTACAATGGCTTCATGCTAAGTACATCGGTATCGGGCGATAATCACCTTCCTGGGGAGTATCTGTATCGGTAAATTCTACTGATAACTCAGCCGATAAATGGAGCATGTGTGCTAGCATTGTCGGTGTAGTGATTGTCAGAAGTACTGGACAATGAGTGGAGGGAAGATGAAGTCGCTAATTTGCGAGTTTTATTCACTCGGAGTAGATCTAAAGTTTGCTGTTTGCAGTGCTTGTGGTCAAAGATTTCACGAGATGAGAGAACTTACAATATTGGATCGGTTATCGGTATCGGCAGTCGGATTATCGGAATATTGGTAAAAGCCCATATCGGTGCATCACTAGTACCTGTTCAGTTTAGATGCAATTTGTTATGCACCACAATGGCAAATTGCCTGCAATGAGTATACATTTTGTACTAAATTAACTGCATGTTGTTGATAGCATAATGTCTTATACCTATTATGCTCATGCAGGTGCAAGATGACCACTGTGGACCAAGAAACTGGGCAGTTCTCTGGACCAGAGCCACTGCAGACGCTCCGAATGTATGCTCACTTCACAAGGGGTGCTTACTCCAATACCAAGGGGGTGGCAGCTCACACATGTAGTCACAGCTGCAACCGGGCATCTTGGGAAGGGGTAGAGTCGCTACGCATTCTTCCATTCCCAACGGTCAACTGCTGAAATACAGCGCAGTCGAATGCTTTTTGCAGTCATGTGGTCAAGTAGCAAAAGTGACGGTCAAGATTTCTTGATCCTGGTAGCAGCTGTGACAACGGCATCTATGGGAGTGTCACCCCCTTGAATATGCACTGTAGACTTAGCCTCGTACCCAGTCCCACGCCCAGCTTTTCGTCGCTTGCAGTACGGTAAAGCGGGGAGGGCCTGGTACATCTTCTCACGTGAGTGACGTCAAGGGTAGAAAGACGGCAGAAATACCTAAATGAATGTGGGCATACTGGGTCTCAGAACAGCAGGAAGAGCGAAGGTACCAGGTAACGTACCACACGTATCTAGCTAGCAGGGTGCGACTGTCATACTCACCGAGCGTTGAACGTGTAGATGGTTGAATAACATGCAAAACGTTGCGTCTTCGTTCTGAAAATTTTTTGCCATTTTTCGATTACGTCATGCTCACGTGAGAAGATGTACCAGGCCCTCCCCGCTTTACCGTACTGCAAGTGACGAAAAGCTGGGCGTGGGACTGGGTACGAGGCTACAGTAGACTACCGTAGTTGCCGATTATTTCGCGTGCCAAAAATTTCGCGGTCTAGCCACTAAACGTGACACACGAATATTTCGTGGTGGGAAATTTTCGCTGATTGCTTCCGCGAACAAAAAAAATTCTGCTCGTAATAACTTACTAATGACACGTGCGATCGTGCTGATGGAGCGATCGAACTGTGTATGCGTGGCTACCACGTCTACAGCGAAGCAACTGCCGGGGAAGAGCTACTGTGTGAGCGTGAGCCCAGGAACACGAAGGACAGTAACTTTTATGCCTAGCACTAGCTGTGGAAATATATTTCGCGGGTTTAATATTCGCGGTCTTACTTCATCCGCGAATACCGCGAAAATTTCCCCACCGCGAAATTAACTGCAACTACGGTACGTACCACACAACTGCAACCAAGCATATTGTCCCCAATATCTAAGGAAGGGACAGACTACAATGCATTTCTCCGTGCACGAAGTGGACTGGTAAAACCAAGTTGCAGTTGCGACTAGTGCACAGAACAGCTGAATTTCTGGGACGCTTCATAATATACATCATGCGGTTGGTTGACTCAGGAAAGAAAGGACTGTACTCTCCCACTAATACACCCCCTCATTTCTAAAGTGGGGAGGAGGCATTTTATTTGACTATACGCCCCACAAACACAAAGATGCACCGAGATAGAACAACGTCTTTGTTGTACCTATGCAGAAGACAATCAACAATGGCTTTCCCTCTCTTGTTCCCAGCTACCGACTTCATGAGACTGTGTACGAATGTGAGACTGACAAGAGGTTTGGGAACAGTCCACTCTTCGGTTACAACTACTCTGTTCTTCTCAGAGGAGACATCAGTGTAGGAGACACTGTGTACACAAAATGAGACTGGGAAGTGCGTGTTGCTAGCTGAAAGTCGAATTATTCTACTGCACATTACTGATTGTGTGTATGTGTATGCACTTGCTATTCTTAATGTGGATACAGTGCAAACCTTAATGCAGTTTACTGCTCCACCCCCTTACGACTTCTAAGTCAACATATCTGCATGCTAGCGTGTGGTCTGCTTTTACACTCAAGCATAATTTGCCAATTGTATAGAGCTTTTTCATCACATGATCAATTCCCGAATAACGTGCGTGCCACCATCTTGGTGTACAACTACAGTATGTTAACAATGGCAGTGTGCACAGTATAATAGCATCCCTCGCTAGCCATGCTAAGTGTGCATTTGCATTTGCCGAGTTCACCACAGAAGCTACTTCCAACATGGCCACTTTCTTCCGTATACTTTTGTATTCTCACGGGTGTGACGTCACATGAAAATGCTCCATACTATATACACACCCATACAGAGAAGAGAGAGAGAGACGTGCACGCAATGATTGGCAAATGATTCCACAATGACATGGAACTGGAGTATAAGTAACTGCATGTTTGTGTATGCAAAAACTTAATTCTGATGCGAATAGCCAAATAACTCGATCACAACCATGCAGGGTTAAAAAAAAGGTTGAGGGAACAAAAGTTGGACCGTCAGGCCATTCAGGTATTTGTACTGCTCTCCTCTTCAGTCACACATGGTATGGTAGCTTTAGCACATTGCCCATACGTAGGTCTCATCTCGTATTCTAGATACAACATGCAAACAACATTAATTCATGCTTAGATAGATAAACTTATTTTAGCAGGGTAATGTCCTCAGCTTTATGTACTATTACAGGTGTACAATAATAATAAATAAGGATACAAAAAAGCAACAATAATGTTACAGGTGCATGTGTGGTAAGGATGCAATATTGCATGCTTTAATTTTTTGACTGAGTTTATTAATTATGTTACGTCAGAGGTTTCACGCCGGCGCCGCATGCGTAGGTGTGTGACCTGACCACATGTGAGCGCGTGGAGCTGAGACAAAGATGTCGATTAGGCTCATATTGTTCACTCCATGTAGCAGCTCTCGCTTGTACCGAAGCTGCGAAACTACGGAGTTGCAGTATATGAGATGTCGACTGCGCTCACTGTTCCACTCCATAGCTATGTAGCTAGCTGCTTGACCTCAGCCCCTGCAAGCCCTGGAGGCACCACGCGCTCGTCCACTGATCTGAGTCTCAAAGTTGTACTTCTCGCACCGTCGAATCCTCGTTACAAATAAAACTCAATTGGCCGGCAGGGGCTATCGCCACCCAATAACACCTCTATACATGTCTCACTGTCTCAGACTGTGATATTTTCAGCGGGCTAGCCCCATTTTAAAAGAGATCAACGAAGTGGATATTGGTCCGGCAGGAAGTAGGGCAATATGGGTTAGGGCCAGGGCCGGTTCTAGATGCGCGCGCGTTTTCGGTACCTCTACCTAAAGTATGTACTTCCTGCAGGACCAATATCCACGTCGAAAAACCAAACAAAAAAAACCATGTAAGCGCGTTATCGACATTCCTGATCGTGACAGGTTCCGGTGCGTGCGCGTATAATACATACGTACGCTAAATGGATCCCTCATTCGGAGCCTCGCGCTAATGCGCTCGGCAATAAAAGTTGTTGTGCAATTGGATGCAGCGAAGCGAACACGAGGATGGCTACTGCTCAGCTAACACTAGTCACTTTGATCGTTGCTCTATTTGTCGTACTTCATGCCTGCCAGGCACAGCAAGGGTACGCATCATAATTATTAAAATGTGTACGTCCACTACATAGTAGTCTGAAGATTAGCGCTACTTCGGATATATGCAGGGTGTGCTACAGGAGGTACAGCAGCTCGCAGGCCTACACGGGTTACACTCCAAGAAGTCGTCAGTCATGTTACACCGGTTGGTGGTGGCGAAGGCGATGCAGGTACACAGAATGATGACTACAATTTGTCTAGGCAGAATTGATTGTGAATTGATGTCTTCTTCACGCGCATTGCATGCAGCACTAGATACTACTCCGTGGCTGTGACCCGCTACCGCCCAGTGCAGTACTACCGGTTTGGCTGTTGCACTTGGTATGGATCGTGTGGATACAGGAGATGTTGCCGTAAGCCTATATATAAGGCCTTAAACCTGGTAGTACAATTTCAATCAGCCCTCACCACATGCAAAATGCCTTCAATTATTTGGTTAATAATTATTGTTATTCAGAAGTGCAAGCACGCGCCTTCAAGTTAGCCTCGTTCCCAGGCCTACCCGGCCCCGTTCTTTCTGTTCTTCGGTTCGAGCTGACACAGAAAAAATTAAACGGGGTAGGCCTGGGAACGAGGCTACCTTCAAGTCATTAGGTATAGTGAATCGTTGCTGAAACTGAACTGAACTGAACTGAATTTATTCCGTCATACAATGACAGGGTTACACAAAAGGTTGACCTATACGAGTGCTCCCCTTACACATACAAACATAGACTAAAGGAAAAGCAAGGAAAATCAATGTCTGTCGTTGAAAAGCGCTTTATATACACAAGAAGCTTCGCTCGATTGCGTCCGCTTCAGCTGCTGCTCCCCGATTGCGTCCGCTTCAGTTGCAGCTCCCCGATTGCGTCCGCTTCAACTGCTGCCCCCGATTGCGTCCGTTTCAGCTGCTGCCCCCGATTGTGTCCGCTTCAGCTGCTGCTCCCCAATTGCGTCCGCTTCAACTGCTGCTCCCTGATTGCGTCCGCTTCAACTGCTGCTCCCCGATTGCGTGCGCTTCAGCTGCTGCTCCCCGACTGCGTCCGTTTCAGCTGCCCAGTCGAGTTCTGGAAGGTTCCAACCCCTGCGAGAGCATTCACAGAGTTCGAGGTTAGATTAGATCGAGCAGCTGCGCGACCTGGAGTACAGGTGAGCTGATAGTTTCCGTCCTGAACTCCATGTTATTTTGCCATGCGGAAGTACTGTCACGTGGTTTTGTGACGTCATAGCGCGTCATGCAGCAGCAAAATTTAATAGCGGAACATTATCATTACCCCGTGCGCGCATGCGCGAAACGGGGTCGGTTTTGTCCATCTGTCAGTCAGTCAGTCAGTCGTCTGTCTGTCCAGTCAAAAATATCTCGCCACATAGACCCTCATAAACCATCGAAAGGGAGTCAAACAATAGCAAATAGCAAAAAACTGCTCTATGTGTACCTGACTGAAGTCAAAGGCGCTTCGTTTCGCTGTCACTTCGGCTATTTCCTACTATTCATAACATTGGCTCCACCTCTTCGTGACCTCGAGTCCCATCAAGAACAGGACACGTACTGCATTTGGAAACTTCAAGATGACTGCTAGGAAACAGTATTTTCTCACGAGTTATGTACTTCACAGACGTCGTGACTATTGTTTAGGCTGTTTTTTCCCAGCTATTTCCTATTATTCGTAACATTTGGCCCCACCTCTTCAGCTTCGCAATATGTACGTTGTACATACGGTAAGCAGTCACTCCCACACTTTGGATATGGGCATACACAAACCAGTGGCATAGGAAGTTGTTTTTTGGAAGGGGGGCACTACTCATAAGTACGGCCCCGTCAGAAGGCAGTGAATAGAGGTGCAAAGTGTTGATCTGTCCGCGCGAAGCGTGGAAAAATTTTTCACCTTCAGTTGTCTGGATGGGCTCTCGTGGTAGCCTCGTTCCCAGGCCCCGCCCAGCATTTTTGTTCGCGCGTGGGAGAGCCTGGGAACGAGGCTACTCTCGTGGCACCTTCGTGCTTTGCACTGCACTGTAACTGCTTTCTGCTTTCCGGCCGTGTCATCCGTGAACCGTCGAGGTGGAATGATCGAATGGAGATGTCACGATAATGCGAGCTTTGCAATTTGCGGGATGCGGAAGGTAGCCCACGCCTAATTAAAGAAAAGGTGAAGCCGGTTCAATGTTGTGATCTTATTATACGTTGAAGAATGTCATTAAGGTCAGAAAAATTGAAGTGGACAAAGCCGACGGTGCCGTAGCTAGCTAGCTAGCTCAGCTCTTCTGATTGATAGCTAGATCTAGCCGGTGAGCTCCTCTGCAACAAGGGGGGCGCCAGCCCCTGGAGCCCCCCTGCTTCCTACGCCAGTGCAAACATTAGTCTCGTATACGCGATACAGCACCTGTTCGATGCACATCGGCAGAGATGTCACGTCGATTGTAGTTGCACTGTATCCTGTAGACATTCAGCGTGGGGTATGTGTTCTATGAACACCTCCAGTTATATGCAGGATTCATTGTAGCCCTCACTTTGCTAGCTATATAGCCTAACCTCTGTAATGAAATACTGATCGAAGAAGGTTGCACGTCTTGAGTCTGGCGATCGAGCAATGCGGCCAGCGGGAGACAAAAATGTCTCCGCCACCAAGGTGAGTTTCAGAATTGGGTTTTATACGTTTTTGTCAGTGCATGATAGCGATGACAGTGGTGTAGTTGTCGGCAATTCGCAAGTAACTAATTATTTAGTTTACGCGGCACAATTTATCCCCTACTAGTAGTGTAATTGTTTACACAGAACAATATGCTAATACTAACAAGTACCCCAAGACCGACGACTTTACATCCATAGGAAGGGTTGTGGTGTGAACTGTGAACTCTATCAGGTGAAAGTGCCTTCAAGAACACACCTATACTCATTTTTAAGGGTGGAGCTGAGTCGACTCCTGGAGAGAAAGAAATCTCTCCTATGGCAATGACCGGTGGGATTTGAACCTGCAAATTTTTGATTAGCAGCCGAATGCTTTAACCACTTTCCCCTACCAGTAGTGTGATTATTTATGTGGCACAATTTTTCCACTACCAGGAGTGTAATTACTTAACTCCTACATATTACCGTAGAGGCTGGTTAATAGGCGCATGCGCTTATCGCATGCAGCAGCAAGAAAGTATGCGCTTATTATGAGTATACGCTTATTAGCGGCAGCGGATCGCGATCATGGCAAGCTGACGAAGATGCTGTGAGCGATGTCATCATATCTACAAGGGAGTATGGTCCTGTACTGCATGTCGGTGGCGAGTTTCTTCAACTTACACACGAGGACAGAAACGATGGCTGCGCCGTCCATTTTGCCACAGTGTGTGCCTTGGGCCGGGAACGGACAGCGATGGACGCCGATGGTAGTAGGCTACATCCCTCGAGTTGTCATGTAAGTGTTCGCTATCCTTGAGAGTGCTGAGTGCTTCAGCACGATCTGTCATAGTGTCGAACACAAATCGACACGTCAGCATTTTTTTAGGCGTATGCACTAATTAATTGATACGTAAGGACAAGAAGGAAGTATGCGCTTATTTCAAATTATGCACTTAATAGCTGCATGCGCCTATTAACCGGTCTCTACGGTATGTAAGTAGTTTTGTGCAGATCATGGGTACAGCTGTATGATGTTACATGTCTTCTCTATTTCAGCTGTTTGCAGCCCAGCCTGTCAGTCAGGGCAGGTATGTAGTGTACCCAACATCTGCAGGTGTCCCACTGGTTACACTGGGAACGGGTGTCAAACAGGTAAGTTATACATCACATATAATCATCCATACATGGCGATAAACATCACTGTAACAATAACTAACACCCTGAGTGGTTACCTTGGTTGCGAACAAGCTGAAGAGACAGTAGTTACTACATGTATACGTCGGAGGTTTATACTTAGGGATTAGAGAGTAATTGCAGAAGACAACCTGCAGGGCAGATCATCTTACTCACTATCTTGGGAACATCTGCAAGGTCACTACAACTGGTTGTCATGGAAATTTTCATGCCTTTGATGTTGGTAGGTTGAGGCAGCCTTCCTGGACTTCCAAGAGGTCAAAGGTCACGTGCATACTTAATAAGCTTCAACAAGGAGCTTCAGCCGTAGTCATAGATGACAGGTATCAGTGGCATAGGAAGATGTTCTTTGATTGGGGGGCTGGAAACAGGCCGCGAAGCGGTGGATTCTTATTCTGCGTGGAGCGTGGAAAACTTTTTTCGACCTCTTTTTCAATAAAAATAAAAAATCTCATAGGCTAGCATCTCATGCACTACATACACTTACATCATGTATACTATTACTCTCGATGGCCATGGCGGCTGCTTCGGGCTGGGGCCTCGCCCTTGGCTAGAGCCAGTTTAAATAGTTAGCACAAAAATGAAAACACTTACCGTGAACTGAGCAGGTTTTCTGGCCAAAGAATGTATCGATCCGTCTCTGCGCCTTCATCAGCCACTGCACCCTTCCACAGTTCTCTCTGAAACTCGCCGCGTCTTGTTCAGTCTACACGTAGTCAGGTGGAGGGGTGTATGTGTACGCTTGGCATGTGTGTGTCCGTATGAGGGTACGCCCCAGTCTAGCCGCTAGCCCCTCTCTGCCAGTCCGGTCAAGCGAGCGCACGGCGAAGCCGCACACGCGCTTGACCGGCCGGGGCGGTGAGGGGCTAGCGGCTAGACTAGGTATACGCCCTTATTTTTCAACGGTGGAAAATTTTACGGGGGCGCCAGCCCCCGTTGCCCCCGTGGTTCCTATGCTTCAACAAGGGCTGGGGTTTGATTAAATGTTCTTATGCTGCATTCTCGGATTAGGCTAAACAGGTGGTATTCTAAAGGATTGTGCTACCACATACTCTGCTCTAAATAAGGCAACTGGATTCTGAATAGTACTCTGTTTTATGGAATTGCTATACTTAACATTTAGTGCATAATTCTGATTATAATTTAATGGTCTAGGAAAATCAAGCAGTATTTCTGCCTGAGTTCTTGTACTAAGACATGGAGCAAATTTTTGAGTCTGCTACAAACTCTCAGGAATGTTGTAGCTACCACGTTCTGTTTCCCTCTCTCCAGCTATTTGCATTCCACCGTGTGTGAATGGAGTGTGTGACAGACCGGGTACCTGCAACTGTGAACCTGGCTGGACCGACGAGAGGTGTAGGATAGGTACGTAATCATTGCTTAAAGGACTATGGCGTGCCATTTGTGTCAAAACTCTGATTTTAAGGCATCTTTATGAAATTTACCAGGTGATCTACACTAATATACCATGTGATCTACACTAATATAGATTGATGTTTGCTAAACATCGATCGACATTTACTAAACATCGGTCTGTCTGCTAAACATCGATCGACATTTGCTAAACATCGATCGACATTTGCTAAACATCGATCGACATTTGCTAAACATTGATCGACATTTGCTAAACATCGATTGACATTTGCTAAACATCGATCGACATTTACTAAACATCGGTCTGTCTGCTAAACATAATCAACATTTACTAAACATCGGTCTGTCTGCTAAACATAATCAACATTTACTAAACATCGGTCTGTCTGCTAAACATAATCAACATTTACTAAACATCGGTCTGTTCTAAACATCAATCGACATACTCAAAACATCGGTCTGTGCTAAACATTGATCGACATTTGCTAATCATTGATCGGTAGCTATCCGAGTTTTGACACAAATTGGCACACGTGGGCAAATGAGTGAAACATATGTCCAAGGGTATAAATGAACTCTGTTATCATCCGTGGGGGTGTAGCTACGGATTTTCTGTCATTTCCAGATATAAATGAGTGTGCGGAGAGCAATGGTGGATGCGAACAAAACTGCACCAACAGTGTGGGGAGCTACTCGTGCCTGTGTGGGGATGGATACAACCTGAGTGATGATGGACGTCAGTGTGATGGTATGTGAAGGTGGTATCTGGGATGGTATGCCAGCATTTTGGAAATGGATACTTATACTCGAAGACTTTGGTCTCGTTAGTTATGTTGTTGTTGCAGTTCTATAGTATGTGTTGTTTGTTGTTTTTATCTCATTTTGGTGAAGGCAGGTTTTATCTTTTGGTGACAAAAAAAAAGAAGAAATAACGCTTAAAGTATATGGTGCGCATATCCGCATGCGGGGATCCCATAACCTTAAAGTGAAATATTTGTTATTGTCCAGTTGTTGCACCAATAGACACATAGCTATGATGGACAAACTTCAATATTAATGAAAGGTGCATTTGGCTTTGTCTGAAAAAGTATACACGAGTACACAGGCAAAGTGGCTTGAAGAGAAGACTTAAATTTGTCAATGGTTAGTCCACGAGCATCTACACGTTGTAGTCAGTGGTTTCTCGTTGCCTTCTTAGTCGTCTCCTCTCTCGGTCAGCTTGTAGTCATTGCTCTCTCTGTTCTGGACTCTCTTGTTCAGGCCTTCTTTGCCGTTGCCTTTCTCAGTCAGCTTGTATAGTCTGGCGCTCCTCAGATGATCATTCTTGCGTATACCCCAATTGTAATCTGACTTCTTGCTGTTCTATTTGCTGAAATCTCACATGATCCACATGCACCTTATTACTAGTATACTAGTTAGTAAAATCTGTCGTACATGCGCTCCAGCAATGTGGACAGACATATACGTACCCAGCACTATGTCTCGGCGCTTCGGCACCGAGACAAAAAGTAGTAGTGATTAGCTAGAGGTCAAAATCCACTACAGTATTATGACTAACTAGCTACACTAAGAGACAGCAAGCTTATTGTCAGTGGTCGTGGTCTGTCATTTAATTTTTTGAACTTGTTTTGCAGATATCAATGAATGTGAAGATGGCAACAATGGAGGCTGTACTCAGGAGTGTACCAACACTCGTGGAAGCTTCCAGTGTTCCTGCCGACTTGGCTACGAGTTCCAGAGAGAGGAGGAGGAGGAAGGGTCTGGGAGTGGGGGTGGCAGTGGGAGAGTCAGGGAGGATACTGTCGACACACGCATGACTGTGGATCCTCTCACTGATGCTGGAAGGCTCTGTCAAGGTGCAGATTGAACTGCAATTCTAATTGTTGCCTCTTAAGTATCTTACATGTAGCAATGGAGCAGTGATTTCTACTGAATCTGATATGTTTACAATCAAGGTGGTGTAGTCTTATGGATGTAGCTACTGTATTCAAACCTGTGTCCGTATGTGTTCTATACAGTTGTTGTGTATTGTTATTCTAGATATTGATGAGTGTGCTGTAGCCAATGGAGAGTGTGGACACAACTGTATCAACACTGACGGCTCCTTCTATTGTGACTGCCGTGAAGGATTCGTACTGGAGGATGATGGCCGTCAGTGTGGAGGTAATGTTGATGTAGTGACACTAGTAGCTAGTACAATCAAGGCCATTATCAACTTTTGAGGCTAGTTCCATTGAGGTAACGTTTGGAGAACTCATGCAATTGCACTGCAGAGGCGTAAGAAGATGTTTTGTAGTAGGGGGGCTGATAATGGCAAATGGTACAGTTAAATTGCTATCGTCGCTACATGTGTCTTGCTGCCGTGTCTCAACGACTGGCTCAGTACGTGCTCACAGTCAGCGACGCTTCCTGCGATGAGTCCTGGTCAGTTCTGTACGACAAAAAGTGGTAAACCAGATACCAGGCATCACTGTGACTCGACGAGCTTAGCTTCTCTCTTGGCGACTGATACACGGCATAGCTACGCTGTATCAATCGCCAAGGTAGAAGCAGTGTGTAGGCAGATACACAAGATAGAGGCAGTGTGTACAGATACTAAATGTTACCATGCCGCATACAATAGTCAACTGTGCTAGCGCTATAGTACTACACATGGCTTGTATTGCGGAAGAGGGCGGAGCCCCCTGCTTCGGTTTTCTGGGGGGGGGGGGGGGGGGGGGGGGGCTCCAGCCCCCCGGTTCTTACACCAGTGAAATGAATCCAGAGGATCGAGGTTGGACACGGTCATGTGACATGCATGTGTAGGCGAATTTATATGGAGGCTTACTGTACTGAAGTGTGTTCTCGGTAGTCTTTTTGAGTATCTCAACAAAATTGACATCATTCAAGCGGCTTTATTGGAGTAGATTCCAAATATGCTGTCAACCCCGTTCAACCCCTGGGTCACTTAGGCTGTATGGCCTCTTGAAGAAGCAGCTGCGCGGGATGGCAGAGAAACCAGTGCTACCTGGCACTCCTGGTACACCATTATTGCAAGTAGAAGCCTACCCTACCTGAAATATATTCAAGGCACTCCTACCTTTCAAACTCCCCAACTGTAACTTCGGCATTTTATTCGGTCCCAGGTAGGCACAGGCACATTCTGCTTCTATTATGCTATGCTCAGATGCTCACACAAACACTGATCATGCTTTGTTTTTTTACCTATTATGCTCGACATCACCACTGATTCACCAACATTGGGAAGAGGATTGCAATGGACTTTGCAAGTTCTGCTCAACACTGAAGGGGTAGAACACAAAGAAAAGTCTTTTCAATACTGCCTCAAAGATGTAGACTTGTGCAACTGGAACTCTGTAGTTAGAACTACCACTTTAGCAGTGCATCAAACCACACGTGCAATTGCGCAATGCAAACTATGACATCATGGACCACAATTAACCCTATTATGCCAGCATTATGCTTTACAGACAAATTAGCCTATTATGCCCAAAGCATATGCCGCAGAATGTGTGCATGCCTAGTCCCAGGCCATATTGATGTGGGAATGAGACTGTTGAGGTTAGGATGAAAAACACACAATCATTTCCATTCAAGCGCAGCACATAGTCACATGTGCACAACCTCCTCTGATAAAAATCATCTAGCTAGCTTACCCATGCAAGGTTTACTTTTTCACATCACTCAATTCGCACACGACTGTACACTGCAGACGTTACTGAATGTACAAGCGGTCTTCACAACTGTACCGGAAATGCAGTATGCATGGAGGAGGTGGGATTCTTCCGGTGTGTGTGTCCTGCAGGTTACAGAATTGATGACGACACGTATGCAAGTTGTAAAGGTATCCACTTAATTATGTACTTGGTTGTATAAGAAGGACTCATGCAGTGTCATAGCTAGGGTGGAGCAAACTGGGACATGTGTCCTAGCAACTGAGACATGTGTCCTTCTGTAGCAACTGAGACGTGTCCTACCGTAGCAACTGAGACGTGTCCTACCGTAGCAACTGAGACGTGTCCTACCGTAGCAACTGAGACATGTGTCCTAGCAACTTGGACACATGTCCTAGCAACTGGGACGTGTGTCTTAGCAACTGGGACACGTGTCTTAGCAACTGGGACACGTTTCCTAGCAACTGGGACGCGTGTCCTAGCAACTGGGACGCGTGTCCTAGCAACTGGGACACGTGTCTTAGCAACTGGGACACGTGTCTTAGCAACTGGGACACGTGTCTTAGCAACTGGGATACGTGTCCTAGCAACTGGGACGCGTGTCCTAGCAACTGGGACGCGTGTCCTAGCAACTGGGACGTGTGTCCTAGCGACTGGGGTCCATGCCCTATACCAATATGGAAGTGTGTCCTAGCAGCAATTAATGATTGGGGCGAGCCTGAGCGAGCCCCACATAGACGAGTTTGCTGTAAATTTTCTATATATATATATATATATATGTATGTATCGTACGTCGTGCCGTAAATCACTTCCTGGTCGTATTTTGCGTGTTCTTGCGTCATGCGTTATTTCCAACCTGAGTTCACTTCCTGCGCGTTGATACTGATGTCGCGCCAGTCTAACTGAGACGCGAACTACGAACAGTCTACCTCAACAAGGCCTTGCAAGGATGGAGACTATAGCGGGGCGGTGAGTGGCTAACAGAGACCGCTCCTGGACCTACCTGCCAGACTGCTTCAAGTGCACGAAATCAATGATTAGTGCGGTCATAGCTTTCTCTGGTGTGATCTGTGTCTGTGTCCTTAACTGTCCGTCAGACTCACATTCTGATGACATGCACATGCAACTGCTCCATGCACATTCAGTACCTGCATGTACTCGCTCAGGCTCGCCCCACAATGTTCTGCATTCGTCTAGTTATGTGTGTAATATACCACCCATGCTGCATGTATAAACTGGATGTATTATGTAGCTGTTATTTACATCATATCGAACAGATATCAATGAGTGTGAAGAGGGTGTTTCCGGCTGCAGCCAGCTGTGTAACAATACAGCTGGAGGCTACTTTTGTTCCTGTATGAATGGGTACTCACTCTTGGAGGATGGACGCAATTGTGTTGGTTAGTAGTTTGTACTCTGTCCGTGTACTGACCATGAGTCTGAGACATCTCATCAGTGGACCTGCCTATGACAGGAACCCCATTCACCTCCAGTAGCCAATAACTTCACTTCTGTGTTTGTTGCGTACAAATTTCTGAGATGCAATTGCTTGTTTGTTGTGAAGCAAGCTCTGATCTTAGTAGGATACAACTGTCCCACATGTATATACTCGAGAAACTTATTCAGTACATGTGCCAATACTTGTACAGATATTGATGAGTGTGCCACTGAGAACGGGGGATGCCAGCGTGATTGTTCCAACACAGTGGGCAGCTTCATCTGCGAGTGTCCTCGTGGGCACGCTCTGCAATCGGATGGACTAACTTGCAGAGGTATGTACTATTATTACACCAATGTAAGAGATACACGAAACATCTGCAAGAAATAGAACAACAGTTATATTTTATAGTTTGCTTGCTGCATGCATAGCCTCTTTCCCACCTCTAGTTTACAGCATGCAAAAAGACTGCAAAAACTGGTGGTGTAGAAGGCCTGGGAATGACGCTATGCATGTAGTTATAGCAGATTAATATGGGTATCTTGGGCTAGGTGTGAGATATGAAGCTGGGATTTGTATGATTGTGATCAGCATGAATGGAACATTCCAATGATGTCCATGTATTTTGCGAATTTGACCCAAAATCATGAAACTCCATGGATTATAGCCTTTGGTTAAGTGCGATTTGTGACCAACATTAAAAGTCATTTTTAACACATCATTGTCTTTTCATGCTGATCACAATAGCACAATCCCGAAAGGACACCATTTGAAAGCTCATTTTATGCTGACCACAATGGCGCAATTTCCAGCTTCATATCTTGTTCACATGCCCATTCCTAGTTCAACATTCCAAGTCTATGTTCAATTTTGGCTCATTAGTACATTTTTGGCGGATTTGGCACATCAGTCACCCATGCAATAGTACAGGAGTGCTGTTCTGCCAATTCAGGTTAAATTTGCATGTCAAAATGTAACATAATTGGTAGAAAATGGTTTCTAAAGTATGCCACTTTTGGCACAAAACACACCTCCATCCTATAGTTTTTTCTTCTCTTGTCTCCTCAGCACTGATGTGTCCGATGCTCATTGCGCCACAAAATGGGACTATCAGCTGCGAGTCAGGACAAGCCACTGGTAGCTTGTGTTCATTTTCCTGTGACACTGGATTTACTCTGATTGGCTCCTCCCGTCGCATCTGCCGTCCAACAACCATCTGGTCAGGCACACCCACATTCTGTCGGCCACTACAGTGTGTTCCCCTGGAACCCCCCGAAAATGGAGTCATTCTGGCTCCATGTCGCCGAGACTACACATCGTCATGCTCTATTTTGTGTACATTTGGTTATACCATTGATGGGCCAATGGTTCAAACATGTGAGCTTGGTCCCCAGACAGGTACAGTACAGTGGACAGAACCGCCAATGTGTATCGGTGAGTTGCCTCCTCTACTGGCACATTATCCCTGCAGCAATGCCTCCTGGTGTGCACATAGTATTGCTATTAGCTAGGCATCATGTAGTAAGACCTGTAAGTTGGAAAATCTCAAGGGCGGAGATATGGGGGGGGGGGGGGGGGGGGGGGGGGGGGTGACTTGAGCCCCCCACTTCAAAAGCAGGAGGGCTGAGTCCCCCCACCTCCCCAAAAAACAGCAGGCTGGCACCAGGTGAAAGGTGTGCCCGGGAATAGTAGCAAATTTAACGTGAATTGGCACAATTGCTCGCTGCCTTTGGCAGCGAGCAATTGTGCTATTTTTTGGTAGCTGTCTCCGCCCCTGAACCTGTAATTGTAACTTGATGGTAATCATGCACTCAGGTCCACAGGTCCACGGAAATCCGCATTGAATTTCATGGGGTCTCTTGCTTTATGCGCCACTTACGTAAATACTGCATAGGCGATCACAGACCAATGCTGTAGGTCAATTGTTGTTGGCTAGGAACAAGACAGGCCTCAGTGCTGAGGAGTGATGCTGTAGATGCCATCTTCGAAAGTACTGTAGTGATTCTAATTATTCAAGCCCTCTTCCTGTTTTCCAAGATAATTGTGTATTCTATGAAGTTTGAACCACCACGTTTCAACTCCATTATCCAAACCATCTCAGGGGCGGCGGCACGTATTTACAATTGGGGGGGCAAGATATATTACACGCTGTCGGAGGCAGTGCATAGAGGCGCATAGCGCCGATCAGTCCGCGCGAAGCTCGGAAAAATTTTTCACCTTCATTTTTCAGCTATCAGGATGGGCTCTCGTGGCACCTTCGTGCTTTTGCACTGCAAGTTCCAGATGTACGAGGATTGCTGGTCCCGGGGCCGCCATGTGCTTTCTTTCTTGCTCAAATTTCGCTCACGAACGTAATATGTAGCTACGTACACGGGTATACTATATTGCGGTCTCGTTCCCAAGCATGCAAGCCGTTCAGTTTTAGCTAGCCAGCCGCTGGCTACGTCGATAGCTGGACTTGCGCCAGATCAGCAACTCGATTCGCGTACATTGTACGTACACAAGGTTAGCCGAGTCAGCCTAGTACTAAGTATAGGGCAGCCGTTGGCTGTTTAATAGTAGCTAGCTGCTAGGAGTTAGGGGGGGGCGATGCCCCCCTAAATATTTTGGGGGGGGGGGGGGGGGGGGGGGGGGGGGGGGGGGGGCGCTTGCCCCCCCTGCCCCCCCTGTGCCGCCGCCCCTGCATCTCATGCAAGCACAGAAATGATATTTGACACAGTCTTTGAATGTTAATAAGTGTTGCACACAACCGTGTATATACAGCTAGATGCCACTCATGAGATAGATGCATTCTTCTTGATACACAGAGAGCAGTGTATGTGACTCGAATCCCTGTCAGCACAATGGTACGTGCGCAGTAGCTGCTGTTGATTCTGACGAACAATTCATGTGTGATTGTGAAGGGACTGGGTACGATGGACCAACGTGTGATGTAGGTCTTGTTACCATCTCATCCATCCCAACTCTCACGCAAAATGTACAATCACCAACACTTGAGCTTGCTGCCAGTCCTGATGAAGCACTCATTGTAAGAATGGATGGTGGGGAAAACATCCTAGTGACACCTTCCGAAATTACTGTCACATATCCAGACAAAAACGCAGAGTTTACCATTATGGGAATGCAATCGGGCCACTACACTCTCAGATACACTCTCTCAGGCAGCAACGCCGACAGCTTTTCTCTTCCGGCAGATTCATCCATCTTTGTCTCCAGTGGACAAAGTGGCTCAAGCCGCCCATACATCCAGGCTTTGGATATATCTACGGTCGGGATACTGTGGGAGAGTTGCTGTGTGGCTGACACTGCAGTCCACTCCGGGTGTCCCATGTCTACGGAGCAAGTGAAGCTTCATTCGACATGCGCATGGGAGACAAATGGTCAGTCAAACACCACATCAGGAATCGTTTTCTCTCGCTACTCAGATCTCAGTCTTCCTCTCTCAATAACTGGCATCAACGTTACCCTTTCAAGGGATTCCCTAGTCACTGAACTACCACAGTCTCCAACTTCCAGAGCTTGTACACCTTGCGATGCTAACAGAGGCAAGATAGTTCACCCCACTATACCATTTCGTCCCGAGTTTAGGAACTGTTACTACTACAATTTCAGCACAAATGATGTGGAAGATTTTCTCACAACACGTTCACTTGGAACCACGTATTTGACCCATATTCTTCCCCTCCTTCCAGCATGGCTTACCTTGACTCAATTTAGTGGTAGTGCTACAAACTTCAATATTGATGACTATGTGAGCAGTTTAGTGGCACCTGAAGATATCTCAGGTGTGACAGGGTGCAATGACATCATAGCAAATGAGCCTGGACTGTATTCGGTCCTTCGATTTGGTCGACTTGTATTGGCATTTGTTAGTAGACAACCCTTATTGTACAATCCAAGTCGCTCTGCAGCACCATTGTGCTTCGCTGTAAATCTCTGCAAAGGAATGACTTCGCCAGTTCTTGTACAGCTCACATCAGCTGCTGTGCAAAACAGGATAAAGTTTTTATCGTTCTTGCGTCCGTACAATGCTCGTGGGTGGGTGTATACGATACGTAGTGCTGCCATCTTCAAGACACCAAAGTCTGTCCTTGTAACCAAGATGTACTGGAATGGATTAGAACTTTATCAGCCCTCCCTACCTCCTCTTGACCTGACGATGAAAGCAGACGTTGCAGTGGGACTCACTAGCGGCACTCTTTCTGTTGGGTTTGACTTCTCTGGAATTCTCCACTACCTTTTCAACCGAATGCAGGTAAGGAGACCTGGACATGGTGCTAGTTTATACAGCACATGTATTATCTTATTTGTTTTTGTTTGTAGGAGCGAAATGCAATCCTAGATGGACGGACTGAATTGGCAATTACAGTTGACGTTGGGGGAAGTCCTACAGACCTTGTTTTGACTAGTGCTGGGCACTCTATCCTATTCACATCAGGTACATGCTGGGAATTTGACAGATGTTGTTCGTTGGACTCAGTGTTGGTGAATTGTGAGAGTATAGTTCCTGCACTTGAAGTATTTCCCACCTACATGTACAAAACGTCTTATACAGTGGATAATACACTGTTCCACAATAGTACCTGTCAATTAATGAGTCAGCTTCCAATCGTTAGTTCATCACAATTCTCTTTGCAGATACCCAACCAGAAACATGTCAGTCAGCAGAGGACTACACTCCATCCGGCTTGTCACTCAAGGTCCTTTACAGACCTCGTTCGGGACAGCGCTTCTTCTCTCGTCTGTTCTCTTTTCCTGAAGAAACTGTCGAGTGTCCCGCAGATGTCTTCATGAACTTAGACAACACTCTTCAGCTTCAAGGTCTCAGTATGTATACTAACACGGGATGTCCATGGCTCAACCTAGGACAGTTGACATTCACAAGCATGACCCATGCCTTGTATTTTCCTGGTTCCATGGGTTTGGGTCTCTTCTGTCGTGACCAGGGAGGTTTGGGAGTGTCAAATCCTTCGCTCACTATTTACTCCACCTTGCTTCAGAGCCGACTTCCTCTTGGAAATTTCATGACTCTTCTTCCTGGCCCCAACTCTACAGCACTTTCAGTTGCATTTGAATCGGACAGTTCGCAGTTTCATGCTCGGATGCACTCAGTCGATGTTTCCATTCTAGGGACACACTTTAATGTGCCAGTTGAAATTCAAAACAGCAATCTTCAGTTTAGTGCAGAAGTCAACATTTATGGCTCTTATTCCGCCCATCTTACTGGGACTGCTCCAATAGATATTCCATGGAATCGCCTTAATCTCTCCATACATGGTGAAATGGCAGATGGAGAAAACAGCTTTATACAAAGTGTGGGAAACTATGTTCACAATTTCATCAATGCTACCGCCACCAGAGTGAAACGCAAACAGAGAAACGCCGAAATGGTTGTGGACAGGGCACGTCAGAGTTTGGACAACCTGGAATCTGAATACACAATGAGAGATCAAGCATCACTGCTAGCAAATGAGACATACGATGAAGCAGTTAATCAGTTTGAAGTGGCTAATGACAGCTTGCAGTCTGCACAACGCACATTTGAGACGGCAAACGCTGCAATCCAGCAAGCTCAGAGGGACTTGAATACAGTCTGCAATGAAGGGGAATGTGGTACTGTGGAGAGGTGCCAGCAAGAAGATTACACATGCTATGAAGACGTCACTGTCCCAGATAGTCGCCCATGTACTACCTTAGTTAGAGGTTGCGAGTATGTTGAAATAGTTACATACGAGACGAGGACAGACTGGATATTTGTTCGTACTTGTAGTAATTACTGTTATAGTGTGTGCTACATCTTCTTTAGCACTCGAAGATGTAGGTATCGATGTCGAGGCGTGTGTGCACCAGTTCGTGTTTGGTACCCTGTGAACAAGATAAAAGTATGCAATCCGGTATTACGAGAACAAACAATGGCATGTCCATCACAACGCTATAATGGAACAGTGTCCAGACAATGTTCTCGAAGTGTATGTCAGCTGTACCCTAATGTGCAGTGTATGCAGCGCTGCCGAAATACCCAAAGCCAAGCCATCGAACAACTTCAAAGGACCAGAGAGGAGATTGCAGAACCTTTCATGGTGCTTGACAGAGCCAGAAGTGGTTACTCCATTGCTCAGTCTACACTGTCAAGAGCTAGTGCCAGGAGAAGCAGCGCCCGGCAGATGCGTGAACAGATCATACCTCCTTACAACAGTGCAAGGACTGCCAGGGAACTGAGTCAACAAAACTATGAGCAGGTACTTTCACAGATTCAGAGGGAGTTGACAGTAGCAGAATTACTGGACGAACAGATGGTGCCAGAGAATATCTTCAGGCTTGTCAACGTATCTTTTGATGTGAATCTTGTTACACGGTCGCCATTACGAATTCCACTGCTCTATTCGTATGAGATACCAGCAACTAACCAAAGCTTCCAAAGGACTATACTTTATGACTTTTCAGCTCCAATGGGACCAAATCTGAGGAGAGTGGCAGAGGAGATCCTCAACAGCTTATTCAATCTGTCGTACGCTAATAGTAATCTTAGAAAGAGATCTGTCAGTCATAGCATACATAAGAGGCAAATTGAGATATCAGAGAGGGAGCCAAATGAGGAAGACTTTCAAGAGAGTTGTGCTGATTTAACAAACCTCAGGGAATATTTTGGCGAATTAGGCAACTCACTTCAGAAATTAAGTGAAAGCATCAGATTGGCAAAAGAGAATATTTCTCAAGCCAGAGTGAGGCTAATGGACCAAATGCAATCTGATCCATCTAGATATGACTACCTCATAAATTGTGATGCTCTAGAGAGTGCATTCAATACGACGTGTAGTGATGGAGGTACGGCTGATGGTGGGGAAGAAGATGAAGCAGTTCAGGCATTCAATGACCTACTGGAAGAATTCCTGCAGGCAGCCACACGTCTCTCCGTAACAGTTGGTACCACGTCATTTGTAGAGTGGCAGGCGACTATGGAACAGCTGCATGAACAGACCCGCTCTGTTGCTGGATACCCGTGCACTGGCTTTGTCGGCTGTCTTGAGTCTTCTGTTGAAATAGTGAAGCAACTCCTGGAAGACATGCCCCGCACAACTGAGGTTGCAGACCTATTGGATCAACTACCATATGCTGAAGAAGAACTCCTCAAGCTTGGGACTGCCATGAATTTAACGGTACCAGATGCGCTAGAAAAGGTCACTCCAATATTTCAAATCACCGGAGCAGATATACTCAGTACATTCTGGTGTTCCACACGCCCGAACATCACTGCACAGCCTCCTTCCACTGTGAGCGTACAATCAGGTGAGAACCTGGTCTTGAACTGCTCAGCTGAATCAACAGTTCCGATTTCCTACCACTGGAGAAAAGATGGCACTCCAATTCCCAACACAGGTAGCAGCACGCTACTCATTCCCAACATGCAGCGAGCAGACTCTGGAAACTACACCTGCCACGCTACAAATCCTGTGGCCACAACTGATTCTCTCAATGCAAGTGTCATCGTTTATGAACTTCCAACGTTCTATTTAGAACCAAGCTCACTTGCTGTATATGCTGGAAATGAAAGTGGTGCCTTCTTGGCCTGTAATGCTACCTCTTGGCCATATCCAGGGTGGAGGTGGTACTTCAGAAAGACTGACAGCCCATGGACTGTCATTGAAGGCGAAATCACCAATGAACTCCTTGTTTCAAATCCTCAGGAAGAGAATGAAGGATGGTACAGTTGTGAGGCTTACAACAGTTTTGCTAGTGAAAGAGCAGAGCCAGCATACCTCGCCATTCTCCCTGTCTCCATCAGCCAGCTAGGATTGCAAGCAGAGTTTGAGATTATTGCCCCTACCAATGCTACAAGAACCTGCAGCAACATTAGCATACTCGAGGAAGCCATTCACAGCTTTGTTCTTGAAAGGGTTGAACTTGGGACAACTGCGTTAGAACAGCTAAGTGTTGGTGTCAACAGTGGTGGTTCTGACTCCTACTCCACAAGGTTCACTGTGATCAGCATGAACGCAACAACAGAGAACACTCGCTTCTCAACACTTCAGGAAATCGAGAACTTGGCACTCCCTTCACGAGGAGATCTACTGAATGCCAGGAACTCATTGCGATCTCTTTTTGGGGAAGAGGAAGTTTTATTTTCTTGCAACGGTATCAACTATCGGGTACTTCCTAACTCTCTCACATTCCAGATTCTGACCTACTTCTGTCCACCCGGGCAAGGACTCCACACAAACTACCTGCTCTGTGGTAAGGTATTAATGTAATTAAGAGACAGGAGTGATTGACAAAATTCCTAAATACTTAAACTTACATATTGAAGACATAGCGAACTTATCCATCAAAAGACTTTAGAGCAACTGACACATGTATTTTACGGCATTTTTTGTACTGTAGCAGTGCACGAAATTTTCAGCAATAATTCCTTCAGCTGGATTTACTTATGAAACTGACATTCGATAAAATCTGTTGAAGTAATTTTTTCCTTGTGATTCCAACATGATTGTTTTGATTCTCCAGTGGGCTGTGAACGTGGCTCCTATCAGAGCACCACAGAGCAGACACGGGTGTTCAATGGCCAGGGAGTGAGTGAGAGGTTTCCCAGCTGCAAGCCGTGCCCTGTGGGTTCTTATCAAGACAGGGTTGGCAGTACAGGGTGCACTCCCTGTCCTGAGTTCCACAGGACCAACTCCCCTGGTGCCAAGTCAATGGACGTATGCTTTAGTAAGTAAATTGAGTCCAAGAGGTAGTTAAATACTACATGAATTGTGTGGGATTTGCTGTAAGTGATCCTTATACCCTTCCAGTATTAGCTGTGTGCTGCCTCTGCTTAGCAACCCAGACTGCTTGCCACACACCACAGAGAGCTAGTTGACAAGTGCCATGTGATCAACACAAATATTTGTTTATACAGAATTCGCACACATTATTATGCAGAAATTGCAACGTAATTATAGCTGAGCTGATATTAGCTGAGATACCACACCTGCACTGCACGATTACTCGCTGAATAAAAGCAACTCTGTGTATACGTATGTTGAAGTGACAGTTACCAACGGCTTACAGCTTCCACTCTATCATCTGTACCTAACCTGCAGTTGATCCGCTATTGTTGAGGTTTACCAGTTTACATGACAGCTGTTTACCAATCTGCATACCTGCAGTTGATTTGCTGTTGACGTTTATGTTGATGTTTACCTATTTATATTTACTAATCTGTATAATGACAACCTACAGTTGATCCACTCTTGCTGGAGTGCAGTAGCAGTGGCACTGAAACACAGATCACTGTTGACTGCCGTACCAACAGACCTCCTGCAACCGTCACATGCTCTTTTGATGGAGAACTAGAACACCCTTGTAAGCGTGTGAGAATAGGTTAATCGATGGGAAAATGAAACATGTTTTAATCGCATGCACAGAAGTTTCAACCCTTTCATGTTGCATATTGGATCTTGGATTACAACTGCTGATCATGCTAAGAGTTAAACATCACTCTATTGCTAAGAGTTAACACCAATATCACATGTTGGTACCTGTACAGGTGAGTGGCCAATTGTGATCACCGATCGCACTGCATTTGCTGCTGGCAACCACTCTGTGAGCATTACAGCTGCAGATACCATTGGCCTCACTGCCCAGAACGTAGTCCTTTTCACCCTCGGGAATGGAACGAGAACAAACCGTGAGTTTGATTACTGGTGAAAACATGGTAGCATGAGATTATGTGTTAGAATATGTGTAAACATTAGGGGACCTATAAGGAGGTTGTACTTGTGAAAAAAATCATTGAAACCGTCTTGTAGGACAGACCATCATGTTTTCAGGACATGTGTGTACGTGAGAGCGTTATTGGGTACCATAGTTGTAGCAGGCGGTCCAGCAGGTCCGGCAGCCGCCGGACCAACAATTTCGTCACAAAAATAATTTTTTCGCTATAGCTTCTACGTTGCAACTCCTGGCCTGGTCTCCTCAGCTCGCAATACCGTGCGTTGCCTGAAAGCGAATGGCTTGGGAACGAGACCACGATCTAGTATACCCTATGTGTACGTATGTATTACGTTAGTGAGCAAAATTTGAGCAAGAAAGAAGCACATGGCGGCCCCGGGCCTGCAATCCTCGTACACCTGGAACTTGCAGTGCAAAGCACGAAGGTGCCACGAGAGCCCCTTTTAATAACTGAAAAATGAAGGCGAAAAAATTTACCTCCGGCGGCGTGTAACTTTGCCTGAACCATCCTGCAAATCGCTGCTATGCCTATGGGTATGTACCTCCTGGTAGATGCATATGTAGACAAGGAAGCAAAAATCCATTTAGCTATACCTGTACTTGCAACAGTGACGAAGGGAAGACTTGTAGAAAGCTATTGCACATCTGAATGAAATTGGAAGGTATAGATCGTTAAGGTAGGCAGCTTCTGTATACAATTCTCCAGACCAAGTTGGCAACTAAATGGACAACATCAAAGTCTACAAGTTTCAACAAAACACGGTTGAGCTGCAGTAGTCTGATGGCATTAGACTGGTATTCAATCAAAATGTATTGTCTCAGATGTACTAAAGGATAGTGATAACCACCTGCTGGTATTTCAATGCTTTTGTTCTCCAGTCCTCCCGGATCTCCCACCGCTGGGTATTCGTTTCATCAACGGTAGTCCCAGAGTTAATGGGAGCACAGTGGAGGTGGACTTCCTCCTCACCAGACCTGCCTACTCACTCACCTGCCAGATCAGCAGACACAAGGAGCTGAATTGTAAGTGTGTAATTATAGTGGTGTACCTTCAGTCGTAGTGCTAGCATACCCTACATTAATCTATGATAACCACATCAATATCCTGTTACGAGAGTTTTATCCGCGTGGTAGTAGTGATTATTGGCATGGCAGTAGAGGGCTCCAAGGACTATAGCTTTCTTGCATGCGTACTGTGTCAATATTCTGTAATCTCTTTCGTATACGTAATACCGATAACTGGTTGCTGTGGTGCCGATAATAGGTACCGTCCGATAATTGGTACTTTTCACTACTAGCTACCTACTAGCTAGCTACCTACATAATAGCTGCTGCTCCCCGATTGCATGCATCCGCTTGTAGCCCCAGCTGGATTCCAGCCCATGCCCTGCCCAACGTTCTCGAACATTCTTTGCAGAGTTCCAGGTTCAGTAAATTGAAGTATGAAGGTCTTGCATCATGCGTCACTAGTCCCGCTCCACGAACATCCCACTTCCGTCACACACAGACACACACACATTAAAATCTTAAGGTATTGATAAGTAATGAAGCTGTATCGGCAATAGTGAGGTGGCTCAAAACTTCCAGGGAGATTTCAGACTGTTTAAACCTCCATCTTCCATCCCACTCAGGTTCTTCTGGCAGTGTGTCATTCACTGATCTTGCTCCAGGGAGGTATGTGCTGCGGGTGGCTGCCGCCAACAGCAAAGAGGACCGGGCGATAGAGAGGAGGAGGTTTGAGATCAGCTCTGACCCCTCCTTCTGCACCACCCACTTGATTAACGGAGGTGTGACAGTGAGGGGGGACACAGCTACTGTCGAGTTTGCCGAAATGGGACCAGCTGAGATATTCCAGTGCAGGCTGGATACTGAGCCGGCCTTTGTGTGTAAGTATTTCATTACGAGTCCACTCTGTCGTCGTCAGCTGATAATCTCTTATGATTATTCTAGGCGCCAGTCCCGTTGAGCTCACTGAGCTCACGACAGGAGAGCACAGTCTGAAGATTGTGCCCCAGGGCTGTGGGAAAAATCGACGCCAGCAGAACGTGAAGTTTACTGTATAAGTTGTAGATATCCACTGGTGACCTTGCTGCTTCAGTAGTCAATTTTGCAAGATTGTGCGATTCTAAACATTGCTTGTATTGCTGGTATGTTTTGCTAACATTTGCTGATAGCTAGCTAGCTAGGCGTATGTTGTAATCTCAATTATTGTCTGTGGCTATTCGGTGGTAAGATCTGATTGGTACATGTATAGTGTACATGTATACTGACTGGGCTTCCTCATCACACCTATACAGCTCAACTCAACACACTTCCAATTTACTAAAGCCCAACAAGCACCTTAGCTTTAAAATATACCTGATGACTGCAGTGTACAGAGAAACATATATAGATGAGTAGATAGATAGATAGATAGATAGATAGATAGATAGATAGAGGCTGAATCCTTGTGTGTGTGTGTGTGTGGGGGGGGGGGGGGGGGGGGGGGGGGGGGGGGTTGTACCAGCTTTGAGCATGCATGACTTGTATCAACTGTTTCTTATGGAGGTTACACGCATTTGTTGAAATGAACCATCATCAAACTTTAATTGAGCTCTAGTTAGAATTCTCTGTGTGCTTGAAGGATTAGGAGAGCATTTATTATCAGCAGAAACCAAACTCCAGCCTTTCTTGAGGTGTAGAAACAGAACGTACCGCTTACGCTCGTGCACTATGGAAAGCATTGCACGCGGGCGTTGTCTCGAGGCAAATAAAGCTCTCGGCTTTGCCTCGTGCTATATTAGCCTTTCGACAATGCCCTTGTGCAATACTTTCCATAGTGCACTCGCTGCAGTACTTTAACTAGCAGAAACTGTTTGTTAACAAGTAACCGACTTGTGAATGATAGAGCAATATAAGTCAGGTGATTACTGTGGTCACATGACCACAAGGAACAAGTGGTATGGATGAATAACAGTCCTGTCAAGGCTCTGCATGTATGCTCAACAAACACGGCAGTACATTTCATACTGCAATATTGTCACTTTCAGTCAGTCCAAACAGTGAGACGCTCTTGAGCTGGGTAGAGAGTCCTCCGTATGTGGTCTCCCTCGATCCCCTCTTCCACACCCTGAGCATGTGCAGGGCCTGCTCTGCTGGAGTGCCCACCACCTCTTTCTTCGTTTGCTCCACGTCGGCAGTCGAGAAGGAGAGTATGGAGGCCAGTGAGGGCCACCGGGCACCCACCACCACGGCAAACTCCCTCAGGAAGTCATCGTAAACAGTAGTGGTAGTGTTGTCAGGATCCAGCAGCTTCTTCTGGATTGGCACATCTGCAAGAGTGCAGTGACATGAGGGCAATCAGTCTTCCACCTTGCCAGACACCACACACGCACGCACAGAATGAAAGTTACGTTGGCTTATGTCCTATCCACACACCAGAAAGGAAGTTCTGATGCCTAAGTGTAGCTACATACATGTAGCTATTAGTTTTAGTTATCAGCGGCAATGTTGTTGCTAACAGATCCATCAGCACAATAATTATAACACTTAAAAGCATCTCCCACCCACTATGAGTGGTATATTGTGGATGCATTGTGAGTGCATGTCCTGGCAAGAAATTTGAGTCAAAAATGCCTTCACAACCAAACCTAATTGAAAGGGCGGGAGGAGAATTACTTGGGAAACAGCACACAGGGCACCACTTACGATGCTCCACTGCACGACGCGAGGAGTCTTGTTGGTCATGAAAACACTCGAAGATGCACGGTATTTGGTGAGATTTGGAGAGGTTTTTTTTGTATTAGGATATATTGTGTGTACGCCGACTCTATGATAATATATATAATGTTCGAGTAGCTACTTGGGATTGGCCTACAAAGATTCTGACTACACTGCCATGATCGCTGACCTGAACGTAAAATGTTGGTGCTGAAACTCACCTTGGTGGTGGAGATATGAGCGCTTTTCTCTCGCCGTTGGCTGCCATTGCTCGAGCGCTCTCTCTGACTTCCGGTGGCAGTACCGTTCTTAGGAAAGGCACACGAAGATTTTGACCACACGGCCATGATCGCTGTCGTTCACTGACGCTTACATGCCGAAACTCACCGTGCTGGTGCAATTGTGAGCACTGTAACAATTCTTTGTCTTCGCTATGGCCGCCATTTGTGACTGAGCGCATGGCATGTGCGTTAATTGGAATGAGTTGCAATACCTAGCTTGTGCTATCAGCAAGTTGCAACCGGTTGCAACGGCTGCTACCAGGAGTGTGATTGCCTCTCGTTACGAATAATAGGAATAGCTGGAAAAACAGCCTAAAAATAGTCACGATATCTGTGAAGTACATAAATCGTGGGAAAGTACTGTTTCCTAGCGGTCATCTCGAAGAATGAAGTGCACTACGTGTCCTGTCTCTGAGGTCACGAAGAGGTGGAGCTAATTTTATGAATAGTTATGATAAGTAGGAAATAGCCGAAATACAGCGAAACGAAGCGTCTTGACTTCAGTCAGGTACACATAGAGCAGGTTTTTTGTTTGCTATTTGCTGTTACTAGCTTTCAATGGTTTATGAGGGTCTATGTGGTGAGATTTCAATTTTTTTGGCAGACAGACATGACAGACCGACAGACGGACAAAACGCTTCGCGCATGCACGCGCGGGGTAAAAAGCTGGCTCAGGCTCAATACTGTTCCTCAAGGTTGTGGCTATGTGGAATTCCTGCAACCCCATATACAAGTATGTGCATACTGACAGACTGGGCTGAGAAAGCACCCAACTGCACCTCAGGTCAAACATCCTGACAGAGCCGTCAGACCCAACTGATGCGAACAGGTCCCTCCCTGTACCGGCTCGTGTGAAGGCGATATCGTGTACCTCCTTGTCGTGGGCTCCCTCCCTGTACCGGCTCGTGTGAAGGCGATATCGTGTACCTCCTTGTCGTGGGCTATCAACTGCGTTTTGACGCTCCCTGTCACCTTGCCAATCACCTGGCCAGTCTGGGGTGTGTGAAGAGTGAGGAATGTGGACGGTGAGGTGTGTGAAGAGCGGGGTGTGTGAAGAGTGAGGAATGTGGAGGGTGGGGTGTGTGAAGAGTGAGGAATGTGGAGGGTGAGGTGTGTGAAGAGCGGGGTGTGTGAAGAGTGCGGAATGTGGAGGGTGGGGCGTGTGAAGAGTGAGGAATGTGGAGGGTGAGGTGTGTGAAGAGTGAGGCATGTGGAGAGTGAGGTGTGTGAAGAGTGAGGCATGTGAAGAGTGAGGAATGTGGAGAGTGAGGAATGTGAAGAGTGAGAATGTGGAGAATGAGGTGTGTGAAGAGTGAGGAGTGTGGAGAGTGATGTGTGAAGAGTGAGGAATGTGGAGGGTGAGGCTGGTGGAGAGGAAAATGAGTTGCTTTGCTCCTTGCTTCCAGTTTTGATGCTTGTAGTATGACCAAATTGTACTCAGAGCAGCTGAGTGAACCTACGTAAATGCATGGTAAACTCATTGTGCATACATGTACATGTAGTTGTGCGTAAGGGAGTGGGGCTGGGGGCGGATACATGTATATGCACGTGTAGAAGCCCAAAGGGGCTCACAGAAGCCAGCTAATGGGTCATAAGGGTACAGTGTACTTCAGTCAACAGCTACTGTACATATATGGTGTACCACAAAGTGACCCTCTCTCTGGAGAGACATTGAAAGTACCGTATTTCCGCGAATAGACGCCGCCCTCGAACACATCATGTGCCCACCAACTCGGAACAGACCACAATCATAGACATCCCAGTACGACACAGAACAGCAGTGGTATGGAATGGGAATGGCACTGGCATGGAATGAGATGGTCCCTACCTCCAGTCCCCATATGGTGCAGGTGGTGTCAATACTGGAGGCTCCAAGGATGTTGGGGTCGGTCTCGTTCCAGTCGAAGGAGGTCAGAGGAGCACAGAACTCCGAGTTTTTGTTCTGCTCACGTACAGGTGTAGGGGAGGGAGGGAAAGACAAATACATAGCTACATGTACGCAGATTGTACACACACACACACACGAACATGTACAAAAACTTACCGGTTCAGCCAAGATGAGCATTCTGTAGGCATGCATAACCTCCGTTTTATACCCCAATTTCGCTTCGTGCCGCCCTGCAAAATACATCAGGCTACACGTGCAGCAAGTCAAAATTCATGAGAAACAATTACCTTCGTTATATTTGGCGCAAGCTATAAGTAGTCTGTTGTTAATTGAGTTTGTACCGTGTACCACTACCGCTATGAATAACATTATCTCATTGAACAAACTGACAGCTGCCTCCTATTTGTTCCTCCTAAATTGAGTTTGTACCGCGTTTATATATATGTATATGTACCGCTTCGCTATGAATAATATTATCTCATTGTTTTACGTAAACAAACTGTCAGCATATCATAGACTCGGTAGAGTCTATATGTAGGGATACGACGTACACGCAATACATGCCAATACAAAAAAATCTCTCCAAATCTCAGAAACGGTACACTTATAAGCCTTTATAACCACATACCGTTCATCTTCGAGTGTTTTCATGACCAACAAGACTCCTCGCATCGCGAAAACCCGTCGCGAAAGTACCACACCAGGCACTCGCAAAACGGGCAAATTGTTTTTCTTTCTTTCTTTCTTTCTTTCTTCTTCTTCAGACAACTTAGCTCAACGTTGCCTCAATCTGTCACGATAGTTTTCGCACGAAACAGTAGCATTTTCAACAGAGCAGTGCAACGTCCCATCGCTTTTTCGCTACCTCCAAGTCTTCACCAGGCGCTGCAGCTGCCCACTCAATAACTATGGCTTCGTTTGTCACGCCATTTTCACGTTTGTACGCATGCGCACTTAAACAATCACTTAGCAACGATACGTAATTATTACTCAAGATCGCTGAATTAGAAACAGTGATGAAGCTGCGTTGACCGATGTCAAACGAGGCACTGTTTATAAGACTGAGGTTAGTCCCTGTAGAGTCTACGCATGATTTAGCTAAGCTTATATTGCTACCTATACTGTATTCTGTGAGCAGGGTGAATGCCTATCTCAACTCTCAACACCCATATGAATGTCCCTACTATAAACTGCCTATGCCATGGTCTTCAGACAAGGAGAACTCAGGGGCTTTGTCATCCATCTAGGGAACAGTTGACTTGAGATGCCCGGGCCTGATTCTTCAGCCAATGCTGGAAGTGTAATACTTGAGTAATATAGTCCATATACCAAGGCAAGGACACCTACTGCCCAGTTGCCTGTGAGGTCACTAACATGCGCCTGCTGCCAAAAAAATTTACATAAACAAGTAATAAAAAACATTAAAAATGTAGCAGGATGTAGGGATACAAGAACGGCAAAAAGTAAGGAAACAAGAGGGATGATCGAACATAACAGTGAAGTATACAATCACCCCTACATATCTTTTTTCATTGTACATGTATATATGGAAGAAGATCTCTGTAGGGGTGATTGTATACTTCACTGTTGTGTTCGATCATCCCTCTTGTTTCCTTACTTTTTGCCGTTCTTGTATCCCTACATCCTGCTACATTTTTACTGTTTTTTATTACTTGTATATATATACTCTATTATCTACTAATCTATGCTGTCAGCTACCTCCAGCTCCTATTTGTTCATCGTACAGCTACAATTAAGCTTGGAGATGGAGTGACCACCTGTGCAATCAATGCTATTAAATTGTGCCATGCAGATAGGCTTGATGCACATCAATTTTGAAAGCAGGACCTGAGAAAGCCGCCATTGACGCCCACACTGCACGAGTCGCGACTCGCTAGCAACAGACCATAGATAATACAAGTAGCTGAGCTCGCTTCGCTCGCTCAGTTACTTCGCCCTCGTTCGCCTACCGTGCGTAATCCGGCGCCGGACAGCTCTCTGTGCAGAGCTGCTTCCCGATTGCGTCCGGTTCAGCTGCTGCTCGCCGCTTGCGTCCGCTTCAGCTGCTGCTCGCCGCTTGCGTCCGCTTCAGCTGCTGCTCGCCGCTTGCGTCCGCTTCGACTGCTGGTCCCCGATTGCGCTTGCCGGATTCCAGCCCATGCCCGGGCCCAATGTTCTCGAACATTCTTCGCGGAGTTCGAGGTTCAGTAAATAAATTGGTCGCGCGTCACTACAGTCTAGTCCCGCCCTTAATGTATTGATAAACCGGAGGTGGATGTGAAACGGTATGCATCCGCGGAGAGTACACGGAAAATCAATCTATTATACGGAAAACAGCCAGTCCGCTGGACAACCGGACCACCTTTGAGCACTGTCAAGGTTCGTTGAACATTTTACCCAGTAGCTGCTATGTAGCTGGATTATGAATGAGCAGCTACGACCAAGTACACTAAGCAACCGCTGCGTCTATCTAACACAAATTATGGTGAGATTACGGCGACAGAGGAAGGCAGCTGGTTGGCGTTCTCTCAGCTTCAGAAACTACGGAGCACTGGGAGAAAATAGTCTTACAGTGCCGGACTAGCAAACTTCCGTAAACTAACCGTTACACCCGCTGCAATGAGTTAAGTTTCACGCAAAATCGAATAAACGGAAGCGTTTCACATCAACCTTCGGTTCAGTATATATTATCTATGACCAGACGTTTGTGGCGCGCGCATCGAAATTCTGCCCCGCGCGCGAGAGTTACAGACTTTCAGCCGCATCGTGCTGCTACGCCCACGTACCAGTCGGTGTATAAAAATTCTGCAGCAGCCCAGTTGCATACAGCTTTTGGCATTGTGTCAGTGGCTGGGTAGCTTGTACCGTTGCGTGACTGCGGCTCTGTTACCTTCACGGCCGCCGCCCGCCAGGAAATACAAATGGGAGCTCAACCCTCGGCACGGCTGTGTGTGGCGATGGCCTACAGCTGTCTCGTGGCACTGATACTCTTCTGTCTCTATTCAGATCCAGTGGAGGCTCAAGGAATAGGGTACTTGTGTGCGGGTGTGTAGAAGCAGAATATATGTTGACCAGGAGGCGGGTTGCGCAGTTGATTACCGTATAGCGGGTTATTTCGTGGGGCCGTGACTCACCGCCGAGTCACGAAATTTTCCAACCACGAAATTTTCAACCCATAGTCGCGCTTACCACGCGCAGGTGCCGTCGTTCAAGTACACTGTACGGCACTTCGTACTTCGTAGCTGTACCTGCGTGACTGGGTCCGTTGACACTGAGTGTCCTCGATCGACAGGATCCTCTGTCACATGCACGCAAGCGACGAAAAACGAGGCCAGTAACTCTCGCCACAGCAATACGGTTGGCATGCTCCAACACTGGCCTCCCATTTAGGGATGGGTGGATTATGCTGGCATAATTTTGGGCATAATAGGTGCCACAAAGCATCGAGCGTAATGCGAGAATAATAGGCACTTTTTGAGCATAATGCGAAATAATGTAATTTCAGCTCTTATACAGCTAGCTAGTAGTCTCCTCGATGCAGCATACGGTTTTCATCTGCAGGCATGTTGCATACGCGTACGTACATTCCGAGTAGCGCTCAGCTACTGCCCCCTCTTTGAGCAGTCCAGAGTCATAGCATTTTAGTGAAAAGTGGACCCTGGGTCCCCTGTGCCACCATTTCCCAGGTAAAATGGGGACCCCTATGGGACGCTGCTTTACGTTTCTGTTGTACGTTTGCATAGAGCCGCGCTATTGCTTTGCACTCACATGCACAGTAGTACTTAGTATAGCCTATTACGACTCCCGTTGAACAGACTGCTGTTCCCCGAATCCCGATTGCGTCCGCTTCAGCTGCTCACCTCCGATTGCGTCCGCTTCGGCTGCTCACCTCCGATTGCGTCCGCCTCGGCTAAGCGCTGCTGCTCCCCGGTTCGTTCGCTTCCAGTTGCTGCTCCCCGATCGCGTCTGCTTCAGCTGCTGCTCCCCGATTGCGTCCACTTCAGCTGCTGCTCTCCGATTCCGTCCGCTTTTAAATTAGGTGCTGCTCCCCGGCCCGAGTGCGTTCGCGCTTCATCCGCTGCTCCCTTAGCTGCTGCTCCCCCGGCGTAACGCGGCCAGTGTTTGTCATCACTGCGGTATTTTTGTGCCAGAAAAGGGACTACATTAGATCAAAGGGTAATTTTTTCACACTAGAGATAGGTGCTAAGAACAGTGTGAGGTAGCAGCATCTACTGTAAGCATAGTAAAACTTCATTTTCACAAAAAAGACGGACCTAAATATCGAACCTTGTGAAACCATGCAGTGCTACTCAAATCTATAAACTATAGGCTTCCTTGGGAGGGGTGGGCAAATGTGATGCTGTAGTCTAGTAGGCATTCATAGCCAGTTAGTTTGAATAGGGTACAGAGATGAAGTGCTTCAAGTGTTATTGTAAGCCCCTTGATACATAGCTACTGCTGTTTTGAACAAAACTGACTGAGTGTTGCATAACTAGTATGGGTGCACTCAGCAGGAGCTGTACGTGGCTGTGGTACCTGCAGGGCAAACTTGTCAGCATTCACACTTCAATCCAGTCCACTCTTTACAGGGAAACATGTACAGTGTATGTGCATGTCATCTATATTGTTAATTTCTCCGCTATGGGCAAGAAGAGCAAATTTCCTCCAACTTCCTCATGATAATTCATTGCCTATGTCATGCGGGTAAATAGCAAAATGCACTGCCAGAACAAATCATTTCACATAAGTGCTCAGTGTATTAATTTGCAGGTATATAGTGATTATAGCATATATTATACTGGGCCTGTGATTCTGAGAGAGACAATCCACAGAATATTCTGGGATTCAAGCTCCAGATCTAATGAACTATGTATACCCAGATGCATATTCGCCATGCATGCTCCATGCACCCTGTCTGATATGACCCACCCACTTTCTTAAGTGGTGACATATACTACAATTTAGGTCGGCAGTGAGATGTCTTTTCTCCACTGACCTGCAAAACAACAGATTTAGATACACAGTCACGATATTTATTTTCATAATCACAAAACCTGAATCTAAAGCTGTGTAAGTATAGTAAGAGTGCAGATTTAAACTGAAATTGCACGGTTTCTGATCAATTTTTGTGTAGCCTAATATTGGGGAAAAAATTGTGAGAAATCCTCAGCAAATAAATGGCGCCCCCTGGCACATAACAAGTTTTTCTTTGCATTGTGGCTCGCTATCTCTCAACAAAAACATGATAATTGCTATGTCTAACATCCCCCCCACTACTGGTACGTACACCGCTAGCACTCTGCCTAAGTAGCTACCTCCGTTCTGCAGTAGCGTATAGGCAACATCCTCAAGTTCATACACTCATATATCTCATGCCTTGTTATATATACGGTTATTATGATGCTTAACTCTTTACCAACCGTAAACATAATGTACCTATTGCAAGGTTCATGTTTCTTGGGTTTTCATCCTTAAATGTTTCACACAGGACTACAAACTAGCTGCTCTGTGTCAACACTGTCTGTTTGCCTGTTACGAGTCTGTGGTGGGAACACTTGAAGTTTTTTTCTGCTGCATGCATGTAAATACTAATTGGTTGTTTTAACCACAGAGTGGTTACCTTGGTTGCAGACAGGCTGGAGACAGTGGTTATGGGAGGTTTACTCAAGTTGGGCTTATAGAGATAATTATAATTGCATAAGACAACCTGCAAAGGCAACTGGCCCAGATCATCTCACTGACAATCTTGGGAACATCTGCAAGGTCATTACAACTGGTTGTCATGGAAATGCCCTTAATGGCAGCAGGTCCCTCACAGATGTTTAGTGGTTACGATTGCACAAATTAAATCTTGTAGATAATCTGAGCCAGCTTCCTCTCAAGTTGCCTTAGGCAATTAGTCTCTGAAACCCTTCTTCTAACCACCATCTCCAGCTTGTCTGCAACCAGGGTAACTTGTCTGCAACCAGGGTAACCACTCTGTGGTTAAAACAACTGATTTGTTTTTGCAGGAGTGCCCGTAGGTGTGGTCTAGTGCAAGAAATAACTTAATGAGGCAAGTGGACGGTGCAATCACAGAGCAACTTTGGTGCCCCGTCCAGTTCCGTAGTTACAGGTTGCTTTTCCCAGGCCTTCTTCACCTCCATTGCTTACAGTATCGTCACCAATCAAAACTGGAGGTATACATTGTAGAAGGCATAGGAATGAGTCTACTGTGCATAGCACATTCGTGACTCCAACCACACCCACTGATTGCTCGGGCAATACTAACTCGCTCTAGCAGGAAAATTGGCCTTTAGCATTGGAATTCAAGGTTATACATGGTGAGAGGGCTGTATTCTAGCCCATCAGAAGAAATGGCCCACCCGCTTCAACCAAGGCAGTTCACGGCCAAGTCCAGACACGACCATGCGGTTTGCACCCTTTGGATGCACTCACTTACCTGCTGTATAACTGAAACCCTATATGTGCTAATGTGTACTCTATGAATGTGTTTACATATTGTTGCATCTCTAATGTCAGGTTCTGCAGCCGAAGTGTTGGAAGGACAGTGAGTCGTGCAAGTGCAGCGTACAGCTATTCTCGAAGAGCATCATCGTACGGTTGTGGATGGTGGAGAAGATGTACACGATATCAGTAAGTAATCAACAATGAATACACTTTGATTACAACAGCATAAGGTCGTTCATGTTTATTCCATTAACTACGTATAAGTTTTTTCAGCTGTCACTTCCCGCACTGTGCTTGTGTGCAGTTCAATCAGACACTACATTTATAGCTCAGTTTCTATTTAGCTAGCCTCATTTCCAGGAAGGAGTTATTAGCTAATTCCTTACCAAAAAATTGCCACCAAAGTCTCCTTATAAGCTTTCTATTTCTGCTTATTTGTGCTGTTCCTTAAATGTTAATGGCTAAGTGGCACATAAGAAAGTGTGAAGCATCTGCTATGCAAAAGCTGCCCAGTGGACTTGCTTCAGAATCCAATTTGTTTCTGGTGGGAAATCTGCCCTGCTTCTGCAGTGTTTTTCTAACTGCCACATAGCTCATCATCATGCCCTGCTAACTGCCACATAGCTCATCATTCCCAGGCTGTGAAGCAGAGGACACAAACACTTATTTGTTGCACAGTGTTCACTACTTAGTAATCAATTAAATGATTTAGCAATGGTGTGTTATGTTAATGAACATTACATCTTTGTGCACCTACAGCACGGTTAGACGTACCTATTATCGAACCGCATATCGGAGAGAATACTATAGGGTTTTCAACTGTTGTCCTGGATACCAGAGAAGGGGAGGCATATGTTACCGTACGTTCAGTAAAATCATGTGAGTTAACTTATGAAATAGTGGAGAACTTATGAAACGAGTCCTTCTACTCTGAAATTTTGATCCCATGCAGGCAAACAAATGTCGGACATTAAAAACTTTCAACCCATGCGATTGTGCTTAGACCACTGCATGTGAGCTGTCCGGGTTTACACAACTAATCCGGCAATCGATGGTGTCCTACAAACGATAATAGTTGCTGGACATCCAGGATCTCTCCTTTGGATTGGTGTCCTTCCATCAGTCAAACTCAGCAGTGGTCCAGATAACTTTCACGCGAACAGCATCAGCTTTAGCCTTACACTTCACCCACAAAACGTACAATAAGCACCAGGGCATGCACTACGTCAGCCTCTAAACCTTCCATGACATCTAATTGACAAAGGAAAATATGTTCACAAAAATTGATAGTAGAGGTGGAAAACAACACACACAAACTGAATTGATACTTCCTGCACTGTGACAAAATTGTCCAGCTCAATGATCGAGGCTGGTACTGTACTAAATAGTTTTGATAAATGAATGAAGATGTTTGATTCACAGCCCTTTGCACCAGTGCTTGCAACAGTGCGAATGGTGGGGGACTTTGTGTTCGTCCAGAGACATGTCAATGCAACAGTGGATGGACAGGATCATCCTGTGATACACGTACGTTTACAGTTATTATATACCTCTTGTTCATTTAGCAAGTAGCCTTTACATAATTATAGTTTTGTTGTAAGTAATAAGTTATTCATTCCTCAGAGTTACTCTTAGTAATTAAATCTCAAAAGGGTAGAGCATTAGTTAACTGCCTTTTTGGGCAATTTCAATATCAGTGTCATTTCAATTAACAGTGTTGATTTTAGTTCTAAAGATAATATGTTACTAATCATAGACTAAATTTAGGGGTAGCGTGGACATACAGTATCATGGCAATACATTTCAATATCTCTAAACTTATAAGCCTTTGCAACAATGTACCATATTACGTACCCTTCATGTTTTCATGACCAACAAGACGCCTAGTAGCATGAAATATAAAGTACCAAAACCAGAAGTTACCAAACAGAAAAAACACGTTTCTTCTTTTCTTTCTTTCTCTATACAGGCTAGATCAAAATTGCATGAATCTCTCATGATGGTTTTTGTTACAAAACAGCAGCATTTTATACCGAGCAGTGCACTACCGCATTGATCTTTCACAACTTTCAAAGTCTCACAAATGCTTGTGGCCACCCACTCAAACTGTGGCTTCATTTGGGATGCCATTTTTTCATTTGTTCTCATGCACAATTAAAAAGATCACTTAGTGACAAATGTAATCATTACTCAAGATCGCTGAATAAGAAGTATGGTCAGTGTGCCTGGGATAGAAGAACCAGTGTATGCATTGTTTTTCTTCAATAGAATGAGGCACTTGAAAAGACTGAGGTAAGCTCCTATAAGTCTCTCTCTATATATATGTGACCCTCTCAACGTAAACCACCCATTCACTGCACTTTGTCAAAACTGCACCATCAGAAAGCACGTTTATTGGTGATCACAATGGCACTTTATTTTTTCAATCTGACTTACATGAGCAAAGTTATGGGTGCTTGAACTTTATTGACATGCAAGTTTATTAATTTTGATCGTAGTTTGAAGGGCGCATCGGCCCTAATTGGAAGAGGGGGTGTAACTCTTGTATTCACAGTGTAAACCAAATCTGGCTACCGGATATGCTATCACACAGGGACGGCGGCACGTATTTACAATTGGGGGGGCAAGATATGCTGCCGGAGGCACTGCATAAAGGCGTGTAGTGCCGATCAGTCCGCGCAAAGCGTGGAAAAAATTTTCGCCTTCATTTTTCAGCTATCAGGATGGGCTCTCGTGGTACCTTCGTGCTTTTGCACTGCAAGTTCCAGGTGTACGATTGCAGGTCCTGGGGCTACCATGTGCTTCTTTCTTGCTCAAATTTTGCTCACGAATGTAATACGTATGTACACGGGTATACTACAATGTAGATTGCGGTCTCGTTCCCAAGCCATTCGGTTTTAGCTATATAGCCAGCCGCTGGCTACATCGATAGCTGGACTTGCGCCAGATCAGCAACTCGATTCGCGTACATAGTACGTACACAAGGTTAGCCGAGTCAGCCTAGTACTAAGTATAGGGCAGCCGTTGTAGTAGCTAGCTAGCTGCTAGGAGTTGGGGGGGGGGGGGGGGGGGGGGGGGGGGGGGCGCTTGCCTGTGTCGCCCCCCTGTCATAGACTCAGGAAAGTCTATGGTATGTAGGGATAGAGCGGACAAGCTATTAGCTAATACAAAAGAATTTTGTAACCGTATAATATTATGTGAAGGAATGCAATTATGCATTTTATGCGGAATATCACAGAGCAGGCCAGAGTGCGTAGAGTGGATGAGTGGATGTCATTCAAGTTGTGACGGTTGGCAACAATGTCCCAATCTGTCCTACGTGCAGCAACCATTCGTGCAGGTACCGTAGGCTTCACTCAGGATTGTCTCCACTATATGGCAGCGTTTGTCGGAGTTTGCTGGTGTAAGTTAGGCAAGGAGTGCATATTTTCACGAACTGTGGCTGTGACTACCCCAGTTTGCATGCAAGAGCTGTGCATGCCGCGGAGCTCAAAACTTATAATGTAGCACATGATTTCTATAAATAGAATCGATTTGGATTTTGTGTTTGCAGAGTTACATGCCCTCTTGCCACCTTCAGCGGCTCAATACGCCCTCGGTAATGTAAATTCAATGTTTGTGGTGAATGGGTGGTTTATGCTGAGAGGGTCATATAATTATCTATGTTACTATAACTACTGACACTGGACTCTGTATGTGGAGTAGCTAAATGTCTATCTCAGGTATGGTAGGACAAGGGAGAGCTGGCTTTGTCATGGATTGACTTGGTGCTTGTATAGACTAGAATCCTGGGTCAGTGATTCTTCAGCAAGTATCATATATCAAGGACAAGAATACGAAGCCTGCTGCCTGAGAGGTCTTCTGTTGCTCTGTGATAGATGGCAAACTTCAAACTTCAGTTCAAGCGTGTGCCTGCTGCTAAAATAAAATGTAATGAGATGTAGGGATAGCTGAACGGCAAAAGTAGGGAAACATGGTAGGGATGATGGCATAAAACAGTTCAGCCCTCCACACACACACACACACACAGACACACACACACACACACACACACACACACACACAGTGTCACCTTTGTTTTATGGAAAAAGATATATAGGTAGGGGTGTAGCTATATTTTATGCTATCGTCCCTGCAGTGTTTCCATACATTTTGCCAGTCTGCTATCCCTATATCTTTATTATTTAGAACTATTTCATACTGGCTAGCCCAGTAAAATAAAATGCTGTTTCTTTCTCTATAGCTGTTTGTCTTCCACCATGTGTGAATGGTGTGTGTGACAGACCGGACACCTGCACCTGTGAACCTGGCTGGACTGATGAGAGGTGTCGGATAGGTACGTATTTACGTTTAAATGACAGCTTTACTCACAGAACCCGAGTGATCTCACCCATAAACATTACATCCCCCCCCATGCTGTTTTCGTCCATCTATTGTCGTTCTTTTTTCGTGCAATTCATGGAATTTCTAGTATTCAGTTGTGCATGGTTTAGACTAAACTATTTCTTGAATAGAGTTTCCTATCAGTACAGACTGGGTTTGAAGTTGCTACAAGGGATAGGAACTTTACTTTCGCCACCAGTTGATTTGAGTGTTGCCAGTTCATGCCGATGATCCTTGCTAAAAGATTAATTCCGGTTTGATATCCATAGTCTAGCAAAGCTTCCCAGCCCTTAAGTTGTATATAGCCAATTGTCGTGCTTATATCTACCTGTCACAAATGACATATCCTATATAGCTAGTGGCTATCTTCAGTGGTTGCAATTCCGGTGTCTAATGCAATGTCAAAATATAACTAATCCCTCTTTGCAGTTAAGTTACCCTAACATCAATACATTAAGATTTTAACGTGTGTCTGTGTGTGTGTCTGTGTGTCTGTGAGTGACGGAAGTGGGATGTTCGTGGGGCGGGACTAGACTATAGTGACGCGCGACCTTCCGTACTTTAATTTATTTACTGAACCTCGAACTCAGCGAAGAATGTCCGAGAACATTGGGCTGGAATCCAGCTGGGGCTGCAAGCGGATGCATGCAATCGGGGAGCAGCAGTTGAAGCGGACGCAATCGGGGAGCAGCAGCTGAAGCGGACGCGATCGGGAGCAGCAGCTGAAGCGGACGCAAGCGGCGAGCATGCAGCAGCAGCTGAAGCGGGCGCAATCGGGCTGGAAGCGGACGCAAACGGGGAGCAGTAGTTGAAGCGGATGCAATCGGGCCAGGGAGCAGCAGCTGATTCGAAGCGGACGCAAGCGGCAAGCAGCAGCTGAAGCGGACGCAATCAGGGAGCAGTAGCTCTGCACAGAGAGCTGTCCGGCGCCGGATTACTCACAGTAGGTGAATGAGAGGGGAGTAGCTGAGCAAGCGAAGCGAGCGAAGCTACTTGTATTATATATGTGTAGATATTTGAGCTGCGCCACCTGCACTACGTATATATAGGTAATATGGCATTTAACAGTACTATTTATACATTTCTAGCATGTGAGACTGCAGATACGTAGTATAATATGTGCCTTTCTGAATCTTGTCATTTTCAGATATAAATGAGTGTGCCGACAGCAATGGTGGATGTGAGCAAAACTGCACCAACAGTGTGGGGAGCTACTCGTGCATGTGTGGGGATGGATACAACCTGAGTGATGATGGACGCCAGTGTGATGGTGTGCAATAAGTTATTATGTGATTTTACACAGTTTAGCATGAAACTGGCCCTAATACTCACATGATTGCGACTTCCGAGAACAACCACATAGCAGGTTTATTTTCTAGAGAAAACTTTCACGAATAATGGCAAATTGCTTGAGAATAGATTATGGTGGAAAACAACTTGATTACGATGTACAGTGCTCCAGAGCAAGAGAGTCAACTTTGTCAGTTTTTATATAAAGTTCTATAACTTGAAGCCAGATGCATATTAAGTTTCAAAACTTGGTAAGTGAATGGAGAGATGATCGCAGAATCTATATCTTAATTTATGGGATGCTGTATACTACTAGTGCCCTTGTATGGCTTTGTAAACACGAAATTTATGAAACACACTTTTTAGTTGTGATCTCTTCAGCCCATGCTAGTTAAGAGCTGTAAATTGAATTGAAGATACTCCACCCAAAGATACACAAATGAAAGTAGTTTGAAAGCTCAACTGTAAATGGTGTCTTAAATATTCAGCAAAACGCCTGTTTTAAAGGTGTAAAAGTGTTTAGTTACAAACTCACTGATGGTTACTAGTTAAGATTCCAAATTTGAATAGTGTATAGGCAATGCCCTGATGAAACTACATTGCAAATTTCAACCCCTAGTTCCTTTTTGGTCTGAAGATATGGAGATTTTTGTGTCAAAATTCCATCAAAACCCCTAAAACTGGCTGAGCACTTGTATGGTTTCTGTACTGCCATATATAGTAAAAAATCACTTTCTTTCAAACCTTATATTTTTACTTCAAATCGAAAGTTATGTACATAATACAGTACTTCAGAGCTCAAAATGCACTGTACGAAGATTTTAAGAAGTTGACTCTTGCTCTGGAGCACTGTACGATTCGAGTAAACATTTTTCTGGTAACTTAGCCACTTTATATCTCAGGAACTGTAACAGATATTAATCTGCATTCCAACATTCCAACACCACACACGAAAGAAGTATGAACTCCTGTAACAGGAAACTCAGGGTATTTGGACCTAGGCAATTAGACTCACTGCTCAAGTACTTTTGCGCCAAATTACTGAGAGGCAGACCGTAGCCCAACCCTCAAAAATTCTCCAGCACTACTACGTAGTACTTGCTAGGTCGTGACGAAGAGATATTCGGCGATATGTGTATATTTTTAGCTACATGCACAAAAGCTTACCGGTTCAGCCAAGATGAACCTGCTGTAGGCATGCATAATCTTCATTTCATGCCCAAATTTCACGATCATGTTAAACTTCGTGCTGCTCTGCAAAATACATCGAGCTACCGTGCAACAAGTCAAAACTCGCGAGAAACAATTTCCCTTCGTTATATTTGGTGCATGCATGCGTGCAAGGTATATATATTTTACATGTACCGCTTCCACTGTGAATAACATTATCTCATTGTTGTATGTAAACAATTGGTTGACAGCTGCCTCCTAATTGTTCATCATAGCTGCACCCATTAATGCAGAATTTGAGACTCATCCACAGGGAACCAATTTGTTAGATTGAACAGTGGTAGTGATTATAGGTCAAAATCCACTGCACTGTTCTGTAAGCGACAGCAAGCAGTGGTCATGGTCTGTCATTAATTTATTTGACCTTCTTTTGCAGATATTAATGAATGTGAGGATGGGAACAATGGAGGCTGTACTCACGAGTGTACCAACACACGTGGAAGCTACCAGTGTTCCTGCCGACTTGGCTACGAGTTCCAGAGAGAGGAGGAGGCTGGGAGTGGGAGTGGGGGTGGCATGACTGTGGACCCTCGCACTGATGCTGGAAGGCTCTGTCAAAGTACAGACTGAGCTGCAATTCTAATTGTTGCTTCTAGTATGTGTAATTGGGGCGAGCCTGAGCGAGCCCCACATACCTGGTAGACGAATTTGCTGTGCATTTTCTATATTTTGTACTTCGTTCTGTAAATCGCTTCCTGCACTTCCTGCGGAAGCGCCTATATATCAGTTTAACGAAACGTTCAAGATCGAGGTCGAGTTCATTAATGTACCTAGGCGCTTCCGCAACTTCCTGCTCATATTTTGCATCATGCATGGAGCCAGAGACTGGCTGACTGAGGGCAACTTCCTCGTTCTCTGCTGATGGCAGATCTGTGTCATGACTGGTCACAGAGAGTTGAGTGTTACCAAGCGCAGGCCCCATCCTCTGGCAATAGCCGAAGCAGTCGAACAGGCACAGACTGTCACACCATGATGGTCACAGCTGAGCTATATATGCAGACTGGCAACAACAGCTCCTGTACCTACCTGCTAGACTGCTTCGGCAAACCTGACTCACATGTAGTTGCTGTGAAGTGCATGAGTGTATATTTAGTGTCATAACATTAACTTCCGGTGTGATCTGTGTCCTTAAGTTGTGCTAAATGCTCTCCATCACATTCTGATGGCATGGACTGGATGACCATCATGTGTCCTTTACTGGCAAATCTCTTTCTTTTTCGTTATGAGTACAAGTTTATTAAGGAAACCCTACGAAATAATCCTTACAAAGCAAGAAAATTTAACTTCACAGTTCAATACATAGATGATCTTCTTACTATTAATAATCCCTTCTTTGATGATGAAATAGGTAATATATACCCTAAAGAGCTCAAACTTAAGAAGACAACTGAAGCCTTCAATAAGCTTTCGTATTTAGATATTACGATTGAGATTGAGGATAGCAGCTTTAGAACAGATGTATATGACAAAAGAGATGGTTTTGGCTTTCACATAGTTAATTTTCCAAACCTTAGTAGTAACATTCCACTTTCACCAGCTTACGGAATATACATATCCCAACTGGTAAGAATAGCTAGAATATGTGATAGTTCTCAGAGGTTTAACGCAAAGAACAAGCTTCTTACACATAGACTTTTACAGCAAGGGTTTGAATACCATAGACTTTGCATGACTTTCAAGAAGTTTTGTAGTAGGTACCCAAGATTGTTTCAGAAGTTTCACAGTAGCATTAAAAGTCTGATAATAGAAGGCATACAACTACCAGTAATTGCTAGGAATGGACTTACTAGGCACATAACTTTACTTCAAAGGTAGTCCTCTAATTATACATTGAAGGAAAATTTTCTTGTCACCCATAACAACCTAGTTACATAGCAACAAGTTTACAGCTTGTTTTTGAATTGTTTGGGCAGCTGTTTTGTATACTCAAGAACAATGAAGCTGGATGACGAAAAGGACTGAATACAGCCTTCTTTTGACGATGAAAGGAGGTTTGCTAAATCAAATTATTGCTGAATGGGTAGGGAGAGTTGAGAGCGGTGCAGTATTGGCTATTTATACAGTTATACCCTTATGATGTTATACAGAGAATGTTTGCCACAGAGACTCTATTGAAGTTATACACATTAGACACACTTATATTCTGTGTGTTTTGTATAACTTGCAAAATGCCAGTATAACATCAACCTCATCTCTTAGTGTCAATTATACAGTGAATATAGCTATGGACTTTAACTTTCAAGTTCTCCAAGTATTGATATAACTTGTATAACTGTATAATATGACCACATTATATTTTGATTATACATACAGTTATATCACAAAAGGATGATATACGGTATAAGTGTTCAGTGTATAGGATGAAATATCATTCTCAAAATGCTGGTATAACTTGTATAACTGTATAATATGACCACATTATATTTTGATTATACATACAGTTATATCACAAAAGGATGATATACGGTATAAGTGTTCAGTGTATAGGATGAAATATCATTCTCAAAATGGTGGTATAACTTGTATAACTGTATAATATGACCACATTATATCTTGATTATACATACAGTTATATCACAAAAGGATTATATACGGTATAAGTGTTCAGTGTATAGGATGAAATATCATTCTCAAAATGCTGGTATAACTTGTATAACTGTATAATATGACCACATTATATCTTGATTATACATACAGTTATATCACAAAAGGATGATATACGGTATAAGTGTTCAGTGTATAGGATGAAATATCATTCTCAAAATGCTGGTATAACTTGTATAACTGTATAATATGACCACATTATATCTTGATTATACATACAGTCACTGTATATCACAAAAGGATGATATACGATATAAGTGTTCAGTGTATAAGATGAAATATCATTCTCAAAATGGTGGTATAACTTGTATAACTGTATTATGACCACATTATATCTTGATTATACATACAGTTATATCACAAAAGGATGATATACGATATAAGTGTTCAGTGTATAAGATGAAATATCATTCTCAAAATGCTGGTATAACTTGTATAACTGTATAATATGACCACATTATATTTTGATTATACATACAGTTATATCACAAAAGGATGATATACGGTATAAGTGTTCAGTGTATAAGATGAAATATCATTCTCAAAATGGTGGTATAACTTGTATAACTGTATAATATGACCACATTATATCTTGATTATACATACAGTTATATCACACTATAGGCCTATCTCCCTGCTGTCAGTGGTCAGCAAGTTGTTAGAACGGCATATCTCTAACTCTGTGTCAAAACATCTTTCAGAACATTGTCCATTGTCACCCTGTCAGTGGGGGTTCACCCCAGGCAAATCAACAGTCTCAGCTCTACTATCTGCCACTGATCATTGGTACCGCTTGTTGGAAGGTGGTGCAGAAGTCTGTGCAATATTTTTTGACCTCAAAAAGGCATTTGATTCGGTCCCCCATCGCCCACTGCTAAACAAGTTACAAGATATGGGTCTCAATGATCATCTCGTGAGGTGGATTAGTGACTACCTAACTGACAGAAAACAATTTGTGGTCACTAATGGAGCATCATCCGTCTCTTCAGTTCCCATAATCTCTGGTGTACCGCAGGGATCTGTTTTAGGCCCACTTCTATTCAACATCTATATCAATGGTGTGGCTAATTCAACCTCTGATGGTAGCATGGTCCTCTATGCTGACGACATGCTTCTGTATCGACCTATTGCAAAGATTGAAGACTATCAAGTTCTGCAAAATGACATTGACTCTCTATCCCAATGGATTACAGATAACAACCTTCAGTTTAATGGTGACAAATGTAAATATATGCTCATTTCCCGGAAGCGCAGTCATATTCATCCGTCGTCACCTATCTTATTGAATGGTACTCCACTGGATAGAGTTGAGGTGTTCAAGTACCTTGGGATCCACATATCTTCTGATCTCTCGTGGTCCCATCACATACAAACGCTCTGTTCTAAAACTAGGAGGATGCTTGGCCTTCTATACAGAAGATTTTATGCTGATGCTGACCCCTTCACACTGAGACAGTACTACCTCTCATTTATCCGGCCGCACTTGGAATGTGGTTGTGAGGTCTGGGACCCACACCTAGTGAAGGATATCAATGCATTAGAGGGAGTTCAGAGATTTGCTAGTAGAATTTGCTCAAAGCAGTGGCGCCCCCAAGTTGAGTATCCAGCAATGTTGGAGTCACTCCATATTCCCCCCCTGGGCTCGAGAAGACTCAAAATGAAAGTATGTCTGCTTCACAGAATGATTCATGGGCAGTCCATTTATCATGATCCTCCATTCGACTACAGAACCGCCACTTTTGCTTCTCGCTCTGTAAATCCATTATCACTTACCAGGCCATTTGCTAAACATAATTATTACCTGTACTCTTATTTCCCTAGCACTATTTCCTTTTGGAATTCACTCCCATATCATATTGCTGCACTTCCTTTGAATTCTTTTAAGTCTGCACTAGATAACTATGTCTAAGGATATGTACCATGTATTAGCATAAATTGCTATTGTATGTATCCATGCATTTGCAGAATATATTATAGAAAGAAAAAAAAAAATCACAAAAGGATGATATACGGTATAAGTGTTCAGTGTATAGGATGAAATTATCATTCTCAAAATGCTGGTATAACTTGTATAACTGTATGACCACATTATATCTTGATTATACATACAGTTATATCACAAAAGGATGATATACGGTATAAGTGTTCAGTGTGTAGCCATGCACTGTATTATCATCCTACATGAAACTATATGGAAAGGGCAGAATGGAGGCGAACAGTATGCTTCCTACAGACATCGCCAAGCCCATGCAGCATCTGTTAAAACCGCAAGTGATGATACTTAGTCTCGTTCCCAAACCACGAACGCACACATGTCTGGTCTCTGGGGACGTCCCGACCTCGTACTACAGGTTGTATATCCTGAGATCAATGTTCAGGCCTGTGCCACTAGAAAACTACGTATGCAGTTGACTAGCTAGCAGTTTTAGCGAGGGAGCTGAGGTATTTATGATGTTAGCTATGATGTTCAATGCTTCACCTCTCCATAATGTCATGCACTTTTATATTTCCTCTGCAGGATATAAAGTAGGGAGTATAGTTTGAGACACCCGCTACCTCAACAACGTTTTGTTGAGATAAAACTGCAACTACATATATGGAGCCATGGAAGACTATTACAAGGAAGTTTTTACTGGTGCCATAAACACCACAGTGGTGAGTACGTTACACAGTCCAATTGTGTGTCCTTTCTAATTACATACATTAACATTCACAATGTCAAACCAATAATGTGTTGCTCTGTGTCGTATTATTGGATCATACGGCTTGGCAGAGCTAACCCGAAAGTGCACACAGTGCATTTGAACGGCAAACAGGGGTCTGTGAGTTGAAATGCACAGTTGCTATATGTGATAGCATTGATTACACCTCGCCTTGCAAACTCTGTCATGAGCACCTAGCAAGTCGTTTTGTACTCATTGTTGTCATTGTTCTCATCTTGTGTCACTGTTTGGGCGACCGAATTTTCATTTTTCAGTGATTTAAATAACCAGCAAGACTCGCTAAATTTCTTAACACACTATGCATGGAAAAATAATTATTTCTGTAGGGGGTTGCATACTTCACTGTTGCTCTACCTGTGTCCCTACTTTTTGCCGTTCTGAAACCTACCGCCTGTTAATGATTTTGTTATATTCTGTGGGATGCATAATTAGAATGCCTATAATTATTGTACTGTAAAACTATAGTTTAATGTGTACAGGAGTCTGTTGCCGTGATGTTTCCCTGTACGCACTGTATAATACATTTATCATGTTTCCAGACCCCCCACATACCTGTACAGTCGCTATGCCTGGGGCTGGCACTGTGCTAAAATGCAGGCATACAGACATGTATGTCTATATATCAAGTTTTGAGGGTGCCGCCTTCGTAGATATTAAGATGATTTTACAAACATTATTATGTGTGTCTAACTTTGTACTGTGTGCAATTATATTCTATAACAATTCTATTCCGAATGTGCTGAACAAGCATTCAACTGGCTCGGCAGATACAAGTGCACTGCAAAGAATATGACCAAGCACAAATTGAAAGTTTATATTTGGTGCATGGTACAGAGTCGCAACAAACGCATTGAGAAAACAAAGCCAAAGTCCAAAAAAAGTGATGATGGATCAGTTGCACATACATCCACTGAGTGATTCACCACCAATAACTTGCCAATATTGCACCCTTCTGTACAGCCAGCTACCATGCAGTAGTGCAGTTATAAAGGATTATGACGTACTCATCTTTGTTGTTCCATGACCCCCACATACCTGTACTGGCTCCTTAAGCCAGTCGCTGTGCCTGGGGCTGGCGCTGTGTTAAAATGCAGGCATACAGACATGTATGTCTATATATCAAGTTTCGAGGGTGCCGCCCTCTTAGGATGATGACTCATCTTTGTTGTTCCATGACCGCCCACATACCTGTACTGGCTCCTTAAGCCAGTCGCTATGCCTGGGGCTGGCGCTGTGTTAAAATGCAGGCATACAGACATGTATGTCTATATATCAAGTTTCGAGGGTGCCGCCCTCTTAGGACGATGACTCATCTTTGTTGTTCCATGACCACCCACATACCTGTACAGTCACTATGCCTGGGGCTGGCACTGTGCTAAAATGCAGGCATACAGACATGTATGTCTATATATCAAGTTTCGAGGGTGCCGCCCTCTTAGGATGATGACTCATCTTTGTTGTTCCATGACCGCCCACATACCTGTACTGGCTCCTTAAGCCAGTCGCTATGCCTGGGGCTGGCGCTGTGTTAAAATGCAGGCATACAGACATGTATGTCTATATATCAAGTTTCGAGGGTGGCGCCCTCTTAGGATGATGACTCATCTTTGTTGTTCCATAACCCCCCACATACCTGTACTGGCTCCTTAAGCCAGTCGCTATGCCTGGGGCTGGCGCTGTGTTAAAATGCAGGCATACAGACATGTATGTCTATATATCAAGTTTCGAGGGTGCCGCCCTCTTAGGACGATGACTCATCTTTGTTGTTCCATGACCCCCCACATACCTGTACAGTCACTATGCCTGGGGCTGGCACTGTGCTAAAATGCAGGCATACAGACATGTATGTCTATATATCAAGTTTCGAGGGTGCCGCCCTCTTAGGATGATGACTCATCTTTGTTGTTCCATGACCGCCCACATACCTGTACTGGCTCCTTAAGCCAGTCGCTATGCCTGGGGCTGGCGCTGTGTTAAAATGCAGGCATACAGACATGTATGTCTATATATCAAGTTTCGAGGGTGCTGCCCTCTTAGGATGATGACTCATCTTTGTTGTTCCATGACCCCCCACATACCTGTACTGGCTCCTTAAGCCAGTCGCTATGCCTGGGGCTGGCGCTGTGTTAAAATGCAGGCATACAGACATGTATGTCTATATATCAAGTTTCGAGGGTGCTGCCTTCGTAGATATTAAGATGATTTTACAAACATTATTATGTGTGTCTAACTTTGTACTGTGTGCAATTATATTCTATAACTTTTTGCAATGTATAATTTCAATATAATTTGTGTCTAATTTGCAATTTATACATTAAATTTTATACAGTTTTCAAGTGTAACTTTCCCAATGTATAATTTCAATAATATTATTATTAATTTTTGTCTAACTTGGAAATTATACACTTTATACTTTGTGCAAATATATTGTATAACTCTTTGTAATGTATAATTTCAATATAATTTGTGTCTAACTTGCAATTTATACATTTTATACAGTTTTCAAGTGTAACTCTTTTTTTTTTGTCTAACTTAGAAATTATACACTTTATACTTTGTGCAAATATATTGTATAACTCTCTGAATGTATAATTTCAATATAATTTGTGTCTAACTTGCAATTTATACATTTTATACAGTTTTCATGTGTAACTCTCACAAAGTATAATTTTTTTGTCTAACTTCGAAATTATACACTTTATACTGTGTGCAAATATATTGTATAACTCTCTGTAATGTATAATTTCAATATAATTTGTGTCTAACTTGCAATTTATACATTTTATACAGTTTTCAAGTGTAACTCTCACAAAGTATAATTTTTTTTGTCTAACTTAGAAATTATACACTTTATACTGTGTGCAAATATATTGTATAACTCTCTGTAATGTATAATTTCAATATAATTTGTGTCTAACTTGCAATTTATACAATTTATACAGTTTTCAAGTGTAACTTTTACAATGTATAATTTCAATATAATTTTTGTCTAACTTTCAAATTATACACTTTATACTGTGTGCAATTATATTGTATAACTCTTTGTAATGTATAATTTCAATATAATTTGTGTCTAACTTGCAATTTATACATTTTATACAGTTTTCAAGTGTAACTCTCACAAAGTATAATTTTTTTTGTCTAACTTAGAAATTATACTTTGTGCAAATATATTGTATAACTCTCTGAATGTATAATTTCAATATAATTTGTGTCTAACTTGCAATTTATACATTTTATACAGTTTTCATGTGTAACTCTCACAAAGTATAATTTTTTGTCTAACTTCGAAATTATACACTTTATACTGTGTGCAAATATATTGTATAACTCTCTGTAATGTATAATTTCAATATAATTTGTGTCTAACTTGCAATTTATACATTTTATACAGTTTTCAAGTGTAACTCTCACAAAGTATAATTTTTTTTGTCTAACTTAGAAATTATACACTTTATACTGTGTGCAAATATATTGTATAACTCTCTGTAATGTATAATTTCAATATAATTTGTGTCTAACTTGCAATTTATACAATTTATACAGTTTTCAAGTGTAACTTTTACAATGTATAATTTCAATATAATTTTTGTCTAACTTTCAAATTATACACTTTATACTGTGTGCAATTATATTGTATAACTCTTTGTAATGTATAATTTCAATATAATTTGTGTCTAACTTGCAATTTATACACTTTATACAGTTTTTAAATAAATTGTGCAACTTGGTAAAAGTTATCTAATCTTGCAAGTTTGACATTATACAGTATAACTTGGTATAATGTCGTCTAATTTGTCTAATTGACCGATACTGCACCCTTATGGGAGAGTTGGCATGCCATCAAAAAGCTTTTAAACCTACCATTCCTGATTCTCAAGGTCAGGTATCCAGCAATAAAAAATAAGTTTATGGTTTCTTTTGTTACGGGGTGGTTATAGTAATGAATTCAAATGCAACTCCTTATCTTGCACGTCCATGCTCTTCACTCAGGCTCGCCCCACAATGTTACGCATTTCCACTAGTATACCAATGTTTATTACCAATGTATATAAAAATCTGCTGAATCAAATGTCTGTCTGTTGCCGATCTAGTGGGTGCTGCGGGTACTTGACGAGCGAGACAAAAAGAAAGCGCTTGATTATGACGAGGAACAAAATTAACATGGGGATTTGCTAATAATGTTTAGTTCAAGAGTTATGACAGATTTTATAGCTCACCGTGAAACTTTACTTGGCGCTTGTGCCACAAATCAACATCAGCAGGCCACTAGCGCTGTTACTAGACTACTGGTAAGTGAAGTGTGGCATCCAGCGATGCCAACTACTGCAAACCAAGTGGCACAAACTGAGTTAGGTAGTCGTAGCTACGTGCATTGCATACTTTGATGGCATGTGATACGTGCACGTGTCTATGTCGTGCATGACATGATGTGGCTAGCCAAGCTGTTCAAATTGGACACGCTCGCTCTGACTTGGAGTGTTCGAATTCGTGAGCTTACTTCTCTCTCTTCATGCACAATGCCTTTTACTAGGCTTTGTCCGCAGTGCTTTGCGTCTGTTGCCAATCAGCCTCCTAAGCAAGCTCATACAGCTACTACTGATGACATTATCACAGCCTTTGATACACACAAACCAGGCACTATGGAGTACCCTGTGATGGGAATTGCCTGTTCAGTGCTATTGCCTTACCACCTAGACTCCATTGGCATATAGAATACTACAATGAGTTCCTACCTGAGCCTGTAGCATGTGACAATGCCAAGGTCCCTAGTGCTGAGGATGCTTTACAAAATCACGTGCCATCTCAGGGTCAAGGTACACAACATTTGTACACAGTTTTATAAATGCAGGTGAGGTTTGCACTTCAGTGCTTTTTCATTCTAGATATTGATGAGTGTGCTGTAGCCAATGGAGAGTGTGGACACAACTGTATCAACACTGAGGGATCCTTCTATTGTGACTGCCGTGAAGGATTTGTACTGGAGGATGATGGCCGCCAGTGTGAAGGTAATGTTGACACAGCAACATTAGGTCGTTACAATCAAGGTCATTTAGTGATCGTAAATTCTTGAGGCTATACATTAGGAGAACTTACACTTTTACAGGGTCGGTGGAAGCATGTGAGCATGGTCAGGCAAAACATAGTGGAGGCATAGCAGACCCCATACAAGGACATGCTTCGTATGCCAGCCTACTACCAAAAACGTTTTCTCGGTATGCGGTATATATAGGCTGGCACACGAAGCACACCCTTGTAGGGGGATCTGAGGGCAAGCCTCACAGGAAATAATTTGAGTTTAGGACCTCTGAGATCGCACCTGCTCGTGTTTTTCAGGTGACATACATCAGTGTGGATTATAATTTTTTGGTTATAAAGTATATTATACTACAAGTGTACAAACATTACAAATGTATGGAGATGCAGGGATAGCACAACAGCAAAAAGTAGGTAGGGGTGATGGCATAAACAGTTCAGTATACAACCCCATCTACATTTGCATCATATACCACGCGCAGTTCTCTGTAGAGGGCACGAGTGTCATGGGGTGGGATGTATCTCAGAGTCTGCTTCTGCTTCAGAATCACTGTCCAAACACGAGGCAGAGTAAGTAAGTAGAGTTCTCGGGTCCCGGGTTAGTTGATGGTAAGAGCAGCTGCTATATGTAATCTGTGCAAGGTCTTTCTAACTGAACGGTTGCTAACTGTTTCGGTTGTTAATACAGACAGTGAATTGATTGACTGCCGGCTGTGTAGTATAAATACCTTAAACCATGAAACCCTAGGGCCTACGGGATTTAGATCTCCTTAGAATTCTATAAACACCCTTGTGCTTCACACGCGGGTGTCTATATAGTTTCTGCAGGGCTCTAAATCCCATAGCTACACCCCTCGGTTTCAAAGTTTCACCTATATTCATACAGTGGCTAAAATTTAGCCACTGTATAATACATACTTATTCATTTATTTCTGGAAGGATTACTATTGACCTTGTTTTCGGACACTACTCCATTTGCACACCACTCCATTTGCACACCACTGTTCACTGCAACAGATGATCCTGAATGTACAAGCGGTCTTCACAACTGTACCGGAAATGCTATATGTGTGGAGGAGGTGGGATTCTTCCGGTGTGTGTGTCCTGCAGGTTACCGAATAGATGAAGACACCTATGCAAGTTGTAAAGGTATACACTTAACAATTTTTGATCCTATGAGTACATGTATGTATGACTCGTGCTACCATTGGAGGTGTGTCTCAGCATTGACTAATAACTTATGATTATGTGTGTAATATACCAGCCCTGATGCGTAGGCAAATGTATAAACTGGGTGTATACTATAATATATGTGGCGATTCTTCACCAGTGGATTCCACAACATCGTTTCCAACAGATATCAATGAGTGTGAAGAGGGTGTTTCCGGCTGCAGCCAGCTGTGTAACAATACAGTTGGAAGCTATCTTTGTTCCTGTACGAATGGGTACTCACTCTTGGAGGATGGACGCAATTGTGTTGGTACGTACTGTTGTACCAAATTTCTTTGAATAGACACTGCAATGTTTATTTCTTTTGTAGTTCATTTTGGTGTGGTGACTATTCAAGGGCGGTATTCATTACTTTGGGCAGTATGACTGCGCCGCGTACCCCAGGCTCCACCCACAGCATCCCTAGCTAGCTCCCCATCAAAGTGTGTCAGTTAACAAGCTGGTGAGAAAGTATGGCTCTTACAAAAGCCGGTCGAGAAAAAAAAATACAACTCACAAATTATGGGCAATTGCTGTCCGTGGCTGGAGCAAAGCTTCAAATTTTTTAGATTAGACGTTGCTTTGCCACAAATCTATACACACAGGATGAAGACGATGGTGAAGAAGATCCTTCGCGGTTATGGAGGAGGACGATGACGAGCTCCAGGATAATGAAACTGTCTTCCATGACCATTAGCTAGATCTAGAACTATCTAGAAGGCGAGATTATCCACGTGTATCTAGTATGACATCATACTTTGCGCGCATGCTTAACCCATATAGTGGCCACGGCATTTATTTTGCTCAGCACCTCCAATTGTTCAGTGTTTATTTGAGGACGGCATTTATTTTGCTCAGCACCTTCAATTGTATGGTGTTTATTTGAGGGTGGCGTCTATTCATGGAAATGATATTCTGTTTATGTTGTGTACCAAATTCTTGCTCACAGTCATATACTGAACATGTGCTAATGCTTCTACAGACATTGATGAGTGTGCCACTGAGAACGGAGGATGCCAGCGTGATTGTTCCAACACAGTGGGCAGCTTCATCTGCAGCTGTCCTCGTGGGCATGCTCTACAATCAGATGGACTAACTTGCAGAGGTATGTATGTCTGCTACAAGTGATAGAACAATAGTTGTACAGTCTTTCAATTTTTAGTTTTCTTGATTAACAAGAGGCAACTGCAGGGCATACTCACTTTACAGGTCTTACTGTCACCCCATTGACACTTGAACAGATTCCACTAACATCTGACTTCGTCCCTAATTAACACACGTGACGACCATGCTGCTCAGTTGAGTCGATTATTTCAGCCCTCACAACGTCACCACAATGGTGCCAGTGCATGACTGCATGGAATGTTCCTGAGAGATGAACTGCCAATGACAGTCAAAGTGGGCACTTGAGCAGTGGCAGCCGATGGGAAGAATAAAGCACACATATCTCCGAGGTGAGTTTCAACAACAAAATTATGCTACTGGTGTTCAGTGGACAACAGCAATCGCAACTGTTTACTGTTATTTCTAGGATATCCATCCTAAAGTTTCTTACAAGCTCATCATGAAACCAGCGCTGTGAGTATAGCACTACATCCGGTTCAGGCTATTCTTCTCTTACCTCCTCAGCACTGATGTGCCCGATGCTCATTGCGCCACAAAATGGGACTATCAGCTGTGAGTCAGGACAAGCCACCGGTAGCTTGTGTTCATTTTCCTGCGACACTGGATTTACTCTGATTGGCTCTTCCCGTCGCATCTGCCGTCCTACAACCATCTGGTCAGGCACACCCACATTCTGTCGACCACTGCAGTGTGTTCCCCTGGAACCCCCCGAAAATGGAGTCATTCTGGCTCCATGTCGCCGAGACTACACATCGTTGTGCTGTATTTTGTGTACATTTGGTTATACACTTGATGGGCCAATGAATCAAACGTGTGTTCTTGATTCTCAGACAGATACAGTACAGTGGACAGATCCGCCAATGTGCATCGGTGAGTTGCCTCCTCTACTGGGTATATACACATTGTGCCTGCAGCAATGCCTCATGGCATGCTACACTATTAGGCATTATGTACTGAGACCTGTAAAGTTGAAATTTCAGCAGGTAAATCTAACTAGGTATTGTGCATATATAGGACAATGAAGGGTGAAAATATTGTGGGGGCAGAACCCCACCCTTTTACATTGACATGCAATATATTGCAACTACATAGTTGGAGGCAAGGGTGCCTTGTTGCCTGGTAAGCAAAAGTCTAGATCTGGACACACCCCTTGCCATGTTGTAGGGGGTAGCTATATCAACCTGCACTCAGATCCACTGCTTATGGGAAATCCGTATTGGGGTCTCTTGCTTTATGCACCACTTCCTGTGTAGGTGATCACAGAGGTGAATGCTGCTAACTGGGGAGTGCTGCTTGTACATAGATATCATCTTTGAAAGTACCGTAGCTTCTATTTTACTCAAGAAAATTTGTTATTCCATGAAGTTTGAACACCGAAATTATGATTCCATTATCTGAACCGTCTCATGTAGGTACAGCCCATAATACTGCTCCCCATTTACACAGTTATAGTTGAGAGCTGTCCAGTTCAGTGAAAGGTCCATCTGAATCTGTATATGTATTGATATCTTGCACTGTATGTCGATCAGCCTCCCAAAAGCGTCCCTCAAATCTCTGTCTCCTGCATTTGTGATAGTGCTGTTGCATTCTGGCTCACTTGTCTGTGCCATAATCTTCCCTGTCTTGGTCTCTGCTTGCCAGACTCGCCCTCACTTGTACTCCTTCAGCACCCACAGTGGCACTGTCAGCTGCTCTCTTGTAGCCCACATGTCTGGTTGTGACCTCTCTGTGACTTATCACAATCCCTGCATTCTGTGTTCATAACAGTGTTGCTTTTAACAAAATATGCTATAATGATTTGAACACCACCGATTTTAACGTGTTCCATGGAGTTCAAAACACATGGAATAAAACAAAAAGAATTAATGATTACTTACAGGATACATTACAAAGTCTCAGCAATGATTGTCCTCGCTAACACTGGCCACGCAGAAATGATGTTTGTCACAGTCTGTTTGAATGTTAATAAGTGATGCACACAACAGTGTATACAGCTAGATGATAATGAGATGGATGCATTTCTCTTAACACACAGAGAGCAGTGTATGCGACCCAAATCCCTGTCAACACAATGGTACGTGCGCAGTAGCTGCTGTTGATTCTGATGAGCAGTTCATGTGTGATTGTGAAGGGACTGGGTACGATGGACCAACGTGCAATGTAGGTCTTGTTACCATTTCATCCATCCCAACGCTCATGCAAAATGTACAATCACCGACACTCCAACTTGCTGCCAGTCCTGATGAGGCACTCACTGTAAGAATGGATGGTGGGGAGAACCTCCTAGTGACACCTTCCGAAATTAGCATCACATATCCAGAGAAAAATGCAGAGTTTACAATTATGGGAATGCAATCAGGCCACTACACTCTCAGATACACTCTCTCAGGCAGCAATGCCAATAGCTTTTCTCATCCTGGAGATTCATCCATCTTTGTTTCCAGCGGACAAAGTGGCTCAAGCCGCCAATACTTCCAGGCTTTGGAATCTACAGTTGGGATACTGAGTGAGAGTTGCTGTGTTCCTGACACTGCAGTCTACTCCGGGTGTCCCATGTCTACGGAGCAAGTGGAACTTCATTCAACATGCACATGGGAGACAAATGGTCAGTCACACAATACATCAGGAATTGTTTTCGCTCGCTATTCAGATCTCAGTCTTCCTCTCTCAATAATTGGCATCAAGGCTACACTTTCAAGGGATTCCCTAGTCACTGAACTGCCACAGTCTCCCACTTCCAGAGCTTGTACACCTTGTGATGCTAACAGAAACAACGTAGTACACCCCACCATACCATTTCGTCCCGAGTTTAGGAACTGTTACTACTACAATTTCAACACAAATGATGTGGAAGATTTTCTCACAACACGCTCACTTGGAACCACGTATTTGAGCCGTATTCGTCCCCTTCTGCCTGCGTGGCTTACCTTGACTCAATTTAGGGATAGAGGTACAAATTTTAATATTGATGACTATGTGACCAGTTTAGTGGCACCTGAGGATATCTCAGCGGTGACAGGGTGCAATGAAATCATAGCAAATGAACCTGGACTGTATTCGGTCTTTCGATATGGTCGACCTGTATTGGCATTTGTTAGTAGGCAGGCGTTATTGTACATTCCAAGTCGCTCTGCAGCACCATTGTGCTTCGCTGTAAATCTCTGCCAAGGAATGACTTCACCAGTTCTTGTACAGCTCACATCAGCTCCAGCACAGAATAGGATAAAATCTTTATCGTTCTTGCGTCCATACAATACTCGTGGGTGGGAGTATACGATACGTAGTGCTGCCATCTTCCAGACACCAAAGTCTATCCCTGTAAACAAGACTTACTGGAATGGATTAGAACTTTATCAGCCCTCCCAACCTCCTCTCGACCTGACAATGAGAGCGGACATTACAGTGGGACTCAATAGCGGCACTCTTTCTGTTGGGTTTGACTTCTCTGGAATTGTCCACTACCTTTACAACCGAATGCAGGTAAGGAGACCTGGACACGGTACTATTCTATACAGTGTATGACATGTATTCTTTTATTTGCTTTTTGTTTGCAGGACCGAAATGGGATCCTAGATGGACGGACTGAATTGGCAATTGCAGTTGACATTGGGGGAAGTCCTACAAACCTTGTCTTGAGTAGTGCTGGACACTCTATCCTATTCACATCAGGTACATGCTGGGAATTTGACAGAAGTTGTTTGTGGTACTAAATTGTATGCGATGGGGTTGGTAAAAAGTTCCTTTAGATAATTATATGCCTTCAGTACTTACTACCTTCAAAACATCTTTTATACATACAATGGATAACACACTGGTCCACAATATATAGTACCTATCACCTAATGAGCAGCATGTGATCATGAGTTCATAGTATATTATTACGATATATCATTCACAGATACCCAATCAGAAACATGTCAGCCAGCAGAGGACTACACTCCATCCGGCTTGTCACTCAAGGTCCTTTATAGACCTCGTTCGGGACAGCGCTTCTTCTCTCGCCTGTTCTCTTTTCCGGAAGAAACTGTCGAGTGTCCCGCAGATGTCTTCATGAACTTAGACAACACCCTTCAGCTTCAAGGTCTCAGTATGTATACTAACACGGGATGTCCATGGCTCAACCTAGGACAGCTGACATTCACAAGCATGACCCATTCCTTGTATTTTCCTGGTTCCATGGGTTTGGGTCTCTTCTGTCGTGACCAGAGAGGTTTGGGAGTGTCAAATCCTTCACTCACTATATACTCCACCTTGCTTCAGAGCCGACTTCCTCTTGGAAATTTCATGACTCTTCTTCCTGGCCCCAACTCTACAGCACTATCAGTTGCATTTGAATCGGACAGTTCACAGTTTCATGCTCGGATGCACTCAGTCGATGTTTCCATTTTAGGGACACACTTTAATGTGCCAGTTGAAATTCAAGACAGCAATCTTCAGTTTAGTGCAGAAGCCAAAATTTATGGCTCTTATTCCGCCCATCTTACTGGGACTGCACCTATTGATACTCCCTGGAATCGCCTTAATCTCTCCATACATGGTGAAATGGCAGATGGAGAGAATAGCTTTATACAAAATGTGGAAAACTACGTTCACAATTTCATCAATGCTACCGCCACCAGAGTGAAACGCAAACAGAGAAACGCGGAAATGGTTGTGGACAGGGCACGTCAGAGTTTGGACAACCTGGAATCTGAATACACAATGAGGGAACAAGCATTACTGCTAGCAAATGAGACGTACGATGAAGCAGTTGATCGGTTTGAAGTGGCTAATGACAGCTTGCAGTCTGCACAACGCACATTTGAGACGGCAAACGCTGCAATCCAGCAAGCACAGAGGGACTTGAATATGGTCTGCAATGAAGAGGAATGTGGTACCGTGGAGAGGTGCCAGCAGGAGGCTTATACATGTTATCAAGACATAACTGTACCTGAAAGTCGCACGTGTACTACCTTAGTTGAAAGTTTTCGTTTCGTTGACGTAGTTACATACAGGACGAGGACAGAGTGGCGATTTATTCGTACTTGTGGTACCTACTGTCGCAGTTTTTGGTACATCTTTAGAATTCGATTCTGTAGATACCGATGTCGAGGTGTATGTAAACCTGTTCGTGTTAGGTACCCTGTGAGAACACGACAACGTAGACCGGTATTACAAGAACAAACAATGCCATGTCCATCGCAGCGCTTTGAAAGAACAGTGTCTGGACAATGTTCTCGAAGTGTATGCCAGCTGTACCCTGATGTGCCGTGTATACAACGCTGCCGAAATACCCAAAGCCAAGCCATCGAACAACTTCAAAGGACCAGAGAGGAGATTGCAGAACCTTTCATGGTGCTTGACGGAGCCAGAAGTGGCTACTCCATTGCTCAGTCTACACTGTCAAGAGCTAGTGCCAGGAGAAGCAGTGCCCAGCAGATGAGAGAACAGATCATACCTCCTTACAACAGTGCGAGGACTGCCAGGGAACTGAGTCAGCAAAACTACGAGCAGGTACTTTCACAGATTCAGAGGGAGTTGACAGTAGCAGAATTACTGGACGAACAGATGGTGCCAGAGAATATCTTCAGGCTTGTTAATGTATCTTTTGATGTGAATCTTGTTACACGGTCGCCACTACGGTTTCCACTACTCTATACATATGAGATACCGGCAACTAACCAAAGCTTCCGAAGGACTATAGTTTATGACTTTTCAGCTCCAATGGGGCCAAATCTGAGGAGAGTGGCAGAAGCAATCCTCAATGGCACATTCAATCTGTCATACGTTGAGAGTAATGTCGGAAAGAGATCTGTCAGTCACAGCATACACAAGAGGCAAATTGAGATAACAGAAAGGGAGCCAAACGAGGAAGAATTTCAAGAGAGTTGTGCAGATTTAATGAACCTCAGGGATTACTTTGGTGAATTAGGCAACTCACTTCAGAAATTGAATGAGAGCATCGGGTTGGCAAAAGAGAATATTTCTCAAGCAAGAGTGAGGCTAAGGGACCAAATGCAATCTGATCCATCTAGATATGACTCCCTGATAAATTGTGATGCTTTAGAGAGTGCATTCAATACTACGTGCAGTGATGGAGGTACGGATGATGGTGGGGAAGAAGATGAAGCAGTTCAGGTATTCAATAACCTACTGGAAGAATTCCTACAGGCAGCCACACGTCTCTCCGAAACAGTTAGTGCCACGTCATTTGTAGAGTGGCAGTCTGCTATGGAACAGCTGCATGAACAGACCCGCTCTGTTGCTGGATACTCGTGCACTGGCTTTGTCGGCTGTCTTGAGTTTTCTGTGGAAATAGTGAGGCTACTCCTGGAAGACATGCCCCACACAACTGAGGTTGCAGACCTATTGAATCAACTACCATCTGCTGAGGAAGAACTCCTCAAGCTTGGGACTGCCATGAATTTGACAATACCAGATGCGCTAGAAAAGGTCACTCCAATATTTCAAATCACCGGAGCAGATATACTCAGTACATTCTGGTGCTCCGCACCCCCGAACATCACTGCACAGCCTCCTTCCACTGTGAGCGTACCATCAGGTGAGAACCTGGTCTTGAACTGCTCAGCTGAATCAACAGTCCCAATTTCCTACCACTGGAGAAAAGATGGCACTCCCATTCCCAACACAGGTAGCAGCACGTTACTCATTCCCAACATGCAGCGCGCAGACTCTGGAAACTACACCTGCCATGCCTCAAATCCTGTGGCCACAACTGATTCCCTCAATGCAAGTGTCATCGTTTATGAACTTCCAACGTTCTATTTAGAACCAAGCTCACTTGCTGTGTATGCTGGAAACGAAAGTGGTGCCTTCTTGGCCTGCAATGCTACCTCTTGGCCATATCCAGGGTGGAGGTGGTACTTCAGAAAAACTGACAGCCCATATGCATGGACTGTCATTGAAGGGGAAATCACCAATGAACTCCTTGTTTTGAATCCTCAGAAAGAGAACGAAGGATGGTACAGTTGTGAGGCTTATAACAGTTTTGCTAGTAAAAGAGCAGAGCCAGCATACCTCACCATTCTCCCTGTCTCCGTCAGCCAGCTAGGATTGCAAGCAGAGTTTGAGATTATTGCCCCTGCCAATGCTACAAGAACCTGCAGTAACATTAGCATACTCGAGGAAGCCATTCGCAGCTTTGTTCTTGAAAGAGTTGAACTTGGGACAACTACGTTTGAACAGCTAAGTGTTGGTGTCAACAGTGGTGATTCTGACTCCTACTCCACAAGGTTTGCTGTGATCAGCATGAATGCAACGACAGAGAACACACGCTTTTCAACACTTCAGGAAATCGAGAACTTGGCACTCCCTTCGCGAGGAGATTTAATGAACGCCAGGAACTCATTGCGATCTCTTTTTGGGGAAGTGGAAGTTTTGTTTTCTTGCAATGGTATCAACTATCGGGCACTTCCTAACTCTCTCACATTCCAGATGCTGACCTACTTCTGTCCACCCGGGCAAGGACTCCACACCAACTACCTGCTGTGTGGTAAGGTATTAATGTAATTCAGAGACAGGGGTGATTGACAAAATTCCATATTGAAGACATAGCGAACTTATCTAGAGCAACTGACACATGTGTTTTATGACATTTTATGTACTGTAACAGTGCACGAAATTTAATTCCTTCAGCTGGATTTACTTACGAAACCGACATTCGATAAAATCTGTTGAAGTTATATGTGCTTGTGATTCCAACTTGAATGATTTGATTCTCCAGTGGGCTGTGAACGTGGCTCCTACCAGAGCACCACAGAGCAGACACGGGTGTTCAATGGCCAGGGAGTGAGTGAGAGGTTTCCCAGCTGCAAGCCGTGCCCTGTGGGTTCTTATCAAGACAGGGTTGGCAGTACAGGGTGCACTCCCTGTCCTGAGTTCCACAGGACCAACTCCCCTGGTGCTAAGTCAATGGACGTATGCTTTAGTAAGTAAATTGAGTCCAAGAGTTAGTTAAATACTACATGAATTGTGTGGATTTGCTGTAAGTGATCCTTATACCCTTCCAGCATTAGCTGTGTGCTGCCTCTGCTTAGCAACCCAGACTGTTTGCCACACACCACAGAGAGCTAGTTGACAAGTGCCAAGTGATCAACACAGATATTTGTTTATACAGAATTCGCACACATTATTATGCAGAAATTGCACACGTAATTATAGCTGAGCTGATATTAGCTGAGATACCACACCTGCACTGCACGATTACTCGCTGAATAAAAGCAACTCTGTGCATGCTATGTTGAAGTGACAGTTACCAACGGCTTCCAGCTTCCACTCTATCATCTGTACCTAACCTGCAGTTGATCCGCTATTGTTGAGGTTTACACGTTTACATGACAGCTGTTTACCAATCTGCATAATGACAAACCTGCAGTTGATTTGCTGTTGACGTTTATGTTGATGTTTACCTATTTATGTTTACTAATCTGTATAATGACAACATATACAGTTGATCCACTCTTGCTGGAGTGCAGTAGCAGTGGCACTGAAACACAGATCACTGTTGACTGCCGTACCAACAGACCTCCTGCAACCGTCACATGCTCTTTTGATGGAGAACTAGAACACTCTTGTAAGCGTGTGAGAATAGGTTAATCGATGGGAAAATGAAACGTGTTTTAATTGCATGCACAGAAGTTCAACCCTTTCATGTTGCATCTAGGATCTTGGATTACAACTACTGATCATGCTAAGAGTTAAACATCACTCTATTGCTAAGAGTTAACACCAATATCACATGTTGGTACCTCTACAGGTGAGTGGCCAATTGTGATCACCGATCGCACTGCATTTGCTGCTGGCAACCACTCTGTGAGCATTGCTGCTGCAGATACTATTGGCCTCACTGCCCAGAACGTAGTCCTTTTCACCCTCGGGAATGGAACGAGAACAAACCGTGAGTTTGATTACTGGTGAAAACATGGTAGCATGCGATTATGTGTTAGAATATGTGTACATGTAAACATTAGGGGACCTATAAGGAGGTTGTAACTTGTGAAAAAAACCGTCTTGTAGGACAGACCATCATGTTTTCAGGACATAGGTGTACTTGGGACTGTTATTGGGTACCATAGGTGTAGCAGGCAGTCCAGCAGGTCCAGCAGCCGCCGGACTAACAATTTCGTCAAAAAATAATTTTTTTGTTATAGCTTCTACATTGCAACTCCTGGCCTGGTCTCCTCAGCTCGCAATACCGTGCGTTGCCTGAGACTGAATGGCTTGGGAAAGAGACCACGATCTAGTATACCCTATGTGTACGTACATATTACGTTTGTGAATGAAATTTGAGCAAGAAAGAAGCACATGGCGGCCCCAAGACCTGCAATCCTCTTACACCTAGAACTTGCAGTGCAAAGCGCGAAGGTGCATGCCACAAGAGCCCATCCTGATAACATAAAAATGAAGGCGAAAAATTTTCCCCCGCTTCGCATGGACTGATCGGCGCTACGTGCCTCTATGACTACCTCCAGCGGCGTGTAACTTTGCTGCCCATCCTGCAAATCACTGCTACGCCTATGGGTACATACCACCTGGTAGAGGCATATGCATAGACAAGGAAGCAAAAACCCGTTTAGCTATACCTGTACTTGCAACAGTGACAACGGGAAGACTTGTAGAAAGCTATTGCACATCTGAATGGAATTGGCAAAGGTAGATTGTTGAGGTAGGCAGCTTCTTGCCAACTTCCAGACCAAGTTGGCAACTAATTGGACAACTACAAGTTTCAACAAAACTTTACACCAAGCCATTCCCTCTGTTTGTTAATCTCAATTTTTAAATGCTCTCTACTAGTGTGCTTACAGTGTGCTAATAATCATTCATAGTCACCCATGCATAGTTACCTGTGTATGTATGTGCATGTGTATGCTTACATCCTTTTGCCCAGACTTCCACCCCACACTTCCACCCCACACTTCCACCCCACACTTCCACCCCACACTTCCACCCCACACTTCCACCCCACACTCCCACCCCACACTCCCACCCCACACTCCCACCCCACACTCCCACCCCACACTTCCACCCCACACTTCCACCCCACACTTCCACCCCACACTTCCACCCCACACTTCCACCCCACACTCCCACCCCACACTCCCACCCCACACTCCCACCCCACACTCCCACCCCACACTTCCACCCCACACTTCCACCCCACACTTCCACCCCACACTCCAAGATTATAAGCTTCGCTTCTAACTACCGGAATATAACTAGATATTACTGTGCAGAGGATTTTACCAACTGAAGGAGCTGCAGTAGTCTAATGGGATTAGACTGGCATTCAAATCAAAATGAAATTCACTGTGTTGTCGTCGTCTCAGATGTACTAAAGGGTAGTGATAACCACCTGCTGGTATTTCATTCTCCAGTACTCCCGGATCTCCCACCGCTGGGTATTCGTTTCATCAATGGTAGTCCCAGAGTTAATGGAAGCACAGTGGATGTGGACTTCCTCCTCACCAGACCTGCCTACTCACTCACCTGCCAGATCAGCAGACACAGGGAGCTGAATTGTAAGTCGTATACGTGGTGTACCTTCAGTTGTAACGCTGGCATACCCTGCATTAATCTATGATAACCACATCATAATATCCTGTTACGAGAGTTTTATCTGCGTGGTAGTAGTGATTATTGATAAGTAATGAAGCTGTATCGGCAATAGTGAGGTAGCTCAAAACTTCCAGGGGGATTTCAGACTGTTTAAACTTCCATCTTCCATCCCACTCAGGTTCTTCTGGCAGTGTGTCATTCACTGATCTTGATCCAGGGAGGTATGTGCTGCGGGTGGCTGCCGCCAACAGCAAAGAGGACCGGGTGATAGAGAGGAGGTTTGAGATCAGCTCTGACCCCTCCTTCTGCACCACCCACTTGATCAATGGAGGTGTGACAGTGAGGGGGAACACAGCTACTGTCGAGTTTGCCAAAATGGGACCAGCTGAGATATTCCAGTGCAGGCTGGATACTGAGCCGGCCTTTGTGTGTAAGTATTTTACTAGATGCATTACGAGTCCACTCTGTCGTCATCTCTCTTATGATTGTTCTAGGCACAAGTCCTGTTGAGCTGACTGAGCTCACAGCAGGCGAACACACTCTGAAGATTGTGCCCCAGGGCTGTGGGAAAAATCGACGCCAGCAGAATGTGAAGTTTACATTATAAGTTGTAGATATCCACTGGTGACCTTACTGATTCAGTAGTCAATTTTGCAAGATTGTGCGATTCTAAACAATGTTTGTATTGCTGGTAACATTTGCTGATAGCTAGCTAGCTAGCTAGGCATTGTAATCTCAATTATTGTACTCCATGATCTGTGGATATTCGGTGGTAAAATCTGATTGATTCTTTCTTACATGTAGCTATAGTGTATACTGACTGGGCTTCCTCATCACACCTATACAGCTCAACTCTGCACACTTCCATGTTACTAAAGCCAACAAGCAACTTAGCTTTAGGACTGCAGTGTACAGTATGCAGGTAAAGTCATTCATCGGGGCCTTGGAACGGACTGATTTAGTACACAGAAGTAGTTGTATTATTGGCACCCAATGACTTGGCTCGGCAATAGATGCATTCAACTTTTGCATAAATTATGTGAAGACGGCGACGTAGTTATTGTGAAGTATTGCTGTTTCATCAGGCAGTAAAATTCATGCAAATCACATGAGAGGAGTGAAGTCATGCTCCAGGTAATTTGACGTTTCGTACAGAGGCAGGGCACCCTGAGATTCTCCACCCAACCCCCCTCGCGTACATACACGTACAATACAGATACATACAATTATTACAAAACCCTGTTGCATGGTAAGAATTGCAGTGGGTATTAGCCTCATTCCCAGGCATATAATTATGCGTTGATCATGCCTATAGCTAAAGATAACAACTAAATTCCTGCTGTAATCAGAAACATGCACTATAATATTATACATGTGTGGCTCATATCGTGCAGTATACATTATGCATGTACAGCTATATATTACCATACCTACAGTGGTAAGTACCTGTTAGACTCTCTACATGGGACCTCAATTGTGAATTGTCAGATCAAAATTTTATACTGACGTAAAGTATTTTAAAGCCTCACCCATATATCCTCTTATAGTATAATCACATGCAGGAAGATGACCTCTTGTGCACAGATTTCTCTTAGCTATTCGGACATTAATATGGTCAAACAGAGTCTGTTTAAATTATAGTGGGAAATTCATAGATTGCCATGGACTTTTACTGGCTTAATATCCCAATGCTCCTCTTCTCTTCTGTTAATTCGCACTGCCATGCACACTGCAAACCTCTAGTCTGATTATTATTACACTGGATAGTATGTCTGGCACTCATACTGTAGTGGGACAATAAGTAGTGAAATTGTAACCTCGTTCTCAGGCCGTTCCTACCGCCAGTATTTCATCGCTTCCAGTATGAAATATGGTACTGCATGGAAGCGATGAAATACTGGCGGTGGGAACGGCCTGGGAACGAGGGTAGTGAAATTGAAGTTTGTCTCTGCATGACCTTCCATCTCTTGTTCCCAGAAACTGTGTACATAAAATGAAATGGTGCAAGACTGACCGTAATTAGGTACTTTTATTAGGAGTTTACAGCCGTTGAGGGGGTGTATAGGGTTAACTTTGTCTATTAAAATAAGCTTAGGCTTAAAATTATGATGTAACTACATTCTCTATGCACAGCGCACAGATTCCAAACTGTGATCCCAGCAGTATATCTACTTGGTACAGCGCTTGCCAAATGCCTTGTGAATTTCATTTTCTGAAGTCAGTTGGCTGGCTCTGCACCTTATCAGGCACCACTCCCACATGACGTACACTTTGGTTTAGCTACTCAGGCACTTGTGTGACTATAATAGCTACATCTTTCTGCTTTGACAAATAGACTAGCTACATTAATTCCGGTATTGTGACATCGATGTGTGTATATGAGGTGGTTTAGTGCCTATTATGTGGTCACTTTGTTTGTACGGGTCTAAAGTGGTTCGGTGAAGCTGGTATACATTGCATGGCAAAGAGACAAAATGGTGAAAGCATGCACACAGTGGCTCTACCCATACAGCCACATGCACATGTACAATTTACCACTGCAAGTAAATATTAAATTTTAATATTTTCTCATCCACCTGAAAGTCTAGGTTAGGCACGTGGAGAGGAATTTTGTTTTATTCTTTTGCAATTGGTGTGAGAGTACATGTTCAATGAGTTGATCGATTATGTGGTCTGCCATGCAGAGCTGTCGTTCTGTCTAGCCACAGGAGCTGTACTCAGTACGTCATTGCGTACGCGTAAATGAACCGAATTAGCGCATTGTTCTCTTTTTATTTTCCTGTTCCTATTTTTGGCCATTTGTAAACTTTCACTGATTATTTTTGCTAAAAACAAAAAGAAAAAAAAGAAGAAAAAAAAATTAGCGCACGCCGGCTAAAGAGCTAGATCGCGCACGCACGGGGATGAGAAACTAATTTACTTAGCCTTACTGGCAATGATGTACCAAACATGGCAACTTTTCCATTAACGGACGTAAGCCTAATCAGGCTAGCGATGACACCGCGAAACAGCCGCATCATGCTGATACGCCCACGCAGTAGCCAGTGTATAAAATATTCTGCAGCAGCCAGTTGCATACAGCTTCTGGCATTGTGTCAGTCGGTGGACAGCTTGTACCATCAGTGCGTGACTGCAGCCCTGTTACGTTGCCGTTTGTGTGCGCCAGGAAATGGGAGCTCGACCCTCGACACGGATGTGTGTGGCAATCGCCCTTGTCGCACTGATACTCTTCTCTTTCCATTCAGATCCAGTGGAGGCTCAAGCAACAGGGTAATACTATACTTGTGTGCGGTGGGATAAAGCGTGTTCGGGCGGGTTGCGTAGCAGTTGATTATCCGCGCAAACATTGCGCGAATTCATTATTAGGACATAGCATCTCCCTTTTTTTCGACACGAATAGCACCAAAGTAAATTAAAGGCGCCCAAAGTAGGTTTTGGTAATTATGCTGATCATGAGATATTATCGTCATATAATACTACAGTAGCGTAGGAATTTTCCAAGGATTATGCTATCAAAAAAAGCTTCCGTCAAGCCCTTTATATACCCTTGATGATTATTTTAACACCGTTGACTATTCCACAATTTGTATAGAAAATTCAGCATGCACTTCCAAATTCCAATACACTTCGCGCGGCGCGCGCAAGAGTATCCCGTAACGTGTACTCTGTGTTTACAATAATGCACCTCTATGTCAAGGCCCTGCCGCAGAAGTGTTGGAAGGACAGTATCTCGGGAGACCCAATATTCTCAAAGATCATCATCAGAATCTCGCAATGCCGGTTGTGGGTGGTGGCGAAGATGTCGCTGATTGAAGAACTCTACAAACGGATTACCACACCATATACGTGGACATTCATGCATGGTTTATATTCTCAGACACGTGCACGTGCACTATGATCTTGACACAGTATATACAGTTTTAGCTGTCACTTCCTACATTGTGCAAATGTGTAGTTCAGCTCAGTCGAACACTGGATTTATTGTTCAGTTTATATTTTATCAATAGCCTCATTTCCAAGCAAGAGTTATTACCAAAATTTAATAATGATCCAACATGGTCTCCTAATAGAATGGGGACTTTATGCAGAGAGATAGATAGATAGATAGATAGATAGATAGATAGATAGATAGATAGATAGATGGTAAAATCGGTGGCGGATCTAGGGGTGCGAGCGAACCCCCCTTTTGACCCTTGTTAACATAAACTACTTGACAGTGTATTATTGTAGCTGTGGTTGGTAATACCTAGCTTGACCGTCCGCGGGCTGAAAGCCTGAAGGCGGCAGACATAGTCTTGAGCTAGCTAGGTTTACGCTCAGCTACACAATTTTAATTTTACATCAATTATTTTTGTTTCAGTATAGACAAAAATTTCCCGCGCTTCGCGCGGACTGATCACCACTTCGCGACGGTGCGCTGTGTATGTGCCAACGAACCTCCTTTCAAAATTTCTAGATCCGCCACTGAACATTGATATGAAAACAGCTTTTTATGATTTGAAACAATTTGTGCAGTGCAACAGGCCAACAAGAAAATAGCAAAATAGCTAGACATAAAGCTAATGTTAATCTTGAGGCCATACTAGGAATAATAACAAGATGACAACAACATTAAACTAAAACAACAACAAAACAACAAACTGGGTAGTCTATAGCTGCATAATTAAATATTTGAAATTCGCCAAAGAGGTCATTCCTGAAGTGTCAAGGGAGTTCGTTCCAGCGTGAACTAGCTGACAGGAAGAGTTGGAGTTGCTTGTAGTAATAGACACTTGATTTTTGTTCGGGGCTCTCAAGGCTGGCATAAGGAGTGGACCTGATATTCAATGGACATAAATCTACAAGGTGTGTATACAAGAACGTGCCGTGGTGAAAATCAATTGCAATTTCTAGGCACAAGAATCAATCAGTTTTCCATGGCTATACATATCTAGGTTACCATGTAGCACCCCAGGGTGATATTCCATGCAATCCCATCTTTATACGTAGTGTGGGTTTTGGTCAACTAGCTCAGTTGAATCTCAGTGCCTCCAGCCTATACTTTGACAAGATGCATCAGGAGGCAACCTAATGCCTATCTACTGTATGCTGCTTTCCAACAGAGGGACACAACAACACAAATGAAACAAACTTACAATCCTGTGGTCTAAACTAACATTGCATCCCACAGCACACCGTATTATGTTCAATGAAATGATTATGCCACTCAAAATTTGGTCCCTAAAAGCTTTAAATCAATTAAGTGGACATTCCAGTGGCATGTTTATTGACGTGGTCCTAAAGCTTCTCAATTGTTGGTGACCTTTTAGAGGCTAATGATATATACAATCATAAGTGCGCTGCTTGGATCGATGTCCTCTTAATTGCATGCTTCTCGATTACAATAATTGCGAAGCTTTCCAGTGGCACATTCTTATAGGTGAGGACATTCAACTGGTATGTCTCTATATATAGTAGTATTATCCCATTGCACACACTCTGTTAAAATTGGAGTGTTCATGTTCCAGAATAGCACCCTAGGGTGATAGTGGTTTCCATGGTAACCTTGACTGGGTTTCCACGGAGACTTTGTTCCCAGAAATTATTGCAACTTGTTGCAAACACCTTATTGTACTGGCTTTGAGCATCCATGACTTGTATCAACTGTTTCTTATGAAGGTCACACGCATTTGTTGAAAAGAACCATCGTCAAACTCTTATGTGCTTGAAGAATTAGAAGAGCAGTTATTATCAGCAGAAACCAAACTCCAGGCCTTCTTGAAGTGTAGGAACAGAAGGAATATTCCCATGAATAGCCTATGGTTCGAGCTCATTAAAGTACCACTTACGCTCACGCACTGCGGAAAATATTGCACGCAGGCCTGGTCTAGCTAGTATACAACTGATAAAGCAAGTACCGTAAGTAATTGCAAAATTATGCACACTTGACGGCAACTGTTAGTTAACAAGTAAGCCGACTTGTGAATGATACAGCAATATAAGTTAGGTGATTATTGTGGTCACATGACCACAAAGAGCAAGTGGTACGGATGAATAACAGTCCTGTCAAGCCCCTACATGTATACGTATGCACAAGCATGGAAGTACATTTCACTGTGCTGCAACATTGTCACTTTGAGTCAGTCCAAACAGTGAGATGCTCTTCAGCCGGGTACAAAGTCCTCCGTACGTTGCCTCCCTCGATCCCCTCTTCCACACCCTGAGCATGTGCAGGGCCTGCTCTGCTGGAGTGCCCACCACCTCTTTCTTCATTTGCTCCACGTCGGCAGTGGAGAAGGAGAGTATGGAGGCCAGCGAGGGCCACCGGCCACCCACCACCACAGCAAACTCCCTCAGGAAGTCATCGTGAACAGCAGTGGTAGTGTTGTCAGGATCTAGCAGCTTCTTCTGGAGCGGCACATCTGCAGGAGAGTGCAGTGACATGAGGGCAATCAGTCTGCCACCTTGCCAGACACCACACCACACGCACAGAACATTGGTCTATGTCCTATCTACACACCAGAAATGAAGTTCTGGTGGCTTAAGTGTAGCTACATACTAGTTTTAGTTCTCAGCAGCAATGTTGTTGCTAACAGATCTATCAGCACTCACTTAAAAGCATCTCCCACCCACTTTGAGTGGTATATTGTGGATGCATTGTGAGTGCATGTCCTGGCAAGAAATTCGAGTCAGAAATGCCTAATTGAAAGGGTGGGAGGAGAATTGCTTGCGAAACAGCACACAGAGCATGTGCACTACTTACGATGCTCCAGTGATACTCTGTCAGCTACAAAATGCAGTTCAATTGCACGGAGGGTGTTGGCCAGGGAGCACAATTTTAACCGATCCATCAGCACAATATCACTTAAAAGCATCTCCCACCCACTATGAGTGGTATTATATATTGTGGATGTATTGTGAGTGCATGTCCTGGCAAGAAATTGAGTCAGAAATGCCTTCACAACCAAACCTAATTGAAAGGGTGGGAGGAGAAATGCTTGGGAAACAGCACACAGAGCACCACTTACAATGCTCCACTGATACTTTGTCAGCTACAACATGTAGTTCAATTGCATGGAGGGCTTTGGCTAGGGAGCACCAGGTTGGGTTGAGTGCAGGAGAGGTCATCCACTTCGACACCATCTCCCTCTTCCTGTCCCCAATCCTCTGGTAGTCATGTTCAATGGCGTGCAGGACACCGTCCGACAGTCCCAGCTGCAGCCCCAGGTCAAACCATCTATACACCACCTGCTCCAGGGATTTCAGTACTTCAGACATCTCCAGTGGGAAGTACAGGTCTAAAATAGTTATGAAAGAGAGTGCAGAACATTTGCAGTGAAATGTACACAACAAATAATTGGTTTGTCTATGGTTCTGATACATTTTGAACCTCCGAGAAGAGGACAACCTCTCTACAAAGGACAAAAGACTTGAATTTGCAAAATGTCCTTTGTTCAGAGGTTTGACTGTACATTCCTCCAGTATAATTTATGGGCCTCAATCACAAAAATTCTCTGTTGGACCTTGAAAAGCGTCCTTTGTAGAGAGGTTTATTATATTGTGTCCCCATCTCGGAGGGTCCACTATCGGAGGTTTGACTGTATACTGGGAAATTTTGGTGTCACATCTTGTGCAGTGCAGATGTAATAGTTTACAGACTGCAAACAGCATTCTCTTAAAGTACATTACTATCACATTTACTGTTCAACTTCATGCACATTTCCATACTCACTCCAGTAAGTGCAGCTGCCCAGGTAGGAGAGTTTGTCTGGAGCCACAAACTTCTTTCCGTCCACACTGACAGCTCTCTTCTTGCCATCAACCAGCACCCTCTCCACCTCACGCATGGCATACAGGTGCAGCTGGCTCACACTAGGAAGAGGAGATTGGTTCAGCTCATCTGGGTCAATCAGGTAGGTCTCAGATGTGATGCTGTGACAGAACTCAGTCTTGGCCTCCATCACCTTCTGCACTACTGCTGCAAACACACTAGCACACTCTACATCACAGTCCTTCTCACTTCGGGCTACCACTACCACTCCCCTGTGCACCTCCCTCTCCTTCACCACCTCCACCATGCACTCCACACCCTCCTCCATCAGCCAGCAGATACCACTCTTCCACATGTCACACCGACGACTACACCTGCGGATGTCAATAGTGACAGATGATGACTCTGAAGACTCTGGTTGTTGGTCACCACTCTGCTCTGGGGGAAGAGAAGGCTCAAAGGGTCGAAGGGCAAAGCTGAAGGCAAGACGAAGAAGAAGGACGTGGAGAAATCGTGGTGGGAAGTAATCAAAATCTCCAGTGCACTTCATGTACCAGCCCCTACTGCAAATGTGTTGTCCTTGAGGGATGGCTACAGAGGCAACGCTTCTCTCATTCTGGAGAAGAGCTGGAAAGAACAGAAGTGGCTCAGAATTGGGAGAACTTTGTACTGGTACTATGGAGTGATGGCTTCCTATTTCTATGTGCTTTAGTTCTTGGCAGTATTGCAGTTGTATCAGGCACTCTTTGGTGATGTACGCTGGAAGGATCTTGGTCAGGGCAGACTCAGGAATGATACCCAGCGTGGAGAGTGGGCTGTCAGCAAGAGATTGAGACACACGGCTACCTTCTGCAAACAGCAATTCATGCACCTTCTCTGTGAGCGCTGTGACATTGAGAAGTAGCCAGTGGTCCCTGGGGTCGGAAACACTTCCAACAGCAATCAGCAGTCCAAGGTTATGCAGCTCCTTCACTACAGGATACAGCTGCTGCATGTTACCAAGGTGATGCATACCAATCTGCTGTAAATGATTCAAGAGGGTACCAACCTGGCATGCTGTGACACTGCTGAAATCCCTTTCAAGGAGGCCTAAAAGAATGCTTGCCCCAAGAGAAAGAAAGTGTTTAGGGTTTTCAATGTAGGTCTTTTTCAGTAGGTCTCGCAACCTTGACATGCTAGTGGTGGTGGGTCTGCAGCAATGCAAAGATAAGCTGTGGTCCACCTGCATGAAACGTGCCTGTCTGCAGAACTTCTTTGCTATCACTTCAAGATGGTTCATCTTTTCCCTGGGATCCCGTCCAAGAGATTTAACAACATCGACATGGCTACCAACAACCACCACTTTAGAATCAACACCTGCACCTTTGCTGTGGTAGGAGATGAAGGAGAGCCAATAGCCGAGTTTCTGTGTCATGACTTCTCTTTCTTCACTCAGGTCTACTACTGTGAGGAAGAGGTTGCAACCAGGGGACATCAAGCTCTCCAGTACAGCAGCGTGAGATGAGTAGTACTCAGGGTCCCCAGCAAAGTCATAAAACACCACCCTCCCATACTGACTGCTGGTGAAGACACTGGGGACAATGCCAGCCGTGTGAGGAGGAACATCTGCTTCTGATAGCCGAGCTCCTCTTGCAAAGATTGAATAGAACAAACCTTCTCGTTTCAAAGCTTCTATGAGGGAACTCTTTCCTGCCTGGGGATACCCTACAACAAATATTCGCGTCAGTGCATTCTCACCTGAGAGCTTTCTCTTTGCCAGTGACTGCAACTTTTCATACTCTGCTTGAATTTGGCTAGATTTGCTGATCCTATATCTTTTAAAAAGACTGGCAACTGCACTGTGCCAGGCAACGTCAACTGGTGACTTCCCAGCTTTGTTACGTACAAAGAGTGGGGCATTGTGTTCAAAGAGCAGCTTATCCACAACATTGGATTGTGAGAAAAAAGAGGCAATGTGGAGTGGGGTGTCCCCATCTTTGTCTGGGGAGAGAAGTGACAGGCCAAACTCTGAGAGAAGCACCTCAAGTAAGGATAGATTTCCACTACGACATGCCTGGTGAAGGAGTGTTCTGTGATTAAAGCCTTTCACTTGTGGGCTGCAGCCAAACTCAGTGATCAGTGCACGCACAACATCTGTGTGTCCACGTAATGCAGCTTCATTTAGTGGGGTATTGTTCTGACTATCTCTGGAATTTACATCTGCTTCAAACTCTGACAACAGCATTCTTACAACACTGAGATGACCATTGTAGCTAGCATTGTGCAGTGGTGTCTCATTCTTCTTGTTCTTACAGTCTACTGGGCACTTGTACCTAGTAATCAGCTCTCTTGCTACCTCTTTCTCACCAGTTAGTGCAGCAATGTGGAGGGGGGTGTCACCAGTGTCACTAACAGCCATTGGATCACACTCAAACTCTGACACAAGGTTTTCCACTAGTTTCAAATGTCCTCCAATACATGCCTGGTGAAGGAGTGTTCTGCCCTCAAAGCCTCTCACTTGTGGGCTGCTGCCAAACTCAGTGATCAGTGCACGCACAACATCTGTGTGTCCACGTAATGCAGCATCCTTTAGTGGGGTATTGTTCTGACTATCTCGGGAATTTACATCTGCTTCAAACTCTGACAACAGCATTCTTACAACACTGAGATGACCATTGTAGCTAGCATTGTGCAGTGGTGTCTCATTCTTCTTGTTCTTACAGTCTACTGGGCACTTGTACCTAGTAATCAGCTCTCTTGCTACCTCTTTCTCACCAGTTAGTGCAGCAATGTGGAGGGGGGTGTCACCAGTGTCACTAACAGCCATTGGATCACACTCAAACTCTGACACAAGTTTGTCCACTAGTTCCAAATATCCTCCATTACATGCAGAGTGAAGGAGTGTTCTGCCCTCAAAGCCTCTCACTTGTGGGCTGCAGCCAAACTCAGTGATCAGTGCACGCACAACATCTGTGTGTCCACGTAATGCAGCTTCATTTAGTGGGGTATTGTTCTGACTATCTCGGGAATTTACATCTGCTTCAAACTCTGACAACAGCATTCTTACAACACTGAGATGACCATTGTAGCTAGCATTGTGCAGTGGTGTCTCATTCTTCTTGTTCTTACAGTCTACTGGGCACTTGTACCTAGTAATCAGCTCTCTTGCTACCTCTTTCTCACCAGTTAGTGCAGCAATGTGGAGGGGGGTGTCACCAGTGTCACTAACAGCCATTGGATCACACTCAAACTCTGACACAAGTTTGTCCACTAGTTCCAAATATCCTCCATTACATGCAGAGTGAAGGAGTGTTCTGCCCTCAAAGCCTCTCACTTGTGGGCTGCAGCCAAACTCAGTGATCAGTGCACGCACAACATCTGTGTGTCCACGTAATGCAGCTTCATTTAGTGGGGTATTGTTCTGACTATCTCGGGAATTTACATCTGCTTCAAACTCTGACAACAGCATTCTTACAACACTGAGATGACCATTGTAGCTAGCATTGTGCAGTGGTGTCTCATTCTTCTTGTTCTTACAGTCTACTGGGCACTTGTACCTAGTAATCAGCTCTCTTGCTACCTCTTTCTCACCAGTTAGTGCAGCAATGTGGAGGGGGGTGTCACCAGTGTCACTAACAGCCATTGGATCACACTCAAACTCTGACACAAGTTTGTCCACTAGTTCCAAATATCCTCCATTACATGCAGAGTGAAGGAGTGTTCTGCCCTCAAAGCCTCTCACTTGTGGGCTGCTGCCAAACTCAGTGATCAGTGCACGCACAACATCTGTGTGTCCACGTAATGCAGCATCCTTTAGTGGGGTATTGTTCTGACTATCTCGGGAATTTACATCTGCTTCAAACACTGACAACAGCATTCTTACCACACTGAGATGACCACAGTAACTAGCATAGTGCAGTGGTGTCTTATTCTTCTTGTTCCTACAGTCTACTGGGCACTTGTACCTAGTAATCAGCTCTCTTGCTACCTCTTTCCGACCAGCTGCTGCAGCAATGTGGAGGGGGGTGTCACCAGTGTCACTAACAGCCATTGGATCACACTCAAACTCTGACACAAGGTTTTCCACTAGTTTCAAATGTCCTCCAATACATGCCTGGTGAAGGAGTGTTCTGCCCTCAAAGCCTCTCACTTGTGGGCTGCTGCCAAACTCAGTGATCAGTGCACGCACAACATCTGTGTGTCCACGTAATGCAGCATCCTTTAGTGGGGTATTGTTCTGACTATCTCGGGAATTTACATCTGCTTCAAACTCTGACAACAGCATTCTTACAACACTGAGATGACCATTGTAACTAGCATTGTGCAGTGGTGTCTTATTCTTCTTGTTCCTACAATCTACTGGGCACTTGTACCTAGTAATCAGCTCTCTTGCTATTTCTTTCCGACCAGTTCGTGCAGCAATGTGGAGGGGGGTGTCACCAGTGTCACTAACAGCCATTGGATCACACTCAAACTCTGACACAAGTTTGTCCACTAGTTCCAAATATCCTCCATTACATGCAGAGTGAAGGAGTGTTCTGCCCTCAAAGCCTCTCACTTGTGGGCTGCTGCCAAACTCAGTGATCAGTGCACGCACAACATCTGTGTGTCCACGTAATGCAGCATCCTTTAGTGGGGTATTGTTCTGACTATCTCGGGAATTTACATCTGCTTCAAACACTGACAACAGCATTCTTACCACACTGAGATGACCACAGTAACTAGCATAGTGCAGTGGTGTCTTATTCTTCTTGTTCCTACAGTCTACTGGGCACTTGTACCTAGTAATCAGCTCTCTTGCTACCTCTTTCTCACCAGTTAGTGCAGCAATGTGGAGGGGGGTGTCACCAGTGTCACTAACAGCCATTGGATCACACTCAAACTCTGACACAAGTTTGTCCACTAGTTCCAAATATCCTCCATTACATGCAGAGTGAAGGAGTGTTCTGCCCTCAAAGCCTCTCACTTGTGGGCTGCAGCCAAACTCAGTGATCAGTGCACGCACAACATCTGTGTGTCCACGTAATGCAGCTTCATTTAGTGGGGTATTGTTCTGACTATCTCGGGAATTTACATCTGCTTCAAACTCTGACAACAGCATTCTTACAACACTGAGATGACCATTGTAGCTAGCATTGTGCAGTGGTGTCTCATTCTTCTTGTTCTTACAGTCTACTGGGCACTTGTACCTAGTAATCAGCTCTCTTGCTACCTCTTTCTCACCAGTTAGTGCAGCAATGTGGAGGGGGGTGTCACCAGTGTCACTAACAGCCATTGGATCACACTCAAACTCTGACACAAGTTTGTCCACTAGTTCCAAATATCCTCCATTACATGCAGAGTGAAGGAGTGTTCTGCCCTCAAAGCCTCTCACTTGTGGGCTGCTGCCAAACTCAGTGATCAGTGCACGCACAACATCTGTGTGTCCACGTAATGCAGCATCCTTTAGTGGGGTATTGTTCTGACTATCTCGGGAATTTACATCTGCTTCAAACTCTGACAACAGCATTCTTACCACACTGAGATGACCACAGTAACTAGCATAGTGCAGTGGTGTCTTATTCTTCTTGTTCCTACAGTCTACTGGGCACTTGTACCTAGTAATCAGCTCTCTTGCTACCTCTTTCCGACCAGCTGCTGCAGCAATGTGGAGGGGGGTGTCACCAGTGTCACTAACAGCCATTGGATCACACTCAAACTCTGACACAAGGTTTTCCACTAGTTTCAAATGTCCTCCAATACATGCCTGGTGAAGGAGTGTTCTGCCCTCAAAGCCTCTCACTTGTGGGCTGCTGCCAAACTCAGTGATCAGTGCACGCACAACATCTGTGTGTCCACGTAATGCAGCATCCTTTAGTGGGGTATTGTTCTGACTATCTCGGGAATTTACATCTGCTTCAAACTCTGACAACAGCATTCTTACCACACTGAGATGACCACAGTAACTAGCATAGTGCAGTGGTGTCTTATTCTTCTTGTTCCTACAGTCTACTGGGCACTTGTACCTAGTAATCAGCTCTCTTGCTACCTCTTTCCGACCAGCTGCTGCAGCAATGTGGAGGGGGGTGTCACCAGTGTCACTAACAGCCATTGGATCACACTCAAACTCTGACACAAGGTTTTCCACTAGTTTCAAATGTCCTCCAATACATGCCTGGTGAAGGAGTGTTCTGCCCTCAAAGCCTCTCACTTGTGGGCTGCTGCCAAACTCAGTGATCAGTGCACGCACAACATCTGTGTGTCCACGTAATGCAGCATCCTTTAGTGGGGTATTGTTCTGACTATCTCGGGAATTTACATCTGCTTCAAACTCTGACAACAGCATTCTTACAACACTGAGATGACCATTGTAGCTAGCATTGTGCAGTGGTGTCTCATTCTTCTTGTTCTTACAGTCTACTGGGCACTTGTACCTAGTAATCAGCTCTCTTGCTACCTCTTTCTCACCAGTTAGTGCAGCAATGTGGAGGGGGGTGTCACCAGTGTCACTAACAGCCATTGGATCACACTCAAACTCTGACACAAGTTTGTCCACTAGTTCCAAATATCCTCCATTACATGCAGAGTGAAGGAGTGTTCTGCCCTCAAAGCCTCTCACTTGTGGGCTGCTGCCAAACTCAGTGATCAGTGCACGCACAACATCTGTGTGTCCACGTAATGCAGCATCCTTTAGTGGGGTATTGTTCTGACTATCTCGGGAATTTACATCTGCTTCAAACTCTGACAACAGCATTCTTACAACACTGAGATGACCATTGTAGCTAGCATTGTGCAGTGGTGTCTCATTCTTCTTGTTCTTACAGTCTACTGGGCACTTGTACCTAGTAATCAGCTCTCTTGCTACCTCTTTCCGACCAGCTGCTGCAGCAATGTGGAGGGGTTTATCACCAGTGTCACTAACAGCCATTGGATCACACTCAAACTCTGACACAAGTTTTTCTATTAGTTCCAAATATCCTCCATTACATGCATAGTGAAGGAGTGTTCTGCCCTCAAAGCCTCTCACTTGTGGGCTGCTGCCAAACTCAGTGATCAGTGCACGCACAACATCTGTGTGTCCACGTAATGCAGCCATGTGTAGTGGAGTATTATTATGATAATCTCGGGAATTTACATCAGCACCAAATTTATACAGCAGACTCCTCACAATGTCAATGTGCCCCCTCCAACTGGCAATATGCAGAGGGGTTTTGTCTTTTGAGTTTGTACAGTTTACTTCATATTTGTGTGAAGCCAGGAGGTACCACACTGTCTGCAGATGGCCATGATAAGCAGCAGTGTGGAGAGGAGTGTTGCCAGTGGTGTCAGCTGCCATTGCTGGGTAAGAGCTAACTGACTGTGTCAAGCAAGAGCTAGAGGACTATTAGCTACTGAGATTAAAGATTTTCAAGAGCTTGACATTTGTCTCATCTAGCGACAATGACGTAGAGAAAAGCAGATCACCACAAGGCCACTCACGACCATCAACCATTCAGTACAAACCTTGACTGTACCAACACTGTTCACTGCAGTACTGACAAACTATCACACCAAGTCACAAACAATGCAGTGTGCCCACGACAGCAATCCTGTCAGCTCTAATCTAATTAGCAATGTCCAGTTTGGGTAGCCTATTGCAATATCTGGGTGCAGATCAGCTTGGACCTGAGAGAAATGAAGAAATGGACTGAAGTTCAACACACTATATTAGCTATGTATCAACTGCATTGAATGAGTCCAACCACAGATAATATTATCCCCATGCATGATCCAACACAGATACGCCTCGGTTCCAAGGCTAACGGTACCAACACACCTATTTATGGTGGCCAGAATGAAGTTCAAACCCATGCATTCTGCAGGCCAAAAATCAGTTAGTGAGGTGGATGGGTGGAGCGGAACAGAAATCTTAGGTATGTTGGCTAGGGAGCACCTATCTACCAGGCTGCCTGTTAGGCTCCTGCCAGGCTAACAAACACTACTACTCACTGTACACAGCTGTTAGTGAAGTTAAGCACAATACGGAATTACGTGGAAAGGCTATTGATTCTGGAGCCAGTTGCGGGAATACTTAATGATTTTACCTTCCAATTGTTCCAATAATCGGATGTTATAATTGAAGCTAGCAGATAGAGTTTGCTTCAAAGCAAAAGTTACCATTAAACTATTCTGCATGATAAACCCAAACTCCTGATACGATGGAGAAATGTGTCATGTCTTGAGCAATAATGAGAATTGCTGGAAAATAATTATACCCGGAAAACAAAGATGCAGTATCAGATGTAGCTACTATGCCTGTGCATGTGGATAGATAAATATCCTCTGCCACACAGTTCACCCGAGGTACACTCAAGGGTAACCAACATGCATTGTCCACATCCAACTGGCCAGCTGCTTTTATGCAACAGATGAAGAATCATTGGTAGCTAGGCAGCTGTAATACCCTCCAAGAATAGGCTAGAGTAGGGTCTAGCTTCATTCTCAGGACACGTGGCCTGGGAACGAGGCTAAGTAAGGTCTTCTCATCATGTGATGCACAGTGTAATATTATTTTCCGTTAGCAACAGTACGTTAGCATCCATATCTATACACTATTTTATATGGGTTAGGGTGGGGTTAGGGTGTGGTTAGGGTCTGTATAAATATCATTGTATAGCCTTCGGATGCTAACATACTGTCGCCAATGACATGTGTATTATTCATAGCATAGTCGAAATAACTGGTGCCAATGAATAACTGGACTTTGGCAGTGTCATCAGTTCTTGATGAGAATCATTGTGTGGGATGGCACTGACACACCCTTAGCCTTGCTTATATTATATAGTGGTACGTCCTGAAGTTGCAGATACTACCCTCCAACCCAGACTCTCATGGAACAACATACTTACACTGTCAGGTAGACCATCTATAATCATCCAAAGTTGGTGCAGACTATTGGATGATTTTTTCATGTTTTTCTTTATAGGGAAGGATTAATCATCCAATTTTGGATGATTTATGCCATACTTACACTGTCAGGTAGACCATCTATGATCATCCAAAGTTGGCGCAGACCATGCCAAATTTGGATGATTTTTTTTCTTTATAGGGAAGGATTAATCATCCAATTTTGGGTGATTTATGCCATCCATTATTTAAACTGTAAGCAAGCCATCCATTTTAGGATGATATAATCATTAACCTCCACTGTACCTTCCCATAATCATAGCCTGGCCAGATCTCTGGTCCTTCTTCGCCATTGTGATACGAGAGCCATTATCTTATACTAGCAACTCAAACTGCAATTATATTTCGAGTGACATTAACACTGATTGGGTGATTCATTACGCAATCATCAACGCTGTATGCCCAGCTGTGCTCTTTAGCTGTGGCAGACTAGATTAGATGTATGATGTGAACTGTTTTATCAACACGTGGTGCAATAATAACACTCCTGGTGCATGTATGCAAGTGTACTAGTACATGGAAGAGGAAAAAGGTCATATACAGAATACGACATTGATATTGGTCCGGCAGGAAGTACATACTTTAGGTATATAGGTATCGGAAACGCGCACGCATCTAGAACCGGCCCTGGCCCTAATATACCCTAACCTATTGCCCTACTTCCTTCCGGACCAATATCCACTTCGTACAGAATATGCAGAATAAACAACTGAAAAGTACAAAATCAAAAATGTACACGCTCAAAAGCAAACATACATACCTGCCAGTGGGTTCAGTGAACTTCCTGGAGACAACTGAAGCTCTCCTCTTAGACCGCCAGACTCTCTGACTAGCAGCTGACACGCTTACGACGAGTATATAAGTCCCAGCAAGCCTAGCCGTAGACTTGTCTCGTGCACTAGCCTCGTTCCCAGTCCCACGCCCAGCTTTTCGTCGCTGCTTAGTACGGTAAAGCGGGGAGGGCCCGGTACGTTTCCTCACGTGAGTGACGTCAAGGGTAGAAAGGGGTACCGGTTAGAAAGACCGGAAGTTGAACGTGGGCGTAGTGGGCCTCAGAACAGCAAGAAGAACGAAGGTACCAGGTAACACACCACACGTATCTAGCTAGCGGGGGGCGACTGTCATACTCACCGAGCGTTGAACGTGTAGATGGCTGAATAACGCGCAAAACGTAGCGTCTTCGTTCTGAAAATTTTGCGGTTTTTCAATTACGTCATGCTCACGTGAGGAAATGTACCAGGCCCTCCCCGCTTTACCGTACTAAGCAGCAACGAAAAGCTGGGCGAGGGACTGGGTACGAGGCTACTCGTGCACTACTTGTCTCGTGCACTATGACAATTGCAGATACGCCCCTTTAGTGAATTGAGGGGTGTGGCTTGATCCGGAAGTGAGTGTCTAGACGAAATGCATGTGTTGATAGCCTTATTCCCAGGCCTACTCAGTTTTTCTGTTCTTCAGTTTGCGTTGACTGATGCGGAAGAGCGGTGCGGTGCTCTTCCACATCGTGATTATTGTCAACGTAAACCGAATAATATTTACCTTTACCATAATATATTATAATATGCATTTGGTTGGTTGTTTTGTATCATTCAGTTTCAGCCTGCATGCAGGTGCTTTTTTGGTTGTATCACTTTTATTTCGCTGTAAAATTTCAATAGTCGTTGTTTTTTCATCTCGTTCCCAAGAAATTTCAACCATCCGTAGTCCTGTATTATAGTTTGCTCTAGTGTCTGCGATTTATACTATCATGCTGCTTACTACCGTTCCATCGTTCATTGGATATACATTGACCTTGGCTTAAAAAAAAAAAGAACAGAAAGAACGGGGTTACGTAGGCCTGGAAACGAGGCTAGTTCCGCAGCGCAGGCAGTAGATTTACACAGGAAATAAGTACAAGTATCACATCCGGTCGGTGACCTAAATCAGCAAACTGTTTTATGCCTGCTTGTTTTCTTACTTTTTCTGTTCTGCTATCCGTACATCTCCATACCATTTGAAATGTTTTTTCTATGGTTTCAATAATTTTTGTGCCTGTACATGTACATGTAGCTAACCTTTGACCTCTCCAGTCCATAGTCCAATCCAGCCCAGTCCAGAGTTCAGCTTTGCAGTTACCCATGCAGCAAGCATGCAAGCAAGGTATATTAAGGTTAGAATAGGCTATAATAGATGTGTAGCTAGTTGCCTCAAGGGCCTAGGGGGGTACACTCCCATAGACGCTGTACTATGCCAGTCACAGCTGCGACCGAGGTACAGGAATCTTGACCGTCATTTTTTGCTGCTTGCATTGACCACTTGACCGCATCACAAAAGGACTCTTGACCGTTTGACTTTGGGGGGGGGGGGGGGGGGTTGACCGCACGCACATTTTGCCCTTGACCAATAATATACGGAAGAATGCACCCCTTCCTTAGTATACACATAGATGCATGCGCCGATATTAAAGCCCGGTCGCAGCTGTAACATGTGAGTGTTATCCTCATACCAGTGGGCATAGCCAAGTACACAGTAGGTGGTATGTTGGGCTATTCGTAGGCCTACTCCCGTATGGATGGAAGTCCTAGGGATCTCGTTTCCTAGGCTAGGATGGCAGGAGTGTAAGATGTCCCCCAGACATTTTAACGTAGTGGAAGAGATCTAGAGTGTTCCCCAGACACTCTACACTAGTGTAAGATTGTCCTCTTGTTCCCAGCTACCGACTTCATGGGACCGTGTACGAGTGTGAGACTGACAAGAGATTTGGGAACAGTCCACTCTTTGGTTACAACTACTCCGTTCTTCTGGGAGGAGACATCAGTGTAGGAGACACTGTGTACACAAAATGAGACTTAAGGGAAATGGTGCAAAATTGAGTTGTTCTGTACTACTTGTGCGTACGTGTAGTGTACATGCCACACAGAAATGCTATAGTGTTTTTGTTGGGGCTGTTGCAGGGTGTAATATAGTAGCCTCAGTCCCAGGCCTTCTACACCTCCAGGTTTAGTTTTGCATACTGCAAGCGATCAAAAACTGGAGGTTTAGAAATCCTGGGAGCAAGGCTTAGCCTCGTTCCCAGTCCCACGCCCAGCTTTCCGTCGCTGCTTAGTACGGTAAAGCCGTACTAAGCAGCGACGAAAAGCTGGGCGTGGGACTGGGAACGAGGCTAAGCAAGGCTAGTGTTTAGAGTAGCTAACCCTACATTAATTTATTCATAGGCAGTAATGTACACAGCTCACTTATAGGCACATGCAGCTCACTAATAGGCACATATTAGTAGGTGCAGGTTTGACTCTCATCCCATGCAGCTACTCTTATTTGTTGCTGAAGTCTTAGGCTTCTTCCAGGAACTGCCATTTCGATGCTACGGAGTGGAAAACCTATACATTGAAATGAAGCACACTTCCTACTCAATTTTATTCGAAATTAAGCACAGCTCACTTATAAGCACATATTTCATTCCTAGGCTGGGGAGATATCACATTCGGCATGCAGATCCAAAATTGTGATCAGGAAGGTTATGCTGGAACTCCTTGTGAATTTCATTATCTGAGGTCAGCCAGCCATCTTATCAGACACCACTTCCACTGGTTTACTCAGGCACTGCTGTGTGATACTATACATCCTGCTGCTTTGACAACTACACAAGTGTGTTGAAGATACTATGATGTGTGCACTAGTGTCTGTGGTTACTTCGTTTTGTGGTCTAAAGTGGTTCCGTGAAGCCGGTACAGTGTGTGGCTGAAGAGACACAATGGTGAAGGTATATGCATGCACGTGGCTGTACCCACAGGTATCATCTTGTTTGTGCTTGAGTAAACTGTATAGTATACTTGCAAGTGGTGCCTGATAAGGGCCAGCTGACTAGGTTAACGTCTCCATAATCTACTCAAGCACACATGCTTTCACCATTGAGTCTCTTCACACACATATCCGCACATATCATGCTCCACTGAATCACTTTTGACCTCAAACAAAATAATGGCCCACGGCTCCCTTTGAACTGAAGACAGTTTTCACCATCCTGTCTCTCTCGTAGTATAGTCTCACCACCCACCACCCACCTCAGAATACCTCTCAACAGCTGTTCTATCATAACTTCTCGCATATTGTATATTAATTTGAAAGAAAGGATTTGAAAGAATTTATTCACCAAAGGATTATATATACCGTCTGTTAAGCATATTGAGCAGCTGCAGGCCAATACACGTACACAGTGTGCAATGCAGCTCCCCTAGTTGGATAGTCCTGTGGCAGCGCTAGCGAACAGGAAGCTGCATGGCCTGCTACAACACCACTAGTCTAGCCCTTCGCTTTATGCATGTGTTAATGGCGTAGGAAGGTCTAGAAACTTTGGGCCACTCTACCAGGCACAAAAAACATGCATGTGTTTATATAATATTATGTCGGAACAATTCACTGCAGTGAGCCGAGTCTGGCCCGCTAACCTCATTTGCTGCTTGGAGAGTTCTGTCTGTTTGGTTGCTGTGGCAAAGAGCAGGCAACTCCAGTCAGTCCTCAGCGCTTGCACTGAGTGATTGAAATTTCGCACAGGACAGCCTACAATGTGATTGGATCTTCCAGATTTCAAGTAGAGTTCAAGTTTAATTAAAGTTTAAACTCTAGCCCCTCCTTCAAGTTGCCCCATATATGCGGTCACATGAGTCAATTTGTGCTGGGGAAAATTTGAGGGGACTATAAGCCCACTAGACGACGATATACAAAATGTAGCTAGAACAAATGCAAGACAATGTCATAGTCCAGACAGCAGCTATTTTGATTCTGCATGACTGTGGACATAAGTTACTGAGGATCATACAGGTACACTTTCTGAAGTATAGTTTACTTAGTTCCGTAAAGAACTGTTCATGCAAGCATGTACACTAGTCCTGCTTTCCTCCAAGAAGGATGCAAGAGTACAAACCTCTTATTGTTTCCAAACAACGCCATACCTGCCTCGGTACAGTAAGCAGACGTATCTAGGTAGAAAAAAACGTAGGTTGCCTCGGTAACGTTTCAATTCTTCATGTCAAAGTTAGCGGCGCGCGCAAAACAGCCGCATCAGCCACACCCACGTAGTAGTAGTCGACTCTATAAAAAGGTTCTGCAACAGCTTCTGGCATTGTGTCAGCTGCTTCGCTGTTTCTGCTGCGGCTGCAACCCTGTATACTTTGCCGCGCGAGTGTGCACGGAGAAATGGGAGCTCAAGCCCAGCGGCTGTGTGCGGTGGTCGCCTACGTCTCTCTGGTCGCAGTCATATTGTTCTGTCTCTACTCAGAGCCAGCGGAGGCTCAGGCAGTCGGGTAAGCTTGTGCACAATGGTGTCGGAACGGAATGCGCACGGATTTTAGATATTTTAGATATTATATACTAGTTTTATGTAATGCGTTTGTGTTGTCAATTGACACGAGATCGCAATGATCTCTACCCCCATCCCGGGATCAGAAATTCTGTCCTTTGCTGTAGGTTTCAGTGTGGCTAGAAGGTGCATGCATGCTGATATTAAAGCACTGACTCACTGCTAGCATGTGCCACCGTCAAAATGTGCTAATGCTCTATGGCACTATGCAAACTAATTAACGGTCATGCACGTGGCCGGAGTAGTTACACCAAAAACAATTACACAATTGTGTATACAATCAACTTGACAAGTTACATGGTTGCACACTATCCCTGAGATGCAGTCAGTCTGGGTAAAGCATGCATGTGTTGAAGCTGGCTGTTACAGCAATGAGATCAGTTTCTGCATGGGTGTTAGTAATGCTCCGAGAGAGGGAAATCAATCTGCTCGGAATATACTAGTTGTCACATGCACAGCACACTCATGCTGACCAAACTCTTCTATTCTTTCCGACAGCAGTGATGTCATGCATATTAATATAAACAACATCATGTATACAGGCCCTATTGCCAGATACATAATTATCTACATAAACATCAGACCTCAGGACAGTGCTCATGTGTGTGTGTGCATGTGTGCTCGATATGTGTGCATGTATGTGATTGGTATATGTGTGTGTGTGTGTGTGTGTAGAACGTTAATAATAATAATATGCAGCATTATGAACACTGCGTGTGCACCAAAATAACCGTGCTACTGCACTGAAATCTTATCCAAATTGTGCAATGTGCTGTATTGTTCTGTGCACACTACAGTGATATTTTAGCTGATGTGTATTGTATTGTGTATGAATAGCATCTACCATATACTTGCTCTCGCTTACCTATATTGCAGGCTCTGCTGCACCACTCTTGGGAGGTCAGTTCCTCAAATAAGAACGGAGACATACAACACTCGGAGAGCATCAGGGTACACCACACATTGTGGATGGTGGTCCCGATGTGACCGTACACGATACCAGTAAGTATTAATTGACTTCAATAATGCAACTCTCTCTATGTAATAGCATTCATAGTTATTTCATTGGCCTTGACTTGCTAAACAAGTACTCTCTGTAGTCACTTTCTATACTGTTGGTAGTTCATTGCAATCCCAAACACGTTCTTCACAGTCTTTATTATAGCTAGAGCCTCATTTCCAGGAAATAAATGAGAATGTGTGTCCGCATTCTCTGTTGTTTTTGCTATGCAAAAACTGCCCAGGGCATGGCTTTCTTTTGCAATCCAATTTCAAGTGGGAAACCTCCTTGCTTCTGCAACTCATCCAGTGTTTTACTGACTGCCACAATTATATCCAGGCTTAGCAGGGAAGCAAACAAAACAGTATACACACATTGTTTGTAAAATATATTGCAACATCGATAAGACAGGTGCAGACAGCTTTTTTCAAAGGCCAGCATGATAGCTGATCCTACCTTCAAACACCGTGATTGTGCATTGTATACGGATTAGGATCCTACCCCTTTTTGATGCAAATGTAGTGCATGGTAGCAGTCATCTTTCAGATGAGAGAATAGCAATGTGATGCATTGTAGTTTTGCAGAAGACTCCATACCCAGAACGGGTTCAGAACTGAGCATAATTATAGTTACCAGACCAATTTTACTCTCCCCATCCCAGTGAAAATTCCTGTCATGCTAATGAATACTAGCTACATCTTTCCAACCTTCCAGCACGGTTCGACGCACCCGTACTCGACGAGTATCTGTGACAGAATACTATCGGGACTGCAACTGTTGCCCTGGATACCAGAGAAGGGGTGGCATATGTTACCGTACGTTCATCCTACAGAGTGTCAGATTCAGTAGTAATTATTCTGCACTGAATGTACATAGCTAATGCTTCTGAGCATATGCAGTAGTAGATACACGTATTGACCATTCCTTTATGTTGCCATCCACGTGTGATACCATTGTGTGAGCATCTGCTTGCGATTGCCACAGTGTGATATTTTGCTCACCACGAGTTGCACCACTAATGCTGCCCCCCACTAGCCTCGTTCCCAGGCCTCCACGCCCAGCTTTTGTCGCTTGCAGTACGAAAAGTGAAGAGAAAGCAACAAAAGCTGGGTGTGGACTGTGGAGGCCTGGGAACGAGGCTAGCCCCCCACCCTATACCATGGACAGTATCTAGCGATGGAAGCGTCCAACCTGCCCTGCAATCCCACCCCCACCACTTCCAGCTCTGCAGACAGTAATATTGCAACCTGTGACACTATGGCAACCGTGAGCCGCACAGATGCTTACACAATAGAACTTACAGAAAGGTAGTGCAAGGGTACCGGTAGTGCAAAGGGCATGCTCAGGACCATGACGTACGCATACCATATAGCTAGGTAATAATACAGTGGAGGTGAACTGTACGTGGGTTTGACTGGTCAGCCTATGAATCCCAATACATCTTGTGCAGGCTTCCAGGCCCCACCCATTTAGGGGATTCCCCTTCACTCCATGCAAACAGTAGTTTCAAGTTAATGGTAATCCCCTCAATCATGAGAGCCTGGAAATCAAGGCTAGTACTGACAGGCGCCGCTTCGCGGCGCTCATAAGCTCCTGGTACTGAACAAGACATTTTTCTATTCACAGCCATTTGCCCTGGAGGTTGCAACAGTGAGAACGGTGGTGGAACTTGTATTCGTCCAGGGGTATGTCAGTGCAACAGTGGATGGACAGCACCCAACAGTAACTGTGATACACGTACGTTTGCAGTATATTAATGATAGCAAGTAACTGAAAGGAATGTGCTACTACAGTACATATTCGGTCTGCTGTAAATTAGGCAACTAGAATTATAGATTTGAAAGGTACTCTGTTTTCACAGGCATGTGGTATAATTCTGAATAATGGCCCAGCAAAACAAACAGTATAGCTATCTAGCTGAGCTCTTGTACTGGGACATGGAGCAAACTTTAAATTGTTCATGAATCAGCTAAGACTCTCAGACTGGTGTTTCTTTCTCTATAGCTATTTGTCTTCCGCCGTGTGTGAATGGGGTGTGTGACAGACCAGACACCTGCACCTGTGAACCTGGTTGGACCGACGAGAGGTGCAGGATAGGTACGTACGTATTCATTGTTTAAAGGGTATCCTTACTCACAGGAGTAATTAGAGAATCAGAATAGTCTATAATGCATGAACATTGAGTTCCCCTCTCCTCAACACACCTCAGCAGGTGTCAGCAGGTGCTGAAATGGTTCATGGGATGAGAGTTGAATGTGCTCCTAACAGTGATTATGTGCCTATAAGTGAGCTGCACCTGATAGCGAGTGCTATACCCATTGAGACTGGTCCATGCGTGCTGCAACAATTGAAATTACTACCATGGCTGGGAAATTTACTTAACCAAATGGTTTATGGGTATACTGCCAGCCTTTGAGTTTACTCCAGTTTATACTATTAAACTTTCCACTGCAGCCCTTGTAGGGCAGCAGTTGCTATACTCCACGTGCTTTGTGCTTACCCTTGCTGGCTGTCACATGGAACATACTCTAGCCTCATCCCAGGAAACCATGTCAGCCACAATTCTTGTGACTTGTACGATACAAAATGTCAACTCCTTTACAGTGATATTAACTATGCTGTAATACATACTTACATACACACTGTACAGTATATCTGAGCAGTGCTTACTTGCAGTGTGGACTCCATATAGTTGTAAAACTGCTGTAACAAAAGTACCAGATCCATTTTGCTAAAGGTATGCTCGAAACACACAGCTTACATTACAGCGATTGCAGCTGGTGATCTGCGAGTATTTTGCAGAGATCTTGATGTTACATGACTAGTATATTTTCTGGTTTATGTCAGATATAAATGAGTGTGCCGACAGCAATGGTGGATGCGAACAAAACTGCACCAACAGTGCGGGGAGCTACTCGTGCCTGTGTGGGGATGGATACAACCTGAGTGATGATGGACGGCAGTGTGACGGTATGTGAAGGTGGTATCTGGGATGGCTATTTTGTGCATCTATTTCTCTTCGTTGTTTGTTTATTATGTATTTGTGTTTGTGTTTCATTGTAGTTTTAACAAATAACACAACAGCTGATTTTAGTAAAAGCGGTATCTGAGACCATCATCTGCAGGAAATCCATTCACTCTCTGTAGTGGAGATTCAGCTACAATACTTAGCAGTCATGGATTGAAAAGCAGAAGAGATTAGAGGTCAAAATCCCCTATATGTACTGTATGTAGCATCAGTGGTTGTGCTGGTATATATAAGAGACAATAGGCTCACAATCATGCAAAAATTTATCCAAACTAATATGGCAGACATCAATGAATGTGAAGATGGCAACAATGGAGGCTGTACTCATGAGTGTACCAACACACGTGGAAGCTACCAGTGTTCTTGCCGACTTGGCTATGAGTTCCAGAGAGAGGAGGAGGAGGGGTCTGGGAGTGGGAGTGGGAGTGGGAGTGTCAGGGAAGATACTGTCAACACAGGCATGATTGTTGATCCCCTCACTGATGCCGGAAGGCTCTGTCAAGGTGCAGATTTATAATCGCTGCCTCTAGTATCGTGCATGTAGCTATAGAAATGGAAATTTTAAGTCTTCAGTTTGAGATATGGTTTGCAATAAAGGCTGGTTTGATGAGCAGATATGACCACTTGTGGCTACCGTGAAGGATTAGTACTATAGCTGTAATGCTTCAGAAACTGTATGTGTATGCAGTCTGAATGTTCTATAGTGGTTGTGTATTGTTATTCTAGATATTGATGAGTGTGCTGTAGCCAATGGAGGGTGTGGACACAACTGTATCAACACTGACGGCTCCTTCTATTGTGACTGCCGTGACGGATTTGTACTGGAGGATGATGGCCGCCAGTGTGGAGGTAATGTTGATCGATGTAGTGACACTAGTACGGACAATCAAGTGATTGTAAACTCTTGAGGCTATTCCATTGAGGGAATGTTAGGAGGACTTGCATTTGTAGCCACTGTATAATACATAAGAATCCAGAGGAGGTTGGACACAGTCATGTGACATGACTATGTGCTGTGATTGAACAGAAATGATTGCGCGTTTTCCATTCCTCACCTCAACAGCCTTGTTCCCATGTCAATATGGCCTGGGACCGAAGGTAAAGGTAAAGTACCAAGGAGAAGTGAAGCTACAGTTGGGGAGTTTGAAGCCTTGAAGACGCTTCAGGTTGGGCGGGCTTCCAGTTGGAGTACCGGGAGTGCCAGGTAGCACTGGCTTCTCTGCCATCCCACACAACCGCTCCTTCAAGAGGCCATACAGCCTAGTGACCCAGGGGTTGACAACATTTTGAATCTACTCCAATAGAGCTTTCAAATGATGTCAATTTTGTTGAGATACTCATAAAGACTACACATGTATTGAGAACACTTCTCAGTACAGTACGCCACCATATTAATTCATCTATGCATGCGGATAATACATCCAATCTCCTCTATCCTCTTACCCAGCCATGCAAGGTTTACTATTGACCTTGTTTTCTCTTATCACTCCATTCCCACACCACTTTTTACACTGCAACAGATGCTACTGAATGTACAAGCGGTCTTCACAACTGTACCGGAAATGCAATATGTGTGGAGGAAGTGGGGTTCTTCCGATGTATGTGTCCTGCAGGTTACAGAATTGATGAAGACACCTATGCAAGTTGTAAAGGTATCCACATAGATCTATGTACTTGATCTAGCTAGTCTATTGAGCTAGACCAAATTTCTTTTGGTCCGGAAGTTGGGGGCGGGGCGTAGGGAAGAGCGAGAGAAGGGGACATCTGCTGGACCTTCTCTCGCTCTTCCCTACGGCCCTCCCCCAACTTCCGGAGCAAGAGAAATTTGATCTATATTGCTCGATACACTAGTACTTGATCCTCTATATGAGGACTTGTGCAGTGACATAGCTAGGGTGGAGCAAACTGGGACACGTGCCCTAGCAACTTGGGGGCGTGCCCTACCATTGGAGGTGTCCTAGCAATAATTAAATAACGTAATATACTAGTCATGATGCCTATGTGCATGTATAAACAGGATATATCAATACATTAAGATTTTAACGTGTGTGTGTGTGTGTGTCTGTCTGTGCTTGACGGAAGTGGGATGTTCGTGGGGCGGGACTAGACTATAGTGACGTGCGACCTTCGTACTTTAATTTATTTACTGAACCTCGAACTCCGCGAAGAATGTTCGAGAACATTGGGCCCGGGTATGCAATCGGGGAGCAGCAGTCGAAGCGGACGCAATCGGGCGTGCAGCAGTTCAAGCGGACGCAATCGGGGAGCAGCAGTCGAAGCGGACGCAATCCGGCGAGCAGCAGTTCAAGCGGACACAATCGGGGAGCAGCAGTCGAAGCGGACGCGATCGGGCGGCGAGCAGCAGCTGAAGCAGGCGCAATCGGGGAGCAGCAGCTGGACGCGAGGTGGAGGCAAACGGGGAGCGCAAGCAGCAGTGGAAGCGGATGCCGCAATCGGGCCCGGGAGCAGCAGCTGAAGCGGATGCAAGCGGCGAACAGCAGCTGAAGCGGACACAATCGGGGAGAAGCAGCTCTTCAGAGAGCTGTCCGGCGCCGGATTACGCACGGTAGGCGAACAAGGGGGAAGTAGCTGAGCGAGCGAAGCGAGCTCAGCTACTTGTTATTATATATCTATTGTTTACCAGTGGATTCTATGACATCATATCCAACAGATATCAATGAGTGTGAAGAGGGTGTTTCCGGCTGCAGCCAGCTGTGTAACAATACAGTTGGAGGCTACTTTTGTTCCTGTATGAATGGGTACTCACTCTTGGAGGACGGGAGCAATTGTGTTGGTATGTACTTTGTACTCTGTCCGTGTACTGACCATGAGTCTGACCATGCATCTCATCAGTGGACCTGCCCATGACAGGAACCCCATTCACCTCCGGTAGCTCATGACCTTCACTTCTGTGTTTGTTGTGTACCAATTTCATTGCTTGTTTGTTGTGAAGCAAGCTCTGATCTTAGTAGGATACAACATAGATGCATGCATTACACGAGAAACTCATCATCTCAATACTTGTACAGATGTTGATGAGTGTGCCACTGAGAACGGAGGATGCCAGCGTGATTGTTCCAACACAGTGGGCAGCTTCATCTGCGAGTGTCCTATTGGACACGCTCTACAATTGGATGGACTAACTTGCAGAGGTATGCATTACACCTCTGGATTTTGATTGTTTACAGTATGCAAAAATACTGTAAGCGATCACATTTGGCACATCAGCCCCTCCTTCCTACCCCTCCCACTCCTTCCTCCATCCCTCCCTCCCTCTTTCCCTCCCAACCTCCCTCCCTCCCGGCCTCCCTACGCCCTACCCCTCCTTCCCTTCCTTCCTACCCCACCCTTCCTTCCCTCCCTCCCTACCTCCCTCCCTCATTTCCTCCCTCCCTCCGTCCCTTCCTTCCTCCATTTGGCACAGCAGCCACCTAATAGAACAGCATTGCTGTTCTGCCAATTCAGGTTAAATTTGCATGTCAAAATGTACCACAATTGCTAGAAAATGGTTTCTAAAGTATGCCAACTTTGGCACAAAACATACCTCGATCCATCTTACAGTCTACAAGTAATAAAAAACATTTGAAAATGTAACAGGATGTAGGGATACCAGAACGGCAAAAAGTAAGGAAACAAGGCAGGGATGATCGCACAAAACAGTGAAGTATACAACCCCCCCTACAGAGATCTTTTTCCATATACGTGTATAATGAAAAAGATATGTAGGGGGATTGTATACTTCACTGTTTTGTGCGATCATCCCTGCCTTGTTTCCTTACTTTTTGCCGTTCTGGTATCCCTACATCCTGTTACATTTTCAAATGTTTTTTATTACTTGTTTTTTTTTTAGCAGCAGCGGATGCAATTTGCCATCACAGAGCAGAAGTCGGTGTCCTCACAAGTAGTAGGAGCCCTTGCTTTGGTTTATGGACAATATTGACTCCGGTATTCACATTGGCTGAAGAATCAGACTCAAGTCAACCCTTTTCTGGATGGATACTAAGGCAGTGATCCCTGTCTGAACTAGATCTGAAGACCATAATATTATTAGCTATACCAGAAGTAGCAAGATTTATAGATAGGCATTCAGCCCTCTCACAGAACACAGTAGTAAACCACAACGGCGCAAGACAATTCTAATTCAGCGATCTTGAGTAATAATTACGTTCGTTGCTAAGTGATCGCGCATGCGTACAAACGAGAAAATGGCGTGACTAAAGAAGCCATAGTTATTGAGTGGGCAGCTGCAGCCGCGTGGTGAAAACTTGGAGGTTGCGAAAAAGCGATGGCCAGGTGCACTACTCGGTGTGAAATGCTGCTGTTTCGTGCGAAAACCATCATGAGAGATTGAGGCGACGTAGAGCTAGCCCGTCTGAAGAAGAAGAAGAAGAAGAAAGAAGAAGAAGAAGAAAGAAAAACAATTTGCCCGTTTTGCGAGTAGCTACTTTGTGTGGTACTTTCGCGACGGTTTTTCGCGACGCGAGGAGTCTTGTTGGTCATGAAAACACTCGAAGATGAACGGTATGTGGTTAAAAAGGCTTATAAGTGTACCGTTTCTGAGATTTGGAGAGATTCTTTTGTATTAGCATATATTGCCGTGTCGGGTCCCTACATACAGAGTCTACCGACTCTGTGATATATTATTCTCTTGTCTCCTCAGCACTGATGTGTCCGATGCTCAATGCACCACAAAATGGCACTATCAGATGCGAGTCAGGACAAGCCACCGGTAGCTTGTGCTCATTTTCATGCGACACTGGATTTACTCTGATTGGCTCCTCCCGTCGCATCTGCCGTCCGACAACCATCTGGTCAGGCACACCCACATTCTGTCGGCCACTACAGTGTGTTCCCCTGGAACCCCCCGAAAATGGAGTCATTCTGGCTCCATGTCGCCGAGACTACACATCGTCATGCTCTATTTTGTGCACATTTGGTTATACAATTGATGGGCCAATGGTTCAAACATGTGAGCTTGGTCCCCAGACTGGTACGGTACAGTGGACAGAACCGCCATTGTGTGTTGGTGAGTTGCCTCCTCTACTGAGTATATACACATTGTACCTGCAGCAATATGCCTCATGGTGTACATAGTATCACTTACTGATGTAGTAAGACCTGTTAGTAGGAAATCTGTAATTGTCACGTGAGGGTTTGAAACAAGACAGGCCTCGGTGCTGAGGAAGATGTCATTTTTTAAAATACTGTGGTGATTCTAATTATTCGAGCCTTCTAATTTAGTCTGATAATTGTGTATTCTAAGAAGTTTGTAACACCACATTTTAATCCCATTACCGAACAGTCTCATGCAAGCACAGAAATGATATTTGACACAGTCTTTGAGCGTTAATAAGTGATGCACACAACCGTGTATATACAGCTAGATGCCACTCATGAGATGGATGCATATTTCTTGATACACAGAGAGCAGTGTATGTGACTCAAATCCCTGTCAACACAATGGTACGTGCGCAGTAGCTGCTGTTGATTCTGATGAACAATTCATGTGTGATTGTGAAGGGACTGGGTACGAAGGACCAACGTGCGATGTAGGTCTTGTTACCATCTCATCCATCCCAACTCTCACGCAAAATGTACAATCGCCAACATTTCAACTTGCTGCCAGTCCTGATGAGGCACTCACTGTAGAAATGGATGGTGGGGAGAACCTCATAGTGACACCTTCCGAAATTACCATCACATATCCGGAGAAAAACGGAGAGTTTACCATTATGGGAATGCAATCGGGCCACTACACTCTCAGATACACTCTCTCAGGCAGCAACGCCGACAGCTTTTCTCCTCTGGCAGATTCATCCATCTTTGTCTCCAGTGGACAAAGTGGCTCAAGTCGCCAATACTTCCAGGCTTTGGAATCTACAATCGGGATACTGAGTGAGAGTTGCTGTGTTCCTGACACTGCAGTCTACTCCGGGTGTCCCATGTCTACGGAACAAGTGATGCTTCATTCGACATGCGCATGGGAGACAAATGGTCAGTCACACACCACATCAGGAATCGTTTTCTCTCGCTACTCAGATCTCAGTCTTCCTCTCTCAATAACCGGCATCAAGGTTACCCTTTCAAGGGATTCCCTAGTCACTGAACTACCACAGTCTCCCACTTCCAGAGCTTGTACACCTTGCGATGCTAACAGAGACAACATAGTACACCCCACTATACCATTTCGTCCCGAGTTTAGGAACTGTTACTACTACAATTTCAACACAAATGATGTGGAAGATTTTCTCACAACACGTTCACTTGGAACCACGTATTTGACCCATATTCTTCCCCTCCTTCCAGCGTGGCTTACCTTGACTCAATTTAGTGGTAGTGCTACAAACTTCAATATTGATGACTATGTGAGCAGTTTAGTGGCACCTGAAGATATCTCAGGTGTGACAGGGTGCAATGACATCATAGCAAATGAGCCTGGACTGTATTCGGTCTTTCGATTTGGTCGACTTGTATTCGCATTTGTTAGTAGACAACCCTTGTTGTACAATCCAAGTCGCTCTGCAGCACCATTGTGCTTCGCTGTAAATCTCTGCAAAGGAATGACTTCGCCAGTTCTTGTACAGCTCACATCAGCTGCTGTGCAAAACAGGATAAAGTTTTTATCGTTCTTGCGTCCGTACAATGCTCGTGGGTGGGTGTATACGATACGTAGTGCTGCCATCTTCAAGACACCAAAGTCTGTCCCTGTAACCAAGATGTACTGGAATGGATTAGAACTTTATCAGCCCTCCCTACCTCCTTTTGACCTGATGATGAAAGCAGACGTTGCAGTGGGACTCACTAGCGGCACTCTTTCTGTTGGGTTTGACTTCTCTGGAATTGTCCACTACCTTTTCAACCGAATGCAGGTAAGGAGACCTGGACATGGTACTAGTTTATACAGTTACAGTACATGTATTATTATTTTTGCGTTTATGTTTGCAGGAGCGAAATGCGATCCTAGATGGACGGACTGAATTGGCAATTACAGTTGACATTGGAGGAAGTCCTACAGACCTTGTTTTGACTAGTGTTGGGCACTCTATCCTATTCACATCAGGTACATGCTGGGAATTTGACAGATGTTGTTCGTTGGACTCAGTGTTGGTGAATTGTGAGAGTATAGTTCCTGCACTTGAATATTATATCTGCCTTTACTATTTCCCACCTACATGTACAAAACATCTTATACAGTGGATAATACACTGTTCCACAATAGTACCTATCAATTAATGAGTTAGCTTCCAATCGTGAGTTCATCACAGTGTATTGCAATTCTCTTTGCAGATACCCAACCAGAAACTTGTCAGTCAGCAGAAGACTACACTCCATCCGGCTTGTCACTCAAGGTCCTTTACAGACCTCGTTCGGGACAGCGCTTCTTCTCTCGCCTGTTCTCTTTTCCTGAAGAAACTGTCGAGTGTCCCGCAGATGTCTTCATGAACTTAGACAATACTCTTCAGCTTCAAGGTCTCAGTATGTATACTAACATGGGATGTCCATGGCTCAACCTAGGACAGCTGACATTCATGAGCATGACCCATGCCTTGTATTTCCCTGCTTCCATGGGTTTGGGTCTCTTCTGTCGTGACCAGGGAGGTTTGGGAGTGTCAAATCCTTCGCTCGCTATATACTCCACCTTGCTTCAGAGCCGACTTCCTCTTGGAAATTTCATGACTCTTCTTCCTGGCCCCAACTCTACAGCACTATCAGTTGCATTTGAATCAGAAAGTTCGCAGTTTCACGCTCGGATGCACTCAGTCGATGTTTCCATTCTAGGGACACACTTTAATGTGCCAGTTGAAATTCAAGACAGCAATCTTCAGTTCAGAGCAGAAGCCAACATTTATGGCTCTTATTCCGCCCATCTTACTGGGACTGCTCCAATAGTTACTCCATGGAATCGCCTTAATCTCTCCATACATGGCGAAATGGCAGATGGAGACAATAGCTTTATACAAAGTGTGGAAAACTACATTCACAATTTCATCAATGCTACTGCCATCCGAGTGAAACGCAAACAGAGAAATGCAGAAATGGTTGTGGACAGGGCACGTCAGAGTTTAGACAACCTGGAATCTGAATACACAATGAGGGAACAAGCATTACTGCTAGCAAATGAGACGTACGATGAAGCAGTTGATCAGTTTGAAGTGGCTAATGACAGCCTGCAGTCTGCACAACGCACATTTGAGACTGCAAACACTGCAATCCAGCAAGCTCAGAGAGACCTGAATATGGTCTGCAATGAAGAAGAATGTGGTACCGTGGAGAGGTGCCAGCAGGAGGCTTATACATGTTATCAAGACATAACTGTACCTGACAGTCGCACGTGTACTACCTTGGTTGAAAGTTTCCAGGATGTTGAAATAGTTACATACAGGACGAGGACAGAGTGGCGATTTCTTGGCACTTGTAGTAATTACTGTTACAATGTGTGTTACATCTTCTATAGCACTCGAAGGTGTAGATACCGATGTCGAGGTGTGTGTGCACCAGTTCCTGTTAGGTACCCTGTGAAGACACAAGAACGTAGACGGGTACTACGAGAACAAACAGCTCCATGTCCATCATCACAACGCTTTGAAAGAACAGTGTCCGGTCAATGTTCTCGAAGTGTATGCCAGCTGTATCCTAATGTGGAGTGTGTACAGCGCTGCAGAAGTACACAGGGGCAAGCCATTGAACAGCTTCAAAGGACCAGAGAGGAGATTGCAGAACCATTCCGTGTGCTTGATGGAGCCAGAAGTGGTTACTCCATTGCTCAGTCTACACTGTCAAGAGCTAGTGCCAGGAGAAGCAGCGCCCAGCAGATGCGTGAACAGATCATACCTCCTTACAACAGTGCAAGGACTGCCAGGGAACTGAGTCAGCAAAACTACGAGCAGGTACTTTCACAGATTCAGAGGGAGTTGTCAGTAGCAGAATTACTGGACGAACAGATGGTGCCAGAGAATATCTTCAGGCTAGTTAATGTCTCTTTTGATGTGAATCTTGTTACACAGTCACCGTTACGAATTCCACTGCTCTATTCATATGAGATACCGGCAACCAACCAAAGCTTCCAAAGGACTATACTTTATGACTTTTCAGCTCCAATGGGACCAAATCTGAGGAGAGTGGCAGAGGAGATCCTCAACAGCTTATTCAATCTGTCATACGCTAATAGTAATCTTAGAAAGAGATCTGTCAGTCACAGCATACATAAGAGGCAAGTTGAGATATCAGAGAGGGAGCCAAATGAAGAAGAATTTCAAGAGAGCTGTGCAGATTTAACAAACCTCAGGGAATACTTTGGCGAATTAGGCAACTCACTTCAGAGATTAAATGAGAGCATCGGATTGGCAAAAGAGAATATTTCTCAAGCCAGAGTGAGGCTAAGGGACCAAATGCAATCTGATCCATCTAGATATGACTCCCTGATAAATTGTGATGCTTTAGAGAGTGCATTCAATACGACGTGTAGTGATGGAGGTACGGCTGATGGTGGGGAAGAAGATGAAGCAGTTCAGGCATTCAATAACCTACTGGAAGAATTCCTGCAGGCAGCCACACGTCTCTCTGAAACAGTTGGCGCCACATCATTTGTAGAGTGGCAGTCTGCTATGGAACAGCTGCATGAACAGACCCGCTCTGTTGCTGGATACTCGTGCACTGGCTTTGTTGGCTGTCTTGAGTTTTCTGTTGAAATAGTGAAGCTACTCCTGGAAGACATGCCCCGCACAACTGAGGTTGCAGACCTATTGGATCAACTACCATACGCTGAAGAAGAACTCCTCAAGCTTGGGACTGCCATGAATTTAACGGTACCAGATGCGCTAGGAAAGGTCATTCCAATATTTCAAATCACCGGAGCAGATATACTCAGTACATTCTGGTGTTCCACACGCCCAAACATCACTGAACAGCCTCCTTCCACTGTGAGCGTACAATCAGGTGAGAACCTGGTCTTGAACTGCTCAGCTGAATCGACAGTCCCAATTTCCTACCACTGGAGAAAAGATGGCACTCCCATTCCCAACGCAGGTAGCAGCATGCTACTCATTCCCAACATGCAGCGAGCAGATTCTGGAAACTACACCTGCCACGCTACAAATCCTGTGGCCACAACTGATTCTCTCAATACAAGTGTCATCGTGTATGAACTTCCAACGTTTTATTTAGAACCAAGCTCGCTTGCTGTGTATGCTGGAAACGAAAGTGGTGCCTTCTTGGCCTGCAATGCTACCTCTTGGCCATATCCAGGGTGGAGGTGGTACTTCAGAAAAACTGACAGCCCATGGACTGTCATTGAAGGGGAAATCACCAATGAACTCCTCGTTTCGAATCCTCAGAAAGAGAATGAAGGATGGTACATTTGTGAGGCTTATAACAGTTTTGCTAGTAAAAGTGCACAGCCAGCATACCTCACCATTCTCCCTGTCTCCGTCAGCCAGCTAGGATTGCAAGCAGAGTTTGAGATTATTGCCCCTACCAATGCTACAAGAACCTGCAGCAACATTAGCATACTCGAGGAAGCCATTCGCAACTTTGTTCTTGAAAGGGTTGAACTTGGGACAACTACGTTAGAACAGCTAAGTGTTGGTGTCGGTTCTGACTCCTACTTGACAAGGTTCACTGTGATCAGCATGAACGCAACGACAGAGAATACTCGCTTCTCAACACTTCAGGAAATCGAGAACTTGGCACTCCCTTCACGAGGAGATCTACTGAACGCCAGGAACTCATTGCAATCTCTCTTTGGGGAAGAGGAAGTTTTGTTTTCTTGTAACAGTATCAACTATCGGGCACTTCCTAACTCTCTCACATTCCAGATCCTGACCTACTTCTGTCCACCCGGGCAAGGACTCCACACCAACTACCTGCTGTGTGGTAAGTAGTGTAATTCAGAAGCAGGCGCAGAGCACGAATTCCTGAATACTTCAATTTACTTATTAAAAGCATAGTGAGCCTATCCATCAAACCAAAGACTTTAGAGCAACAGATGTGTGTGGATTTACAGCAAATGTTACTGTACAGTGTATGAAAATTTCAGAAATAATTCCTGCAGCTGCTCATCTATGAGACTGATCATCAAGAACTCTCTGGGTTGTGATTCCAACTTGATTGCTTTGATTCTCCAGTGGGCTGTGAACGTGGCTCCTATCAGAGCACCACAGAGCAGACACGGGTGTTCAATGGCCAAGGAGTGAGTGAGAGGTTTCCCAGCTGCAAGCCATGCCCTGTGGGTTCTTATCAAGACAGGGTTGGCAGTACAGGGTGCACTCCCTGCCCTGAGTTCCACAGGACCAACTCCCCTGGTGCAAAGTCAGTGGACGTATGCTTTAGTAAGTAAATTCAGGTCATTAAGTAATTCCATGTGGGATTATTATACTCATGATGTACACAATTATGACTAGGTATAGTATACTCACCGTACACCATATGCACATACAAAATTAATGCTAGTTGAGATTCACCCTGCACTGCACAATTACCAATCTGTCTTCTGTACCAAATCTGCAGTCGACCCACTCTTGCTGGAGTGCAGTAGCAGTGGCACTGAAACACAGATCACTGTTGACTGTCGTACCAACAGACCTCCTGCAGCCATCACATGCTCTTTTGATGGGGAACTTGAACACTCTTGTAAGTGTGTGCGAAGAGAGTAAAAGTGATGGGAAATAGCAGAGTCATGCACATGTTTGATCGCACACAGAATTTTCAACCCTTGTGTGTTTTGATGCATTGAAATTGCTCTATTGCTAAGAGTTAGCATCAGTATCACATGTTGGTACCTGTACAGGTGAGTGGCCAATTGTGATCACCGATCGCACTGCATTTGCTGCTGGCAACCACTCTGTGAGCATTGCTGCTGCAGATTCCATTGGCCTCACTGCCCAGAATGTAGTCCCTTTCACCCTCGGGAATGGAACGAGAACAAACAGTGAGTTAGATTGCTGGCGAAAACATGGTAGCTAGCATATTGAACACACACTATAAGTATAATTATATTTAACATTACTGAAACATGAGGTGTGTTATATGATATGAAAATGTACATTATTTGGCTTGTCCACTCCCATCAAGGGAATAAAGGGATATTGTTCTTGTATTGTGAATTTGACAGGCCATCATGTTTTCAGAGCCTGTACATGTAGGAACTGCAGTAGTCCGATGGCAATAGACCAGCATCCAAATTAAAACGAAATTCACTGTAGAGTCTCCTATCATATATGACAACCAACTGCCGGTGCTAAAACACTGTCTTTCATTCTCCAGTACTCCCGGATCTCCCACCGCTGGGTATTCGATTCATCAACCGTAGTCCCAGAGTTAATGGGAGCACAGTGGAGGTGGACTTCCTCCTCACCAGACCTGCCTACTCACTCACCTGCCAGATCAGCCGACACAGGGAGCTGAATTGTAAGTGTATCAGTATGAATCAGTTGCAGTCCTGTACGTGGATGTACCCATGCATGCAGTGAAGCAATTGGCTGCATGCGTCCATCTGTCAATCTCCGTGATGTATATACTAAAGATTTCTCTGCCCCTACTTAAAATAAGCAACTCAGCAGAGAAAGTTTCATGAAGTTTTAATGAGTAAAAGAAGTAGTGAAGTGGATCAAATTCCATGTGGATTCCGACTGTTCAAACCTCCATCTTCCATCCCACTCAGGTTCTTCTGGCAGTGTGTCATTCACTGATCTTGCTCCAGGGAGGTATGTACTGCGGGTGGCTGCCGCCAACAGCAAAGAGGACCGGGCGATAGAGAGGAGGAGGTTTGAGATCAGCTCTGACCCCTCCTTCTGCACCACCCACTTGATCAATGGAGGTGTGACAGTGAGGGGGGACACAGCTACTGTCGAGTTCGAGGGAACAGGACCAGCTGAGATGTTCAGGTGCAGGCTGGATGCGGAGAGAGCCTTTGAGTGTAAGTACTTCTGTTATGTTTACTTGCTGCCTGGACCAGGTGATCAGTAAAAATTATTACACACTCCATTCCATTCCATCTTCATCGGTTTATAATTTCTTCTTCTTGTTCTAGGCACCAGTCCTGTTGAGATGACTGATCTCACGACAGGAGAGCACAGTCTGAAGATTGTGCCCCAGGACTGTGGGAAGAACCGCCGCCAGCAGAACGTGAAGTTTACTGTATAAGTTGTGGACTGCATGCAGCTAGTGATTGTATTGCTTCAATAGTTCTGTGTATTTTGTACATGATTCTAAGCTGTGCTGTTCTGTGTATTTTGTACATGATTCTAAGCTGTGCTGTTCTGTGTATTTTGTACATGATTCTAAGCTGTGCTGTTCTGTGTATTTTGTACATGATTCTAAGCTGTGCTGTTCTGTGTATTTTGTACATGATTCTAAGCTGTGCTGTTCTGTGTATTTTGTACATGATTCTAAGCTGTGCTGTTCTGTGTATTTTGTACATGATTCTAAGCTGTGCTGTTCTGTGTATTTTGTACATGATTCTAAGCTGTGCTGTTCTGTGTATTTTGTACATGATTCTAAGCTGTGCTGTTCTGTGTATTTTGTACATGATTCTAAGCTGTGCTGTTCTGTGTATTTTGTACATGATTCTAAGCTGTGCTGTTCTGTGTATTTTGTACATGATTCTAAGCTGTGCTGTTCTGTGTATTTTGTACATGATTCTAAGCTGTGCTGTTCTGTGTATTTTGTACATGATTCTAAGCTGTGCTGTTCTGTGTATTTTGTACATGATTCTAAGCTGTGCTGTTCTGTGTATTTTGTACATGATTCTAAGCTGTGCTGTTCTGTGTATTTTGTACATGATTCTAAGCTGTGCTGTTCTGTGTATTTTGTACATGATTCTAAGCTGTGCTGTTCTATGTATTTTGTACATGATTCTAAGCTGTGCTGTTCTGTGTATTTTCTGCTGATAGGTGTTAATTATGCTGCTTCAATGGATCTAGTTAGATTGTGCATGATTCTGTAATGCAATATTGTAGTCTCATACCCAGACTCTGATAGAGCGTCAACTCTTATATCGGCGGTAAGGACTTTACTGCTACATTGTAGTTGCATGGTCTGAATGATTTCTATACCATGGGTGATGATCGATGATATATACGGAGGTGAGTAGCACCGATGGTGCAAGTAATCCCACTAGCTATATAGTTGGAGCCTATAGTCCTTACTGACTACAAGAGAGGGAGGGCAAATGGCAGCTAGAGGACCCACAACAGGAGGTGAACAGTATTATATCAGAGAAGGACAAAGACACAAGTACACTCATAGTCTACATGTGTAGGCACACATTCCCACCAAAATTGGTGTTTTACCGCGAATGCTAACCAATTAATGCAATCAAATGAGGGCGTTACCGGCTGGGTCATGCGTTGGCAGCTGGCTGTGCGAGTATATGAAGTTGTATCTTAGTCATTCAGGCTAGGTTTAGCTCGGGTTAGGTAAAGGCGAGGTGAGCCCTCACCCTAACCTAATTAGCCCTAACTACATACCTTTCACTGCCAGGGTGGGTGGGAGCATAATTATATGGGATGGGGCTGGGGTGGGAGCATTGGGTGTGGAGCTGGGGTGGGAGCATTGGATGTGGGGCTGGGGTGGGAGCATTGGGTGTGGAGTTGGGGTGAGAGCAGGAGTGGTTGGGCTGGGTCACCTTGGTGTGTTGTCACTCACCAAGAGTGCTATTTCTGCCAATTTTGGTTCGTTGTTCTTCCAAACTGCACCAGCTTGGCATGTGAACATGCCTAGATTTCACAGATGGGGTTGCTCCAACGCCTATACACTGCTAAATGACGACTATTATGCAGCAGACATCAGCAAGATTTCATGTTGCTTAAAGTTTATTGCCATGACAATCATTGTTGTAGACAACTATTGAATCAAAGGGGTAAGAATCACAGCACCTATCAGAAAATTATATCAGCATGCATAGCCTAGAAAATTAATGTGTACACTCTTACAAAATTGTTGCAAACAATAAGCGGAAAAATTATCCAAAATTCAAACTGTAAATTTCACATTTTGCTGGCGTCGGTTTTTCCCGCAGTCCTGGGGCACAATCTTCAGACTGTGCTCTCCTGCTGTGAGCTCACCCATCTCAACAGGACTGGTGCCTGGAATAGAGAATAAGCTGACGAAGGTGGAATGGACTGCATACAAAACAAAAGATCCTCAGGTCTACTGTAGTAAACACATTGAGAACTGCATGCAGTAACTTACACACAAAGGCCGGCTCAGTATCCAGCCTGCACCTGAACATTTCAGTTGGTCCCATTTCAGCAAATTCGACAGTAGCTGTGTCCCCCCTCACTGTCACACCTCCGTTAATCAAGTGGGTGGTGCAGAAGGAGGGGTCAGAGCTGATCTCAAACCTCCTCCTCTCTATCGCCCGGTCCTCTTTGCTGTTGGCGGCAGCCACCCGCAGTACATACCTCCCTGGATCAAGATCGGTGAATGACACACTGCCAGATGAACCTGAGTGGGATGGAAGATGGAGGTTTGAACAGTCTGAATCCACACGGAATTTGATCCACTTCACTACTGCTTTTACTCATTAATGTCAACTTCATGAATCTTTCTCCGTTGAGTTGCTTATATTTAGCAAGGGCAGAGGCATCTTTAGTACATACAGAGACAGATGGATACATGCAGCCAATTGCTTCACTGCCCTTGTGCATGCATGGGTACATCCACAGGACTGCAACTGATTCGTGTTGTACCACTGCACTTACAATTCAGCTCCCTGTGTCTGCTGATCTGGCAGGTGAGCGAGTAGGCAGGTCTGGTGAGGAGGAAGTCCACCTCCACTGTGCTCCCATTAACTCTGGGACTACCATTGATGAATCGAATACCCAGCGGTGGGAGATCCGGGAGTACTGGAGAATGTAAGACAGTGTTTTAGTACCGGCAGTAGTTTATAACTTAGCCCTTCAGTGTATATATGAGACTACCACCTCAATTTAAATGCTATCCTTTGTTTGCTACTCGCCATGTCTGCAATGCATGCATGTGAGAGGCTGCCTCACCCAGCATGATAGTTATAACATGACAGTTTGTTATAGCTACAACGCTGCTTCAATTGACCAGCACAGCCTCCCTTTTATTCACATGATGTGCACATACTAAGTGGTGCGTATTCATATCATTATCATACTTACACAATCGTGCTACCACACTTTCATCAAACTCACTGTTTGTTCTCGTTCCACTCCCCAGGGTGAAAGGGACTACATTCTGGGCAGTGAGGCCAATAGTATCTGCAGCAGCAATGCTCACAGAGTGGTTGCCAGCAGCAAATGCAGTGCGATCGGTGATCACAATTGGCCACTCACCTGTATAGGTACCAACATGACTGTGACATTGTTAACTCTTACCAATAGAGTAATTTCAATGCATCACAACACACAAGGGTTAAAATTCTGTGTGCGATCAAACATGTGACTCTCCATCAATTGTACTCTCTTCGCACACACTTACAAGAGTGTTCCAGTTCCCCATCAAAAGAGCATGTGATGGTTGCAGGAGGTCTGTTGGTGCGGCAGTCAACAGTGATCTGTGTTTCAGTGCCACTGCTACTACACTCCAGCAACAGCGGATCAACTGTAGGTTGTCATCATACAGATTAGTAATAGCTGTCATGTAAACAGGTAAACATCAACATAAACATCAACATAAACATCAACAGCAAACCAACTGCAGATTGTCATCATACATATTAGTGAATAGCTGGCATGTTAACTGGTAAACAAAACATCAACCGCAGGTTTTTCATTATGCAAATTAGTAAATAGCTGTCAAGTAATCTGGTAAACATAAAGGTTGGTGCAGAGGTGCTGTGAGTCAAGATTATAATTTGCATGAAACAGGTAATCATTCCGTACAGGAGTGCGGGATAGTATTTGCACAATGGTACCTATTCTGTATACTATGTGGATTGTCAAGTCTGCATGCACTGAAAGTAGTCTGGGTTGCTAAGCAGATGCCAAGGAGCAAATGAAAGTGCACCATGCCAATCCACTGGACGGGTGGACATGTGGCAGTGTGCACAAGAGTGACTCTAGCATGAGAGCGAACTCACAACCCCTTGTACCATGCATATTGCCTTGGGGAGAAGGCTGAAAGATATATCAATTTCCAGTGCTATGCTAACCTGGTTTGTGTATGTAGCTACACAAGGCATATGCAGCTGTCATAAAAGGATCACTTATAGCATGTTCTAAAATGGATCAGTCTCATGCATTTGTGATTTAACCAATTCTTGAAATTAGTTTACTTACTAGAGCATTCGTCCACTGACTTGGCACCAGGAGAGTTGGTCCTGTGGAACTCAGGACAGGGAGTGCACCCTGAACTGCCAACCCTGTCTTGATAAGAACCCACAGGGCACGGCTTGCAGCTGGGAAACTTCTCACTCACTCCCTGGCCATTGAACACCCGTGTCTGCTCTGTGGTGCTCTGATAGGAGCCACGTTCACAGCCCACTGGAGAATCAAAACAATTTAGGAATATTATATATCTAGCCTCCGCCCTCTGACTTCATCTTACCACACAGCAGGTAGTTCATGTGGAGTTCTTGCCCGGGGGGACAGAAGTAGGTCAGCATCCGGAATGTGAGAGTGCTAGGAAGTGCCCGATAGTTGATACTGTTGCAAGAAAACAAAACTTCCTCTTCCCCAAAAATAGATCGCAATGAGTTTCTGGCGTTCATTAAATCTCCTCGTGAAGGGAGTGCCAAGTTCTCGATTTCCTGAAGTGTTGAGAAGCGTGTGTTCTCTGTCGTTGCATTCATGCTGATCACAGTGAACCTTGTGGAGTAGGAGTCAGAACCACCACTGTTGACACCGACACATAGCTGTTCTAATGCAGCTGTCCCAAGTTCAACCCTTTCAAGAACAAAGTTACGAATGGCTTCTTCGAGTATGCTAACGTTGCTGCAGGTTCTTGTAGCATTGGTAGGGGCAATAACCTCAAACTCTGCTTGCAATCCTAGCTGGCTGACGGAGACAGGGAGAATGGTGAGGTATGCTGGCTCTGCTCTTTTACTAGCAAAACTGTTATAAGCCTCACAACTGTACCACCCTTCATTCTCTTTCTGAGGATTCAAAACAAGGAGTTCATTGGTGATTTCACCTTCAATGACTGTCCATGGGCTGTCAGTTTTTCTGAAGTACCACCTCCACCCTGGATATGGCCAAGAGGTAGCATTGCAGGCCAAGAAGGCACCACTTTCGTTTCCAGCATACACAGCAAGTGAGCTTGGTTCTAAATAGAACGTTGGAAGTTCATAAACGATGACACTTGCATTGAGAGAATCAGTTGTGGCCACGGGATTTGAGGCATGGCAGGTGTAGTTTCCAGAGTCTGCTCGCTGCATGTTGGGAATGAGTAGCGTGCTGCTACCTGCGTTGGGAATGGGAGTGCCATCTTTTCTCCAGTGGTAGGAAATCGGGACTGTCGATTCAGCTGAGCAGTTCAAGACCAGGTTCTCACCTGACTGTACGCTCACAGTGGAAGGAGGCTGTGCAGTGATGTTCGGGGGTGTGGAACACCAGAATGTACTGAGTATATCTGCTCCTGTGATTTGAAATATTGGAGTGAGCTTTTCCAGTGCATCTGGTACCGTTAAATTCATGGCAGTCCCAAGCTTGAGGAGTTCTTCTTCAGCGTATGGTAGTTGATCCAATAGGTCTGCAACCTCAGTTGTGCGGGGCATGTCTTCCAGGAGTAGCTTCACTATTTCGACAGAAAACTCAAGACAGCCGAGAAAGCCAGTGCACGGGTATCCAGCAACAGAGCGGGTTTGTTCATGCAGCTGTTCCATAGCAGCCTGCCACTCTACAAATGACGTGGCACCAACTGTTTCGGAGAGACGTGTGGCAGCCTGTAGGAATTCTTCCAGTAGGTCACTGAATGCCTGAACTGCTTCATCTTCTTCCCCACCATCAGCCGTACCTCCATCACTACACGTCGTATTGAATGCACTCTCTAAAGCATCACAATTTATCAGGGAGTCATATCTAGACGGATCAGATTGCATTTGGTCCATTAGCCTCACTCTTGCTTGAGAAATATTCTCTTTTGCCAACCCAATGCTCTCATTCAAAGTTTGAAGAGAATTTTGTAATTCAACAAAGTATTCCCTGAGGTTGGCCAAATCTGCACAATTCTCCTGAAACTTTTCCTCATTTGGCTCCCTCTCTGATATCTCAATTTGCCTCTTATGTATGCTGTGAGGGACAGATCTCTTTCTAAGATTACTGTTAGCGTATGACAGATTGAACAAGCTGTTGAGGATCTCCTCTGCCACTCTCCTCAGATTGGGCCCCATTGGACCTGAGAAATCATAAAGCACAGACCTTTGGAAGCTTTGGTTAGTTGCCGGCATCTCAAATGTATAGAGCAGTGGGAAGCGTAATGGCGACTGTGTAACAAGATTCACATCAAAAGATACATTAACAAGCCGGAAGATATTCTCTGGCACCATCTGTTCGTCCAGTAATTCTGCTACCGCCAACTCCCTCTGAATCTGTGAGAGTACCTGCTCGTAGTTTTGTTGACTCAGTTCCCTGGCAGTCCTTGCACTGTTGTAAGGAGGTATGATCTGTTCTCGCATCTGCCGGGCGCTGCTTCTCCTGGCACTAGCTCTTGACAGTGTAGACTGAGCAATGGAGTAACCACTTCTGGCTCCATCAAGCACCATGAAAGGTTCTGCAATCTCCTCTCTGGTCCTCTGAAGTTGTTCGATGGCTTGGCTTTGGGTATTTCGGCAGCGCTGGATACACTCCACATTAGGGTACAGCTGGCATACACTTCGAGAACATTGTCCAGACACTGTTCCATTATAGCGTTGTGATGGACATGCCACTGTTTCTTCTCGTAGTACCGGTCTAGGTTCTTGTGTTATCACGGGGTACCTAACAGGAACAGGTGCACACACACCTCGACATCGGTATCTACAGAATCGAATGCTAAAGAAGATGAAGCAAACACTACGACAGTAGGTACCACAAGTGCCAATAAATCGCCACTCCGTCCTCGTCCCGTATGTAACTACTGCAACCAAACGAGAACTTTCAACTAAGGTAGTACACGTGCGACTTTCAGGTACAGTTATGTCTTGATAGCATGTATAAGCCTCTTGCTGGCACCTCTCCACGGTACCGCATTCCTCTTCATTGCAGACCATATTCAAGTCCCTCTGAGCTTGCTGGATTGCAGCGTTTGCTGTCTCAAATGTGCGTTGTGCAGACTGCAAGCTGTCATTAGCCACTTCAAACTGATTAACTGCTTCATTGTATGTCTCATTTGCTAGCAGTAATGCTTGTTCCCTCATTGTGTATTCAGATTCTAGGTTGTCCAAACTCTGACGTGCCCTGTCCACAACCATTTCGGCGTTTCTCTGTTTGCGTTTCACTCGGTTGGCGGTAGCATTGATGAAATTGTGAACATAGTTTTCCACGCTTTGTATAAAGCTATTCTCTCCATCTGCCATTTCACCATGTATGGAGAGATTAAGGCGATTCCATGGAGTATCTATTGGAGCAGTCCCAGTAAGGTGGGCGGAATAAGAGTCAAACAGGTTGGCTTCTGCACTAAACTGAAGATTGCTGTCTTGAATTTCAACTGGCACATTAAAGTGTGTCCCTAGAATGGAAACATCCACTGAGTGCATCCGAGCATGAAACTGTGAACTGTCCGATTCAAATGCAACTGAAAGTGCTGTAGAGTTGGGGCCAGGAAGAAGAGTCATGAAATTTCCAAGAGGAAGTCGGCTCTGAAGCAAGGTGGAATATATAGCGAGTGAAGGATTTGACACTCCCAAACCTCCCTGGTCACGACAGAAGAGACCCAAACCCATGGAACCAGGAAAATACAGGGCATGGGTCATGCTCGTGAATGTCAGCTGTCCTAGGTTGAGCCATGGACATCCCATGTTAGTATACATACTGAGACCTTGAAGCTGAAGAGTGTTGTCTAAGTTCATGAAGACGTCTGCAGGACACTCGACAGTTTCTTCCGGAAAAGAGAACAGACGAGAGAAGAAGCGCTGTCCAGAACGAGGTCTGTAAAGGACCTTGAGTGATAAGCCGGATGGAGTGTAGTCCTCTGCTGACTGACAAGTTTCTGGTTGGGTATCTGCAAAGAGAATTGCAATACACTGTGATGAACTCACGATCAGCTAACTCATATAGATGATAGGTACTATTGTGGAACAGTGTATTATCCACTGTATGTAAAAGGATGCTTTTAGGTGGGAAAAACTAAAGGCAGATATAATATTCAAGTGAAGGAACTATATAGTCTCACAATTCACCAACTCCAATAAACAACATCTGTCAAATGTACCTGATGTGAATAGGATAGAGTGCCCAGCACTAGTCAAAACAAGGTTTGTTGGACTTCCTCCAATGTCAACTGTAATTGCCAATTCAGTCTGTCCATCTAGGATCGCATTTCGCTCCTGCAAACATAAAGCAAAAATAATAATGCATGTACTGTATAGAAAAGCACCATGTCCAGGTCTCCTTACCTGCATTCGGTTGAAAAGGTAGTGGACAATTCCAGAGAAGTCAAACCCAACAGAAAGAGTGCCGCTAGTGAGTCCCACTGCAACGTCTGCTTTCATCGTCAGGTCGAGAGGAGGTAGGGAGGGCTCATAAAGTTCTAATCCATTCCAGTACATCTTGGTTACAGGGACAGACTTAGGTGTCTTGAAGATGGCAGCACTACGTATCGTATACTCCCACCCACGAGCATTGTACGGACGCAAGAACGATAAAGACTTTATCCTGTTTTGCACTGCAGCTGATGTGAGTTGTACAAAAACCGGCGAAGTCATTCCTTTGCAGAGGTTTACAGCGAAGCACAATGGTGCTGCAGAGCGACTTGGATTGTACAATAAGGGTTGTCTACTAACAAATGCCAATACAGGTCGACCATATCGAAAGACCGAATACAGACCAGGCTCACTTGCTATGATGTCATTGCACCCTGCCACACCTGAGATATCATCAGGTGCCACTAAACTGCTCACATAGTCATCAATATTGAAATTTGTACCTCTATCCCTGATTTGAGTTAAGGTAAGCCACGCGGGCAGAAGGGGACGAATACGGCTCAAATACGTGGTTCCAAGTGAACGTGTTGTGAGAAAATCTTCCACATCATTTGTGTTGAAATTGTAGTAGTAACAGTTCCTAAACTCGGGACGAAATGGTATAGTGGGGTGTACTATGTTATCTCTGTTGGTATCGCAAGGTGTACAAGCTCTGGAAGTGGGAGACTGTGGTAGTTCAGTGACTAGGGAATCCCTTGAAAGGGTAACGTTGATGCCAATTATTGAGAGAGGAAGACTGAGATCTGAGTAGCGAGAGAAAACGATTCCTGATGTGGTGCGTGACTGACCATTTGTCTCCCATGCGCATGTCGAATGAAGCTTCACTTGCTCCGTAGACATGGGACACCCGGAGTAGACTGCAGTGTCAGGAACACAGCAACTCTCACTCAGTATCCCGATTGTAGATCCCAAAACCTGGAAGTATTGGCGGCTTGAGCCACTTTGTCCACTGGAGACAAATATGGATGAATCTTCTGGATGAGAAAATGTATCAGCATTGCTGCCTGAGAGAGCGTATCTGAGAGTGTAGTGGCCCAATTGCATTCCCATAATGGTAAACTCTGCGTTTTTCTCCGGATATGTGATGGTAATCTCGGAAGGTGTCACTTGGAGGTTCTCCCCACCATCCATTCTTACAGTGAGTGCCTCATCAGGACTGGCAGCAAGTTGAAGTGTTGGCGATTGTACATTCCGCGTGAGAGTTGGGATGGATGAGATGGTAACAAGACCTACATCGCACGTTGGTCCTTCGTACCCTGTCCCTTCACAATCACACATGAATTGTTCATCAGAATCAACAGCAGCTACTGCACACGTACCATTGTGTTGACAGGGATTTGAGTCACATACACTGCTCTCTGTGTATCAAGAAAAATGCATCCATCTCATTTATGTCATCTATAGTGATCTTTTGATGTGCCATGACCCCCATACACAGTGCTGCATGGCAAATGCTAATGAGGCCAATACTTTAGCCTCGAACCCAGGTTTCGAGGCCATACTTGCAAAGCACTAGTACGTCCTGTTGAAGTAGGCATCTACAGGCAAGATTTTAGTGCCTCCATGCCATTCAATTCCAGCCCACAAATGCGCCTTGACTATCCTTGGCACATTGCTCCCTCTGGCTTTAGCTGACTTGAGTCTCACCTTCTTAGTGCTACCCCAAAGTAATTTCCTACTATAGCTATAGGTAGCAGCACAACAGGGCGGGTGTTTGGCACTGAAATTATAACAGGGGATTTAGAGTGTCCAAATATGGGATTATGATCACTAGTGTAGATAACTGGCTATCCTCGCCTCCAACAATGTCTACATAGACTAAGAGCCGCTTGAACACATCAATCAAACCATTTGGTTAGGAGGGTGGGGCTCTGCCTTCACAAGGTATACATACTACTAGCATAGTTCCTTCACACCCAGGTACAATATCTCTGCTGCATACGCAAGTGTATATGTAGTAGACTCACCGATACACATTGGCGGTTCTGTCCACTGTACTGTACCAGTCTGGGGACCAAGCTCACATGTTTGAACCATTGGCCCATCAATTGTATAACCAAATGTACACAAAATTGAGCATGACGATGTGTAGTCACGGCGACATGGAGCCAGAATGACTCCATTTTCGGGGGGTTCCAGGGGAACACACTGTAGTGGCCGACAGAATGTGGGTGTGCCTGACCAGATGGTTGTTGGACGGCAGATGCGACGGGAAGAGCCAATCAGAGTAAATCCAGTGTCGCATGAAAATGAACACAAGCTACCGGTGGCTTGCCCTGACTCGCAGCTGATAGTCCCATTTTGTGGTGCATTGAGCATCGGACACATCAGTGCTGAGGAGATAAGAGAATAATAAGACTGCAAGATGAATAAAGGATGCAAATCCTGTTAAAGTAGGCCAGACACTTTGAACTTTCACTGCACTAAACACTGATGTAATTTTAACATTCAACTCTTACTACATGCATGTAATAAGATTGATGTAAATATACGTACATCTGCAAGTTAGTCCATCCGATTGCAGAGCATGTCCAAGAGGACACTCGCAGATGAAGCTCCCCACTGTGTTGGTACAATCACGCTGGCATCCTCCGTTCTCAGTGGCACACTCATCAATATCTGTACAAGTATTGGCACATGTACTTAATAATGTTTCTGAGTATATACATGGCAATTTATGTGGGAGCAGTCTAAGATCTCAAAAGTTGTTTCACAGCAAAATAATAGAACAGGGGAGTACAATTTATTTACCAACACAATTGCGTCCATCCTCCAAGAGTGAGTACCCATTCATACAGGAACAAAAGTATCCTCCAACTGTATTGTTACACAGCTGGCTGCAGCCGGAAACACCCTCTTCACACTCATTGATATCTGTTGGATATGTAAGAATCATAACATACGTCCTGTTTGTATTGTGGCTTATACACATCACTGTATGTTGATCATACCATAATGCGTTTGCACAGTCATGCAAGCACATATACGCTTGCCTCGTAAGCAGTATATGATCACAAGTGTTACTCCTAGGTTGAATACCTTTACAACTTGAATAGGTGTCTTCATCAATTCTGAAACCTGCAGGACACACACACCGGAAGAATCCCACCTCCTCCACACATATTGCATTTCCGGTACAGTTGTGCAAACCGGTTGTACATTCAGGATCATCTGTGGGTATGAATGGAGACATACGAATATTAATCTTATGAGCACACCCAGGCATGTACGGGCATGCACCCGGGCGAAATTGAGGTCATGTGGTTGCTACACAATCTGTGTTACAGAGCTGAGCTCAATACAAAGAGTTTTCTCATTGCCAAATGTTGCACTTCATGAGTAGGCTTTAAAACAGCCCCAGAAACACCTCGAGAGGTTAGCTTGAAACTCAATCATGTTCTAGGGGCATGTCCCTAAAACCCCTAGGCACTTTCAGACCATCTTCATGCAGAAACGTCCACAAGCTCGATCTGTTCCTGGGAACCTCAGCATCCTGGCTACACCGCTGTGTCATTGGCATTGTACATTAAAGCTACTGGACATACATTACACTCCTGGTAGGGTAAAAATTGTGCCGCACAAATATAATTAAATGTTTGAGTACTTAGGATTGGCCTACAGAGATTCTGACTACACCGACGTGATTGCCATCATGTACTGACCTGCCTACATATTTAACTCAATTGAATTTGAATAGCTGAAGGGTTAATATAGAGTATTGCTAGCCTGGTACTTGCTATGAGACTGGACGTGTTACGTTACCTCCACACTGGCGGCCATCATCCTCCAGTACAAATCCTTCACGGCAGCCACAATAGAAAGATCCGTCAGTGTTGATACAGTTATGTTCACACTCTCCATTGGCTACAGCACACTCATCAATATCTACAATAACAATACACAAGCACATAAATGCACAGCTTTGAGCCAGAATTCAGCAGACAAAGTAGTCCAATTAACTAGGCTATAATAGAGAATACGGAATATAAAATGCTACCTACTACTGCAAACAGCTTAAGAAGCTGAAGAGCATGTATAATTATAACCTCCTATATAAATTCTTATGGGCTTCTGGTATTCTCCAGGCACATATGTCGTCTATAGGGTGCATAGGGCCTTAATTAACATAAAATTCCTGGCTACAGGTATGACACTAGAGGCAACATATTTACAGCTCAGTCTGAACCTTGACAGGGCCTTCCAGCATCAGTGCGAGGGTCTACAGTCATGCCACTGCTACTACCACTCCCAGACTCCTCCTCTTCCTCCCCCTCCTCCACTCTCTGGAACTCGTAGCCAAGTCGGCAGGAACACTGGTAGCTTCCACGTGTGTTGGTACACTCGTGAGTACAGCCTCCATTGCTACCATCTTCACATTCGTTGATATCTGCGGTTGAAGGGATTTACAGTATGAATTGACTGTCCATGACCACTGACTGTTAGCCTACAGTATTTGCAGCCAGAGGTTCTTAGTGACCGTTAGTCCTGACATTGAAGGGGACACACACACACTCACACACACACCACACACACACACACACACACACACACATACCTATACACAAAAGCTGGGGAAGAGCCTGGGAACGAGGCTACACATCCACACCCACACACAATCAACACACCCACACACACAAACATCAAGAAGCGAAACACACGTAACTAGACCAGCAAAGTGGAGGGTATTAAAGCTAGTGTAATAATATCACCCCTACATACCGTCACACTGGCGTCCATCATCGTTCAGGTTGTATCCATCCCCACACATGCATGAGTAGCTCCCCACACTGTTGGTGCAGTTTTGGTCGCATCCACCATTGCTCTCCGCACACTCATTTATATCTGTTAACCAGGAAAATATGTGTATACAATCAGTCATGCACCTTCGTACATACAGCTGATAGCTACTGGGCGTTCTGGGAGTATAGTTCACAGAGATCTTACAGACGAGCCTATCGGAAAGGCAAACACTTTTCTTTGTACACTGTAAGTAAGTACGGGATCGAAATACAGAACATTTGGATAGTGAACTCTAGCATTCTACTAGGAATACGCATGCGCAGTGTCTGTGCCTCGCGCCTAGCTACATGTAGCTCACAGTGGTAGGCGTGGTTTCCTGTGGAAGTAAAAGCGGGAGGTTCAGCGTTCGAAGTTTAGTTCGAAGTTGTGTGAGTTGTCTGAGTTGAGCGAAGTTTTCCGAGTTGTTGCTGCAGCTCCATTTCTGCGGCACTATAGTGTATTTTGAAGGCATAGTAGTCACTAAAAAATACTAATGGACGAAACTCTGTGTACACTGTACATGTACCGTGGCCTAGACTAAACGTTAGTCGTACCTGTCTCCGCTAAACTCTCCTTGTATGCATCGCTTCTTCCTCACTTTGTTAGACTCTTTCTCCTTTGCCTTATTGTCTTCGGAGGCAGTGTTATCGCCGTCGCTAACTGTATAGTTCGCTTCTCTGTACCTGTGTTTAGCACGTACGCACATGGCTTATCGAAACCGCGCCTCCAGAAACCGCCCCCACAGAAACTGCGCGCGGCGTACAAACCGCCACCAAATAAAAAATAAAAAGAGTTGTCCGTGTGAGGGTCGAACTCACGACCTTCACATTACAGGACGATGCTCTACCGCCGAGACCACACGGAAACTGCCCCCCTACCAAGGGGGCCACTTAAACTGACGGAGGGGGCTACTGAAACTGTGACGGAAAAATATATATAGAAGTATACAAACGCGACTTGACTACACTGCACGATTATCTGCCTCGCGCTAAGGCGCTCGGCAATAATAGCACTTCAGCTGTCAATGTGTCCAGGGCTAATGGTGCCATAGCAACACACGATCATAATAATACCAGCTAGTCACTTATAACATATAGCTTGTTGAATTTTTTCACTGGAGTAGCCCAATGCACTGTGGCAAAAGCCTGACAAATTGGACTGAAACTTAATGAGGTAGACTAAGCTGTTTCGAAGTACATGTATTTATGGTAATTGCATGTGGCTGCCATGATTAGCTATGCGATTGAGTGATTAACTGCTTGGAAAGTGTTTCAAGGCACTCGGAAGCATTCAGCCCATGGAACTTCAGCTGTTACTGTGTCCAGATACAGACAAAGCTATAGCTGCTTTACCTGGCAATAGGCAAAAGAATTCTATCATGACGTACACACTCACACAGTAATTGTCTTTATTGCAACTACTAGATAGTAGTGCACGAACTACGTACTTGTTGTTGGCGAAGCTGTCATCTATCTTAACTGCTAAATTGAATAGGAGTGAAGTTATCATTAAAAAAGATGGGACACGTACCTATCCTACACCTCTCGTCGGTCCAACCAGGTTCACAGGTACAGTTGTCCGGTCTGTCACACACCCCATTCACACACGGCGGAAGACAAATAGCTACGGAGAGAGAAATAGCAAAGTGGCGCAACATCCTGAGAGTCTGAAGCTGGCTCATGGACAAGATTTCTCGTATCCTAGTAACTCAGTTAGACATACTGCATGCTGCATTAAGATCATGGAGCTGTGCATCCTGTTATATGAACAAGGAGGGATATATACTAACAATCCTTTTCATTTACCCGCTAAAAGGACAGAATCTATAGTATACACCATAAACGTACCTGTATCACAGAAGGTTCCTGTCCATCCACTATTGCAATCACATATCTCTGGACGAAGGCAAGTTCCCCCATCAATCTCACTGTTGCAATCACCAGTGCAAATGGCTGCGAATAAATTTGTTTACCAACATAAGTACAATACTCCCAGACTCCTTTTATTTAGGGCTCCATTAATTTGGTGGATGCTTCCTCAATTATTTATGGAACGTTTCGTTGCATTTGATCGAAGTGTACGTACGTGATTGAAGCAGCATCTCCAAAAATATGTGGGGCTGGGAACAATCAATCCTGCATGACCAGCTGGTGAATAAACTACAGACCTTCCACCACCTCTCATTGTATAACCTATATTTAATATATACACACAGCTCCACTCGATTCAGCTACTGCTCCCCTAGCTCTTCCGTTGCCAGGTAGCACCTTGTGCATAACTCTGCTGAATTGTTGTCCTCCTTGTGGCATTCAAGTTAGTGTGGCACACATCAGGTCTCCCTTGAGCAATCTCTCGAGCTCTCACCCCTCGCTGAACCTATGTGAGTCTGGTGTAGCTTAATAGCGCACTGGGATCCATATTGATGCAAGATCGATGTCAAATGAGTCGCACACATCACCAGTCTATAGTCCTGCCCACACATCACCAGTCTATAGTCCTGCCCACACATCACCAGTCTATCTCAGGGCCATTAAGGGCTGGGACCAGCAGTTCGGATGCTATATTTGGGCCGAGTTCAGGTCAACATTTCAAGGAGTGAAAATGTATTTGAAACTTTTCATCACTAGTGTTTGTAGCTCCACCCTTTATGGTTACAGTGACGTCACTTTTAGCCCCGCCCACCCAATTAGTTGGCTGCACCAGCCCCGCCTTCTACCTATACTAATTCACTAAACGCGTCATGCGGAATTCTAGCGAGCAAAATCACCGGATTGTTCCTGGACCAATATGAACTTTATCATCAGCTCCACCTTTTGGCCGTTGGGAATAGTCGATATCTCCTTCCAAGGGGCTGCTACTGGCAAATGTGCCACACCCACTACCCATTTTATCCTCCAGTTTGCTACTTCAGCGGCAACATACGAACTTTTCCCAACGGCGAAATCCAAGACAATCGTACATGTTTTCCTTTGAACTCAACAGTAGCTCCCAACATCGTTCGGGCGAATTCCGCATGCTTTACTTCCGTGAAAGAGCCACTGTATGCGGTCATGATGAGCTATTAAGTACCTAGCACGTGCGACTAAACGAGATACATGTGACTGTCACGCGCGTGAAAGTTTTCTGTACAACCGCACAAAACCGATAAGTGCTTGGAACGATTCTTGGAAGACTCCCGGTGTGAGATCTGTAGTGATGAAGCGCATGCAGTCCTCACAAGCTCCATTTTGCAAGGTAAGAATTTTAGCGTGTGACAGATCGCCTGACTTGCGGTTTATATCATTTTGCCCACTTCCTCGTCGCTATAGTGAAATCGTTTACCGCAATCGCGTTCGTATGGTATCGGGAAGCGCGCGCACAACTGCTGGTCCCAGCCTTACAAGGCCTGAGTATAGTCCTGCCCACACATCACCAGTCTATAGTCCTGCCCACACATCACCAGTCTATAGTCCTGCCCACACATAAATTAAGCAGTTCCCAGGCGCTCGGTAATTAACTAACTTAGCCTCGTTCCCAGGCGCTTGGTAATTGGGGAGAAGAGCGCCTGGGAACGAGGCTAAGAGTAACTATGACGACTCGCTGCAGTCATGAAGATGGTTGGCTTGAGATTCTCAACTGCTTAATTTATGTGTTGATATTTTATTGAACGTACGTTCACAATATAAGTCTCCACTTCCCCTCCTGATCCGGTATCCAGGGCAACAGTCGCAGTCATTGTAGTACTCTGTCACAGGTACATTTCTGGTGCGGGTATGTCTATCCCGGCTGTAAGTGCGCAATATTGTTGGAAAGATGTAGCATTCATTAGCATTACATGCTATAGGAACGATCACAATCACATGGCATGGCAAACATGCTTAGTTCTGACCAAAATCTTATATCAAACCCAGTTTTTGCAGCTACATTAATTTCACTCACAAACTGCAAATTTGGCCTCCATGAGACGTATAGACTGAACAATGAATGAATTTGAACTTAGTGTACTTTGGACTGCACAGTGTAAGGAGGTAACAACTGATTGTAGATCTGCATGTGTAATAATTTTGAGGTCCAATAGGAAAACCATGAATATATTGTTGCTATCCAATCTTGAGTTCACTTCTACTTACTGGTATCTTGTACCACAGCATCTTCTCCAACCTCGCCACCCACAACCGTGGCAATATCCTGATGCTCTTCGAGAATAGTAGGTCTCCACTCGCACTCGAAGCACTGTCCTTCCAACAGTTCTGCAGCAGAGCCTGACATTATATAGAGATGCATCACTATTACAATATTGTGACACAATACAACAACAATGTATACACTGTGCACTGCAATAATTTCACTGCAGTTTGCATACGTCAACTTGAAGGATTTCAGTAAAAGTACAGTAAGACCATCCATTAGTGTTTCTGCCATATGATAGATTGAGATTGATTTCTCTCCCTCTCGGGCATTAGAAACCAAGCAAGATCACCACGTTGTCCAGTAGTCTCGGGACCAGACCATTCGCGCGGGGGCGAAGGGTCTGGTTCCGAGACTAGTTGTCCAGCACCATGAAAGTATGCGACTTGACTGTACAATTAGTACAGACTCGCAATTTCGCAAAGGAAAAAAAATTAATTCTGCCTATCCCCCCTCCCCAAATACATGCCACTGCAAACAAGTACCCGTCGTTTTCCTCCTGAGCTTCCACTGGATCTGAGCAGAGACAGTATAGTATGGCTGCAACCAGACAGCTATAGGCGACCGCCGCACACAGTCGCTCGGTTTGAGCTCCCATTTCTCGGCGCACACTCGCGTCAACGCGTACAGGTCTGCAGCCAAGCAGCGGTCCTAGCAGAAGCAGCTATCCAGCCACTGACACTACGCCAGAAACTGTGTAAACCGACCGCTGCAGAATATTTTATACACTAGATGCTACGTGGGCGTATGAGCTGATGCGGCTGTTTGCGCACGCCGCAAGTTTAGCACACTTTGTTGTACTGTATATAGCAGTCACCTTTCTCCTCACTGTCACTGGACCACTGGGTCACCAAGGGAGCTACTGTGCATGGGGAGCTTATGAGGAGTGAAGGAACGCCCACATTATTTATGTGTTGTTGAATTCTGAGCGGTCTTATGACAACACCTTTTATCGCTAAGTGCTGAGTCAATCATTCTTAATGTCAGCTTCACTTGCGACCAAAACAAGAAGTTACCAACAGTCATTCTTCCCTAAAACTATTTTTTATGTGGAACACTCTCCAGCTGATATTCAGCGAAGTTGGGATTTAAACGTAAGATTTCTGTCTATTCGCCGTTCTTGTTTGTACGTTGTTCATTGCTAGTTGTTGTTTTATTAGGGTAGCAGTAATACCTGCTACTAATGTATGCTTATTTGACAGAGTCTAAAATTGTTATAGAACAGCTGCCTGAGAAATATTCAGCACGTGGTGGGTGGTGGGTACCGATAGCTTTATTCCCAGGCATTCTAGCTACACCTCCAGTTCACTTTATCGCTTGCATACTGCAAACTGGAGGAGTAAAGACCTGGGAATGGCTTATCCCTCCATTTTTGCATACTGCATGCAAGTGATCATAAACTGGAGGTGTAGAGACCTAGGAACGAGGCTACTTATCCCTCCGTTTTTGCATACTGCAAATGATCATAAACTGCATGGAGGTGTATATAGAAGGCCTGGGAATGAGGCCAGGGTAGCTAGCCAATAATATACAAGACAGGAAGGTGAAAGCCGTCTTCAGATCTTTGGGAGGGACAGACGGGAGTGAACTGAAAAATCACACACAGTCTGATAAAGTGCCAGGTGACTGCTGACAAATGAAATTCACAATCGATCAGTGTACCCAAGCAGACACATGCACATACTGACAGTAGCTCAAAGTGCACTACATAGACAATATTATTTCAGGTACATGTACTCATGTAGTTGCATCTTTGAAAGTATTCATGAGTATAGTTGTCAAAACAGAAATAGAGCTATATACACTGCACTGAGCAAGCCAATGGACATGCCATAGAGAACGAGTTGCTGAGGGACGAGGGTGTCTCAGCGATTTATATATCCTTTCTTGCACTTCACATTGATTACAATGCAAGCCCTGAGTTCATCATCGTCCATGGCTCCTTATGTTTCCACTGATGCCCAAACGGGTGAAGATTGCAGGCAATATATGCTGGTTCCATCTCTGGCAACTGTGTTCAAGGCTGTGGTTGCTAAGCAACAGAAAAAGGTTGTGGTTGCCAAGCAACAGACAACCAACACCCACTGTTGATTGGGTACTTAATTAAGCTGCTGGAAAAACCAGTTGGCAGCAGCCAATAACAATTCTGTACACTAAAGATATAAGCTGCTGTTCAGCAATTACAGAACTTCACGTCTCCAGTGTGGACTACATGTACAATCTGTAGCATATAGGAACAGCTGTTGAGGGGTATTAGAGGTGGGTGGTGGGTGGTGAGACTATAGGAGAGACAGGATGGTGAAAACTGTCTTCAGTTTGAGAGACAAAGGGAGCCTATGAGTCGGCGCTTTGGTTGATTTCAAAGTGATTTAGTGGTGCTGTAGGTGTGTCGAAGAGCCGATATGGTGAAAGCATGCACACTCCAGTAGATTGTGGAAAACTGCTTGTGAATTTCATTGTCTGCAGTCAGCTGGCACACCACATGCAACTCAGTTTACTCAAGCACTAATTAGCTGTTACCTAAGCTAGATACAGCCATATGCATGCTTGCTTTCACTATGGATTTCTTCAGCCGGGTCACATAACGGCTTCGCTGATTCGAATCACTTTAGACCCCAAACAATGTCTTGCACCACGGACTCTAAAGCCTCGATCCCACCCCAGTAGCTACAAGAAAGTACTCACGTAGTTGTCAAAACAAGGAACAGGATATATAGCGCTATCACAGCAGTGCGAGTAAACTAAAGTGCTCTCAAGTGCACTCATGGAAGTGCATGGCCAAGTGCCTGATAAGGAGCAGGAGTGATCTCAGATAATGAAATTCACAAGGATTGAGTGACTGTACTATTCTCGTTCCCCCCCCCCCCCCCCCCCCCCCCCCCTCCCCCCCCCCCCTCCCTCCCCCCCCCCCCCCTCCCTCCCCCCCCCCCCCCCTCCCCCCCCCCCCTCCCCCCCCCCCTCCCCCCCCCCCTCCCCCCCCTCCCTCCCCCCCCCCCCTCCCTCCCCCCCCCCCCCTCCCCCCCCCCCTCCCCCCCCCCTCCCCCCCCCTCCCCCCCCCCTCCCCCCCCCTCCCCCCCCCCCTCCCCCCCCCCCCTCCCCCCCCCCCTCCCCCCCCCCCCCCCCCATCTGTAATCAAAAGTGGAACCACTTCCACAAGTACTCTTGTACTGAGGCACTGCTGTGATAATCAGTTCCTGTTTTGACAACTACATTAGCATGATGACTCTTCTAGTACTGATCATGAAGGTACTTAGTGGTGCAGAGTAGGTGTGGAGTGGTTTTAGTGTCTGTGGTCACTTTGTTTGGGAGGCCTTTATGTGAGGCTGAGAACCCAATGGTGAAACCAAGCATGGGTACAGCTAGCCTCGAACCCAGGCGCGGAGGGGGAGAAAAGAGCGCCTGGTATCCACTGTTTGCGCATGCGCTTAATTATAACATAAAACCACGTGGATTTATGCAGATGACGTCGCAAAATTTTCCAAGCGTAAACAATGACGTCTATACCATGGTACCACACAACGAATTCACGAAGACTTGATCGCTCTCACGCTTGGAACTTGGTCTGTCATCAATGCCATGAGGGATGAGACTACAATGACTACGCTGTGATCTCGGGCAAGCTTCACATCAAACATGGACGGTACTAGCTAGCTAATAACACAATGACTTTCCAAAACCAGCGCGTAGCTGGAGTCTCTTCATATACTCACTTCGAAGCTGCCCTCTGCTCGGGTTCGAGCGTCATCGCTGCAATCCAAGTCGCTGGAGGTACGAAACAGCCTGGTCGAGGTCTTCCATAAAATCGCCATTGTGACAATACGATCGTGATACGGTACGTACACGTATCTGACGTCAACAAGCCACGGGAATGACGCGGTATTATCCGGGATTCCCGGAATGTCGGGAAATTAAGCGCATGCGCAAACAGTGCTCTTTTCTCCCCCTCCGCGCCTGGGTTCGAGGCTAGGGTACAGCTAACTAGTAAACTGACTTGCAAGTGGTGCCAAATGCCAAGCTGAATGCGAGATTCACAAGCAGGTTTCCATAACCTTCATGCTTTCACCTTATCGGCTCTTCAGACACACATGACAGCTATGCTGAAAGCACAGTGCTGGTCGACCCACAGGCTCACATTGTCTCTCACAATTATAACCCTCTTGAACTGAAGATAGTTTTCACCATCCTGTCTCTCCGACTTGTAGTATAGTCTCACCACCAACCTCAGAATATCTCTCAACAGCTGTTCTGTGCTCATTATTGGATACCACAGGTACACGTACATGCGCAGTAACCAATGTGGCTCCCTTGTAACTCAGTACCTATAGCTTGTGAGGAGTGAAGTTGGACTGCTGTAGTTGGTGGATTGTGTGAATTCTAGACAATTGCAAAATTATCGTAATCTGGACAGGACAGATGAAGTTTTGTTATAGCTAATGTTATTGCTGGAGAGCAGCTTATTTCTGTGATGCATAGAATGGTAATTGGTAGCTATGATCTGTTGCTCCAGCAACAGAATAAATCAAGTGGGTGTTGGTTGTCTGTTGCTTAGCAACCATAACTTTGAACACAAGTCAGTACATTTGTCCTGCAGATGCATTGCTCATCATGCGGATAGGTTTGCAGGAGTGAAATGCGATCCTAGATGGCCAACTAAATTGCCACGATTACAGTTGACATTGGGATTTGAAGTGAAAATATATAGCAACAATTAATATTTATCATGCGGGACTTGGAATACAGCTTACATGCATGGATCAACAAGTCCTGGATCAGTTCATCATAGTTGGCTAGCTAGGTTTGAACATTCCGCGACTATAGTCAAGACTCCATGCAGTCTAATGCTCTACACAACTTTGTTCAGCCATGGCATGCAGTGTTTTAAATTTACATTGTGGATGCCCCCCCCCCCCCCCCCCCCCCCCCCCACGTAATGAAAATCGACACGGATAATGGTCCGGCAGGATCGAAGTACAATACTTTAACACTTTCCCAGCCAATGGCGCCTTTTGGCGCCATGAGACTTTCAGCTTCATGATGTCACATCCGGCAATGTCCTTGGGAGATAGGTTCTGCGACAGCAGAAAGGGCGGGACAGGGGGAGGTGGGTGGGTGCACCCGGAGGGTGCAAACAGCATGGCCGTGTCTGGGCTCCGCGATAGAAAGGTCTTGGTTGGCACTGGGAGGGCCATTTCCGCCGTTTTTGGCATAAATGGACTTAGAAAGTAGCTGTCTTGCCTTGTAGGGCCTCCATTTCCAGCATACATCGCCCGTTTTTCAGCTACGGCAGGTTGGCATTTCTTGGGAGGCTTGATTGCAAGCCCGTTAATTGGTGGGTGTGATTAAGTCACGTATATGCTCAGTATAGTTGAAATTACCTGTGTGAGCAGTTTCGAGCCAGCCCAGCAATGCCAGGGAACAGAAATTAGGGTATGTTTAAGTGTTCTATAGACTGAAAATGACCTTGAGAAAGAATTTGGCCCCTAAAGAGTTCAGCCCGACCAGTAATACCATGCAGGCCTTCCCGGTTTTTTGTTCTGTTATCGTCACTGCAGACAGATAGAAGAGACAGAAAACGGGGTGGGCCTGGGAAGAAGGCTATAGCCAATCAGATCATCACTGTTGTATACTTGTATACTAGCACGCTGTTAACGGAACACTCAAATTCTAATTCTGTCTTACAAGAAATACAAGACTGCTTACAATGTAAATACAAAACCAAAGTCACACATAAGCCATACAAGAACAAACTTAACAAAGGTACAAATACATAATATAGTGACACGACATTAGCAACACAAACTACAGATACTACCAGATCAGTTCAATCCTGGTACAGTACAATTAAAATCTCACTTGGGAAGTACAGTCAAGAACAATTTGTAATGAAGGGAGTCATCTTTCAAATACTGAGTTTGACTGAAAAAATCGCCCATGAGTCCCAGTTGACCATCGTTCATAAAATATGCAAGTCTGTATTCACTACCCCTATCACTCTTATCCAATACCACCTCAAAATTCACTGTGCGGTGATCATGGTCTCCCAGTTGGTTCAATAGTAGCAGCTGTCCTTTGCACACAATGGGCCAACACAAGATGTCATCATTGTCACCTTCCAGTGCCACGATATGGCCACGCGTGCCACTATCCGGTCGTAAATAAATGTTGAGTTTGAACTTATAGCCTTGACAATAGAATGGCTCGCTGTAGTAGTTGCATTTTGTACCTTGATGTGCTTCCAATTCTGTAATAATCATCTTGAGCTCATGACGGTACAGTGGTAGAGTCGCACTCAGATGAGTGGTAACCTCCTCCTTGAACGTTGAGAGGGCCTGTTGAGTCTCATCAATGTCGTCATTAAGTTGCACGGCCTGTTGCTCAAGTTTTGGAATTTGGTTCAGAACTCCCTCTCGCACTTCCTCCCTGTGCTGCTCAAGCTGCTCCTTGAGTAGTTTGGTTATCTTTCCTGAGCGATTCTTTGATTGTTTTTCTTGCTGCTCTAGCTTTTGATGGAGGATGGTGACCTGTTGCTTTAGGTCGTCTGCAGCCTTTCTTCCTTGCTGCTGAATTGAATCTTGAAGCAATGAAAGGTGCCTTTCGGTTTGCTCTCCTTGCTTATGTAGCTGTCGCTGCAGCTCTGTATTTTGCTCCTGTAGTGTTGCTATTTGCTGTTCTTTCTCGGCCATCTTCTGGTGGAGCTCCCTGGTGAGACTGAGGTTGAAGAGGGACATGCTCAGCAGGTGGCGCTGGGCCCCTTCCTCCATGTGACGTGGAGGTCCTGCCGAGGGATCCTCTCGTGGCAGCCGGCTTGGGCAAACTCACACTCCACCAGCTGCAATGGACACTGGGTCAAATGCTTCTCCAAATCAGAGTGCGGTACAGTGCCAATCTCACACTGGTTGGGGCATGGCTCAGGGTACTTAACACAGACGGGTGAGTGATCATTTGTTACCACCTCGTAGGTACCCTTGAAGCCACAGAAATCACACTGACATGGACGCTTTGGACAGGAGTTGACGTGTTGGTCCACACTACCCAACTCACCTACCCACTCACATCCACTGCCTTTATTTGGGCAATGTACTTTCAACTCGTTCACCTTTCGTTTGTAGAATTTATCCGGCATGGTTGCAAGATTAGGTTCGTTGCACATAGGGCACGGTTTCCCGCCTTGCTGCAGCCTTGTAGCGGCCTCCAGCGAAAGATGATGGCCACAACACGTAGTTTGCTGGGGGTCTCGTAACAGCTCGAGGGTCACGGGACAAAGGTAGTCTTGCGATAGTTCTTCGACGAAATCGTACTCCTTCGCAGGCAGGTGGGAGATTTTGAAGCCCTCTGACGATTCGATAGAGTCAAATGGCTCGTCTGCTCCGGCACAACCTCGCTGAGCCATGGCTACTTGCTCAAGAGAAACAAATTACGGGGTTTACCCATGTCTTGCGATTTAACCCCTTTCTGAACTGCTATCATCTCTTATACCCGTACCCGTACCGTACCTAGTACCTACCTACTTTTTGCCGTTCTGCTATCACTCCATTTTTTTTTTGCTCGTCACATGTATGTCCACTCCATGCAGCTATCCTACATAATAGAGCGTCTACTGACTGAATGTGACGTTGACTCCAGGTGCATGTCGTGTTGATACATCATGCATTCTACACGATTCCAGATGTCACGTTTGAAGCCTTACAAAAATTATTCAAAGGTATCATTTTAATGACATGCCAGGTACACACCACTAGGAGCCCCACCCCCAACCCTAGACGAGCTACTGCATGTGGATGATGGTAAAAATGGACCCCTCCCCTTGGAACCAGGGGAAATATTCACCCCAAACTTATTTTGATGCAGAATTTGAAATATTTGTGGAACGAAGTAGATTCACCATTAAGTCATGTCACTTGCAAGAACTGATGTGTGGTTGTACATGTGTATGTGTAATAACCCCGCTCCCCTGGAACATCACAAATGAGTGAAATGACATTATTATGAGACATCTCCTAAGTTAAGCAGTATTGAAATCACACAATTTGTTTTTGTAAGAGTAATTGTCAATCACAGACCTACTCTGAATACAAGAGTTGTGCACCCACAGTAATAACATAATACTATACCACCCACTATATAGTTCCGACTCATATGGTGTTCTTGTCCGGGGGAGGCGTGGAGCCGACAGCCTGGTAGTCGGCCTTTGGCCTCTGTTGTTATCACTTCCTCCTCATCTATCAGGTCTTCCGGTCTGGGATACCCTGCATGGGTACATGTAGCATTGGAACAGGACCCAGAGCAGAATAGAATGCAAATGGAACCAAATGGGACATCATATTTGCTAACAGCAAGGTACGACCGTCTTTCTACCTAGTGCTACACAGATGGTAGTATAGGAATAATGTAGTCTTTGATTAGGGCTGAGGTAGCCTCGTTCCCAGGCTCCTCCCCAGCTTTTTGTACAGTATGCGACAAAAAGCTGGGGAGGAGCCTGGGAACGAGGCTATAGGCTGAGGCTGGTTCAATGGTACCACGCCGTGTAGCGCATACTAACCCAAACCTTAACTACGGTACCATCCACGCAGCGATAGGCAGAAAGGTTTTACATTTACATTAAAGATTGATGTGTCCAGGTGCATACTGTACATAGTGTGCCGTCAAGGAACGTTCAGTGTGTGGCATGTATGTTTCATTTAAATTGAGTTCAACACTCCTTTACCTCATAAGCTCCTGACTTCACTCATACCGCAGGGGAGGCAGCGGCATAGAAAAAGTGGTAAGGCCCATCATTTTAGCACACTGCCAAAGGTGGTGCTCGGAGGGCGAAAATGTGAAGAATTAAATTTATTCCAATGACCTCATTAAGGCCAGGGAAGGGGCAGGGGAGCATCCTCTACCCACTCTAGGGGAAACACTGGGTGTTACTGAACATGGCCCTTCTCTATTACACATGGGACAACTCCTGTACCGTGTTCGTCGTCCGGTCTCCGAGGGCCACACAGTCCACAGCAACAGCAACAACAGCAGCAGCAACAGAGACCAAAGCAGCAGCAGGTGGCCAGGAAGGAGAAGATGCAGCAACACTGGGAGGACAGGCACAGGGGATCGTAAGTACAAGGCACGGCAACACTGGGAGGACAGGCACAGGGGATCGTAAGTACAAGGTATGGCAACACTGGAGGACAGGCACAGGTGGTCATAAGTACAAGGTACGGCAACACTGGGAGGACAGGCACAGGGGGTCAAAGTACAAGGTACGGCAACACTGGGAGGACAGGCACAGGGGGTCAAAGTACAAGGCACGGCAACACTGGGAGGACAGGCACAGGGGGTCATAAGTACAAGGTACGGCAACACTGGGAGGACAGGCACAGGGGGTCATAAGTACAAGGCATGGCAACAGTAGCAACTAACTACTCAGCCCTGCCCATATTACCAAGCACGAAACTGTCTTCACCAGAGGAGGTCCGTCAATATCCTAACATGCACGTGTACCAGCCTTCAGTAGCAGGTACAGTCATACATGTATGTTATGGTATCTGGATGAAGCATGGCCACCACTGCTGTTGGCACGTGGATTCAGCAGGGTTCTTGGCCTCAACAGCTGCCATACTTCACGGAGGGCTATAGTGTCAAATACATGTTGGTAGCTAAACTAGTACAGGCAACAAGGCCCGCTGACTTCCTTGTGGAATTCTGTGTTACGCATGTGGTCACCAGAGAAAACATGAGGCATCGTGTGATCAGTGTCGGAGTCGGACCTCCTCTACAGTTTGTACCTCACCAAGCCGCACAAGAAGGGCTGGATACTACATCCAAGCTCTCCTCAGCTTCCACAACGGCTCCACACTCACCTTCATCAGCTTGCTGTCCAGACACATGTACAAGGCCAGGTTCTGTGGACAGATAGAAACAAGATGAGAGTGCTATATTTAGGACACATGTACAAGGCCAGGTTCTGTGGACAGATAGAAACAAGATGAGAGTGCAACGTTTAGGACTCAAATCCAAATAAGAAACAGCATCTTCTAAGATGCTAGTGCTGCATGATAACTGGATTGGCCAAAAAAATCTGTTTCTGCTACTAGCAAGCAGACCATGATATTGACTGCCACAACAAGGTGAAGATGCTCATGAAATCATTAGGGACATTACTAGCCAAGATGCCAACACACCAAGAGGGAGAACGACTCCTCCCAGGACATCAAGTAGGAAAAGATGAGCTGGACAAGAAGCTAAGCACACCATTCATAACTGCATGTCTTCCTATACACTAAACCTAGGTTTCCAATACCAGGGGGTACAGCTAGCATTCAAAGAACATTCTCCGAATTAAATAAGAAAAGTTGATTTGTTGCAAAGTGAAGGCAATATTAAATTCTCCTCAAGTGTGGGACAGAATGTAGGAACACTTCCACCACAGAGGGCCAGTCCTGGACCAAGTGTAGGAAGACTTCCTACACACGGCGCCAGTCTGGGGCCAAGTGTAGGAAGACTTCCTACACACGGGGGCCAGTCTGGGACCAAGTGTAGAAAGACTTCCTACACACGGGGCCAGTCTGGGGCCAAGTGTAGGAAGACTTCCTACACACGGGGCTAGTATGGGACCAAGTGTAGGAAGACTTCCTACACGTTAGACCCAATATATCAATAAATTGCCTGAGTGTAGAACACAATGTTAAAATACTGACACCATGTGTAGGAAGAATGTATCCTACACGTGTAGGAAGTACGTATGCTTCCTACAAAGAGATTGTGTACACCTATATTCTGAAAATGGCATGCAAAGTGCACCTCCTTCAAGACATTTTCCTATCAGCAACAAACTTAGTTTCTTATTTAATTCGGAGAATGTTAAAGGAAGAGACTAGTCGTATTCTCTGATCACAGAAATACAGTAACCCAAGTATATGCACACGCACCTCCTCTCCGATCTGCTCAGCTAGTTTGAGTCCCATAGAGCCATACTGGTCATAGATCTTCCGCTTGTTCTCATCACTCAGGACTGTCTTGGCGTTGTTGACCTCCTTGAACTGGATGGGAGAGTAGGGGAGGGAGAGAGAGGGAGGTGATGGAAGAAGGAAGGAGATGGAGAGAGGGGGAGGAAGGAGGAGAGAGGTGGAGGGAAGTACAGAGGGAGAAGGAGATGGAGGAGGGAGGAGGAGATGGAGAGAGAGTAGGAGAGGGAGAGTTGGAGGGAGGAGATGGAGAGAGGGAGGAGAGGGAAGAGGGAGGGAGGAGGAGATGGAGAGAGGGGAAGGAAGGAGGAGAGAGGTGGAGGGAAGTACAGAGGGAGAAGGAGATGGAGGAGGGAGGAGGAGATGGAGAGAGAGTAGGAGAGGGAGAGTTGGAGGGAGGAGATGGAGAGAGGGAGGAGAGGGAAGAGGGAGGGAGGAGGAGATGGAGAGAGGGGAAGAGGGAGGAAAAGAGAGTCAGAGGGAGGAAGAGAGGGAGGAAGGGGAAGAGGGAGGGAGGAGGAGATGGAGGGAGTAGATAGGGAAGGAGGAAGAGCGGAAGGGAGGAGAAAAGGAGGAAGAGAGAGGATGAGAAGGACGGGAAGAGTGAGGAGGAGAGGAGAGAATGTGAGGGAGCGGAAAGACACAGAGGTCACCTGAGCACAACAGTTACTTACAATTTCCTCTGCCTCTGGGTTTCCTTGGTTCTTGTCGGGATGGTACTTCAGCGCCAGCTACAGGGAGAGGGAAGACAGATCAGCTGTGAAACATTTATCCCACAGGAACAGACTTATATTTTGGGAGAGTGGGAGGGAGGAGGAGACAGAAAGAGGGAGGGGGAGAGGGAAGGAGGAGGTGAGGGAGGAGAGGGAGGGAGGAGGAGAGGAAGGGAGGGGGAACGCCACTCCCCAGTGCTTCATCGCCATGGGAGGTCAAAGTACTTGCAGGAACAACACACAAACTGTTGCATTTTCATCAGAAACGTTTGAGTTGAGGAGGAGCTCACTGTGATACAGGAACGGGAGGTGCTGGTTCTGCTAGCAGCGGATACATTGAAACTACAGGGAGTAACAGACCTTTCTGTATGCTCTCTTGATCTCCTCCTGGGTAGCATCCTTCTCAACACCAAGGAGCAGGTACAGGGACTCCCCGCTTGTGCTGTGGAAGACGTTTGTGTATGCATGTTGGATATGGGTGAGGTAGGTGCATGTGGGAG
>OZ007513.1:1512559-1593251 GCA_963931865.1 Axinella damicornis | reverse complement strand
GGAGAGGAGCGAGGCGTCAAGCCTAGAATGGTACCAGGCACTTCCCTGTGCATGGAAGTTGAGGTGGAGGGAGCAGTGACAGACCAATAGCGTTCAAGTTCTGAAAACAAAGTTTGCAGGATCGAAACGCACTGGTGTGTCCGGAAGCGTCCCGGACTTCATAAGCGGGCTATGAGCAGACTACTCCAAGCCAACGCCCACTTTCAAATATAAAGCCAACAAGTATGGAGGCTAGGACATAGTCTCACGGGCCAGCCTCTTGCCACACCCACTACGGGTGAGAGTCTGGCCTGCGAGACTAGGCTGTTAAGGTCGTTGACGCTCTGGCTTTTCCAGACACCAGGAATGTCCATCATACCTCAGATACCTGGTACGATACTATCTTGGTCAGACTACCCAGCATACTTGGCAAGCCAAGCCAGAAGGTTTTATTTTATACTGGTGTCCCCACCTGTATTTAATACCCTCTGACAGGAAGCAAGAAGTGATAATTACAAGTCAGGCCAGGCAAATTATCCTAAGGCTCACCTGTTCGACCGCCCCATCGGGTGCCTCTCCTCTTCAATGCTGGCCATGACCCCAACCTGTCAGTCCACGTACGTCCTCAACTAAGAGTCGCGTCGGGCGTCACCCTCAAATCTAGTAGGCTGGTCCAAATTTCGCCACAGCATTCACTTCCTACAAGATTAAGATCGCGCGCCGCTTGCCACGCCCCCACATGTGCGCTGGATCCCAGCCTCGTTCCCGGTCCCTCGATCGGTATCTGGAATGGGGACACGTACCCACGTGTAAGTCATGTGCGCCCGCCGCGCATCCTGAACTCTGATCCAGTAATTATAGTGTAGAGTACGAGTGGTGATGATGATGATGATGGTTGGATCCAGATGTGTAGCCGTGGCTGTTACGTTTCTGTTGTGTACAGCAGCGCTAACCTGGCACGACGTTGGGGCGACCTTGACCACTCCAGGCCTGAACCAAACGGTTAACTGTTCATCCAACGCCAGTCGAGAGGGGGTGGAGTATGCTCAATGTCTGGATCTTGCCCCTCCGTATGAAGTATGCCCGTATCCCGAGCTTTGTGAAGCGATTACAGGTGACAATGTGGGGTTGGCATTCGGGTTGACCATAGGGGCTGGTTTGGCAACGACCATAGGCGCACTGCTTCCCTTTGTCCCCTTCATTAAACATTCAAACACCAAGTACCTTTCTGGGGCACTGGCCTTAGCTGCTGGAGTTATGCTGTATGTCTCGTTTACGGAGATTCGGGATAAATCGAGGGGCAACTTTTGTTGTGAGACCCAACTACACTTTGACTTGGCTGCGTCCGCTTGTTTCTTTGGTGGCATTCTACTTACAGTCTTGCTGGATTTGCTCACTGTGGGGCTCCAGAAGTTGGACTGTGGTTGTCGATGTGTTCCTAGAACGTGTCAGAAGAAGCGACAGACTACAGGTGACCAGTTATCGATGACGAACGGGATACCTTTTCCCAAGCATAGTAGTTTGACCAAGATGGAACGATTGGACTCAAACAGTCTAATCCTACCAGCGGAGACATCAAGTGAGGGTGGATCCACTCCAACTGCTGAGAGCCTTCAAGAAGGAACAGAAGTCGAAGCAGAAATGTGTCCTACTGCCGAAGCTAATGTTCACAACTCTGAGCCATTGCAAACAACTTTTCCTAGCGATGTTGATAGCAGGATTCAAAATTCGGATGGAATATCTGTTTCCATGGTTTCAAATACGCTGTCCGATAATACAAACAATCTTGTCAATGCGAGCGTGAATGAATTGTTTTCAAACAGTAGTCTGTTGCGTATGAATACCAACATTCCCGAAGCAACGAGCATTTCAACTTCAGCTGAAGTCAAGAGCTATGTGGATTCAATATCTCATGTGAGCCTGCCTATGAATGGGGATGTAGTGATGCGTGATGTTGGGGGAGGTGAAGAAACGAAGCAGCTGCCGACGCAGAAGAATGGCCTCATCCGGAGGAATTCTTACCAGGAGATGGTGGATCAGGTATGTGCACAGAGACCTAACAACCAGGGCTTGAGAATGGCTTAGAAGTACTGTACGTAGACAGGGGTACAGCTGACATTGCAAGCTGTTTATGCCTCTATGGACGGACCTCTCCCTTTCAATGCTATTGGGGATTAGCCTCGTTCCCAGGCCTGCCCGCCACTTTCAGTTGCATGAAAGAACGTGGAGGGCCTGGGTCATGCTCACGTGAGGAAATGTACCCTCCCCGCTTTCCGTACTGCAAGTGATGAAAAGCTGGGCGTGGGACTAGGAACAATGCTAATTTATCTATGGTATTACTTTCTTCAAAGTGTCTACGGAGGTTGGTATGATTAACTTTGTGTTCTTGTTTGGCTCTATTGTCATCTGTTCCTAGGGAGCTGTTGAATGATTGGGTAGAACTTACTGCAGTTTACTGCAGCAGTGTTTGATCACATGAATGAAGGTATTGGGTGGGTACTGGAGTTACTGAAGCATTGAATGGACAGTTTGATCACATGTTCATTGAATGAAGGTATTGGGTGGGTACTGGGATACTGGAGCAGTGAATGCAGAGTTGATCACATCTGTTCCGTGACCATGCCCACTGTAACGTCACCATCAAGCCTTTGAGCTCAGCGACAGCTGCTGTTTTCTGTGTGCCTCAACCTCACGCTTACTCTTAGCAGACAGTTTCCTCTCTGTCTGCTACAGAGGCCTATGATGTCAGATGGTGACGAACGAATGTCATGATATCCGAATAGTGTACAATTTGGGCTTCAGAGCAATTTTTACCATCCATCAGTTTGAGGATGTGTACTTGCCTTTGTGTTTGCTTTTCAGTGATCTAAAGTGTGTGTGAGAATACGTTACTCAATGCATCCAGTGTATATTACTGGAGGAAATGCTTAGCATTACCCACACTCCACAGCACAACCTTTATTGACCTCAAGAATGCTAACATCAGTTTGAGGATGTGTACTGCCCTTTGTCTTTGTGTGTGAGAATACATTACTCATTAATGCCTATTGAGCTGGAGGAAATGCTTAGCACTACCGCACAACTTTCATTGACCTCAAGAATGCTAACTCCAGGCTAGGACACCAACTACACCCTATGCTGTTGTGATGACCCTATGCTGTTGTGATGTAGCTGCAGTCCTACCTTGAACCACAGGAGTGTTGATCCTAGTTGCTTAGACAATATCCCTGTGTGTGGGAGCAGCACACTCCTAGACATTCTTTGTGCATGCATGACTTCAAGAACTTGCGAGCCAGAGCCTGTGCTGTGAGGTAGTCTCGAGCCAGAGCCTGTGCTGTGAGGTAGTCTCGAGCCAGAGCCTGTGCTGTGAGGTAGTCTCGAGCCAGAGCCTGTGCTGTGAGGTAGTCTCGAGCCAGAGCCTGTGCTGTGAGGTAGTCTCGAGCCAGAGCCTGTGCTGTGAGGTAGTCTCGAGCCAGAGCCTGTGCTGTGAGGTAGTCTCGAGCCAGAGCCTGTGCTGTGAGGTAGTCTCGAGCCAGAGCCTGTGCTGTGAGGTAGTCTCGAGCCAGAGCCTGTGCTGTGAGGTAGTCTCGAGCCAGAGCCTGTGCTGTGAGGTAGTCTCGAGCCAGAGCCTGTGCTGTGAGGTAGTCTCGAGCCAGAGCCTGTGCTGTGAGGTAATCTCGCAATTGGCTGTACCAACGGTTGTCATAGCGACATTGTTGGGACAGTCTTACAACTGCAATTTGAACTTACAACTGCAATTTGAACTTACAACTGTGATTTGAACTTCCGATTGCGATTTGAACTTACAACTGTAGTCATAGCAACATTGTTGAGACTTTATTTGGCATGGCTAAGGCACTTTGAACTTCCAATATTCATATAGGAGTTCAGTACTAATTGAAGCTGTATATACGAGCCGGTACCACTGGTGCCACTGGTTGCAACTCGCTGGTGGCACAAGCTAGGTGTTTGCAACTCATTCCAATTAACGCACATGCCACGGGCGACAACGCTCAGTCAATTGCTAGCAATGGCGGCCAAAAGGAAGACGAGATTGTTACAGCGCTCACAACTGCATCACATATGCACTCATGCACAATCATGCAGGAGGACTTTGAGCCCCAGGGTCCGTCAGAGTTCAGAGAGGTCACAGAGGTCGTTGTCAAGGATACCAAAAGATTACATCGTATGGGCATCCTCACTGGTAAGACCAGTATACCCAAACGTAGGACATAAGATCACTGCTGACATGAAAGGGAGGGGGGGGGGGGGGGGGGGGGGGTCATAAATCAAAGAATTCAATGCCCACATCAAAGGATATTAGGCCACACTGTTGTAGTCATGGTTACCTAGTTGTCATTAGCAACATCATGATATCTGCATCCTCTCCATTGACAGGTCTGGCTATTGGCATCCACAACTTTCCGGAAGGTCTGGCAACTTTTGTAGCCACTCTCTCCTCCCCCTCGTTGGGCGTAGCCCTAGCGATTGCCATAGCACTGCACAACATTCCTGAGGGTGTGTGCGTGGCGATGCCCGTGTACTATGCCACGGGAAGCAAGTGGAGAGGATTTCTGTGGGCGTTCCTCTCGGGAATCTCTGAACCCTTTGGTGAGTCACCAGTAGCTGAGTGTAAGAGTAAACTACAGCTATGTAGTACATCCCGAAATAGCCTCGTTCCCAGGCCCGAGACGGCGAGGAGAAAAGGGCCTGATTTCCACTGTTTGCGCATGCGCTAACTAGCGGTGGAATTCCACCGGCACCGTGGACGTTCGATTATGTTTGTACACTTGTGACGTCGAAGTGAATAACGTGATCCGTACAGTTAACTAGCTAGCGAGTACATGGTAGTGGCGTGCATTACAACAGCTCTCGATCGTGCTTTCCTATGTCCTCAGGCGGCAAGGCGCTCCTGAATTGAGCTAGAAAAGCGACCTGCAATTGAACGATGGGATGTTTTCGTGTGGCTATCGTTGCACCGACCGGGTGGAGTCAGTATTCTACCAGACTCTTCTGTTTCTTTTGAATAAAGAATTTCCGGTAAGTCTGTTGCTGGTACATGTATGTGGCAGGGCAATTGTGGTTGTGTCGTCCCTCATCTCGCGGATCGAGGACCAGTGTAGCAAAATAGGTAGCGTCACACCCTCGAGCATGTGACTACGAAGACGTCATTTGCACCCTCCCCCTTAAGAATACATGTTACGGTTACAGATAATTAAGCGCATGCGCAAACAGTGGAAACCAGGCCCTTTTCTCCTCCCTCTCTCGAGCCTGGGAACGAGGCTAATCCCGAAAGTCTGCTCGCAAGGTATCGTTCACCCATACAATGAGCACTGTTTAGCTCCACATTTGTCCAGCTAGGACTAGTCATGTATGCATGCATTTCCTTTCTGTGTGTGCATTTCGCATTTGTGTGCAGTCGATATAGCAGCTGTTTGAGTACAATGTAGCAGCCGTTTGAGTACAGTGTAGCAGGCATTCGAGTACAATCATTATGTAGCAGTACACAGTACTGCTTGCACTAGTATGCATGCCCTCATCCACGTGTGTAGTTAACTCATCTGACTGCATTTGAAAGACAGACTCATGCACGCGTCTTGACGTGTTCTAATTCAGTGTGACGTACTATACCTTAACAAGCATGCGACCAGGTTTTATCCAGCAGTGATATTTGCCATCAGGTGCGTTGATGGGGTGGTTGGTGCTGAGGGACCACTTTGGACCTCTCGTCTATGGCATCTCTTTTGGGATCATTGCTGGTATGTACGAACAAAGTGGCAGGGTTTCATTTTTGGGGTTGAGGGGGGCTTGAGTCTTTACTGTTCCCCTCCTTGTGCAAGGGAACTCACGCTGCCATTTCATCACTCCCCTGAGCAATTTTGTAAAATTAAACACGGTGAGGGACTTATGGCAGCCGAGTGTGCATGACGACATCATTGTCATTGCAACAGAGGAGGAAGAGCATGTAACTTCCTCTTCTCCTGTGTGCACAGGCGCACTGTTAACTATCATCTTCTCTCCTGTTGATGCAGGTATGATGGTGTTCATCTCACTGAAGGAGCTTCTCCCCATGGCCTACAAGTTTGATCATACCCGCTCCCACGTTGTCATCCCCATATTCTTGGTGGTAGGAATGGTCGTAATGGCCGCCAGCCTGCTACTGTTCCTCTATTAGGACAAGTGATCATTAGGTACCATTCATAGCAGTACGAAACTCGTTATCGTCAAGCAATATTTATTATGCCAATTCGCAGTCTTCATAATGACAGCTGTCACATCATTTGCATGAGAAACTCCACTAATTCATTCCAGAAGCTTACTGTATTTTCAATTCTTGCAACAAGACAGTTACGTATTTATAGCTCTTCATCAGTCCTGAGTATTCATTTCATTTTTACTTTCAAATTGTACTCAGGAAATATCTGTCATGTTGCTGTCAATGGTGATATTAGCTTAAAGTCATGGAGTTGTGCAAGAATTTGTGTTGCATGCTGGAGAATTGTGAGCTCCAGTAGATCGTTCCAAGGCTCCACCCCTACTTAAACCTTGCTGGGCAGGGAATGAGGCTTGACCTATGCGTATTCCAATCTAATTCATCAGTTTACACAAGGCTATATAGCTAGCTAGTGGCTAATATGAAATCACAATGCATGCTGCATTATAATAATAATCCCATGGATGCATCCCTTAACTCCACAATGCTATAGATCTGATATGTGCCAGCTGGAGCCCTGACCCAGCTTTTCTGTCGCATACTGTTTTTTTTGTACAGTATGCGACAAAAAGCTGGAGGGGAAAAAAAGAACAAGCCTCTCTCTAAAGGGGAAAAAAAGAAAGTAAAAAAACAACAACCTAGCAACACATCCATCCCTCCGTGACAGGTCAGACACCGAAGTGTAAGCCTCAGGAGCGCTGGATAGGCGGTCCTGGAATCACAGGAGGCTAACCTGCTTTCTGGTCCTGGAATCACAGGAGGCTAACCTGCTTTCTACCAGAACACCTTTAGCTTCGGTGGTCAGATGGGAACTGGCGTACTCATGCTGCTAGGCGGGGAAGTCGAGAACCGGTGTGTACGGAGTGGCCCAGACTCGTACTCGGTTATTGGGGAGGCGAACACTCAACCCCCAGGCTGCAAAGCAAGTGCTTAGCGAGTGTGCCATCCCGACTAGGCCTGCGGAAATTATGCTCGGAATAATTTTGGAATAATTGGTGTGCTTAGGCATAGGGGAATAATGCGGGAATAATCAAAAGATATACGGGAATAATTGGCATGTGACGTTGAGCTCGTGCATATGCATGTATGCATACGCGCGCAAGTAGTACAAGTATCCTGATGATGGACTCGGAGTGTGACGAACCAATGCCTGGCAGTAGCAGCGAGCCTGTCGTTGACGTGGATTCAGGGCAAGACACCAGTTATACAGGTCCTAGCTCTCTGCTTTAGACTGTCTATTCATTGTTTGTGTACTACTTGTGTATTAAAGTGTTGTTACGCTTTCTATTTGTTGAGCATGCATGAGCATAATTGCAGGAAAAAAGGCATAATTGTAGAAAATCAAAAGCATAATAGCTGAAGGTGATGAGAACAGGATAATCATCAAATTCTTGAGAATAATCCCCTCAGGCCTAATCCCGACTTCCCGTTGTGCAAATGTAGTATTTAAACCCCAGCCGGCTACTTCCGGTCGCGCATGCGCGCGCACCACGTCGACTTCACGCCAAATATTTGAAAGTAGTTGCGCGCGCCATAGGTCCGATAAATGTACAGACGATACAAAACAGCTAGTGACTCTCGTTGACAATGGCTACGTATGCACTGTGTGTAATGTACGTGTACATGCAGCCCAAACAGGAAGTCAAATGTACTTACTTTAGTTGCCAGCCCTTTGACCCCGAGGCGCATGCGCAGAAATCAATCGCGTGGCTACACAAACGCTAATGAAAAATGGCGATTTTTGTGTTGTATCGATTCATTGGCATTGTATCTTGTAAAATAGCTGAGTTCAGGTATTGATAGTTATACTTATTTGGCTTGAAAACAAACCTGCTTCGTTCCTGAAGTAGTCCCGCGACTTGACAGTGAGGCCTGGGAAAGACACAACGGTGGAAACGCGGGTTGTCGCTGAGCTCCCGAGAATGACGGCAAAACCACGGCAGAGGTTGGCTGACTGGCCCAGCAACGGTAGGTTACCAGTGTGGGTGAGCTAACTGGCTAGTACAAACTCGATACAACAACTTGCTCGTAGGATATAAGCTGTAATAGCCGTCACTAAGTGCACGTCGATCGACAAGTAAACTTCTAACGCGATTTGTAGGGAAAGTCCCTATGGAAAGCCACAGCTAATTATGCTTCGCTCGACTTCCTGTGACACGTAAATCACTTATCCAAAGTCCGATCGCGTAGCTATGGCGATAAATAGCCGGAATCCAGTTTCGGGCGCATACGGGCGCTCTCGGGGTTTTAGCACGTGAAAAATTCGGGCGCATACGGGCGCTATCGGGTTGATAATTATAAAAGTTTGACAAACCACACAACAAACTGCAATTGATCCTCAAGTCAGAAACACACAACTGCGTTATATATACTAATTGTGTACAGTGTATATAACAACGAAATAGTCAAAGCATAAACACCATTGACAACAATAAAACAATAACAATGCAGGACTGCATGAAGCAGTGTATATAGACTATACACTGTAATAGCTGACTAATACATGTAAGACTCTAGTATAATTATATATATATGGTTCATGGGATATCTGCTGACAAGAACCTCAACCAGTGGTCCGAGTGCCCTCCTTCCCCCCACAGTGGTTCGAGTGCCCTCCTTCCCCTCACAATGATCAGAGTGCCCTCGGACCACTGTGGGGGGAAGGAGTGCATGGTCCGAGTGCCCTCCTTCCCCCCGCAATGATCCGAGTGCCCAATTGGACCACTGTGGAGCTCGAGGGAAGGAGTGGTCCAAGTGCCTTCCTTCCCCCCAACAGTGGTCCGAGTGCTTATATATAGCTCCTTTCCCCCACAATGATCCAAGCGCCCTCCTTTCTCCCACAGTACGTGGTCCGGGTGCCCTCCTTCCCCGACAATGGTCCCCATGGCCCTTCCCTCTCCCCTGTGGTCCCTGTATATATGTTATAATAATTATTTTATAGAAGAGATAGTCTCGAAATGTGCAAGAGAATAATATGCATGTACAGCTACGTCACACAAATTAAATCAAAAATTTAATCCGATAAAAGTATAGTAATAAAACATTAGAACATCATCCTATGCACATGATGTACAACTTTTCAAATCAGCAACACTGACTTAATCAACATGTATGAGTATGAGTCTAGGACGACGCCTACCGATTTAGTAACCTGTATATAAAGATCACTGTTTGAGGGATCAAACAGTTGACAGAAAGTTTTGTTGGGTATAGTCCAGAGGGTTCTCAATGTTGGTAAGGTTCCCGCTTTTGTCACGACCATACGCTATAATCACCATCTTCTTGTATGAAGTTGAATTGATGATGTTGTGCCGGTAAAACTGCACGAGGGTTGTGGAGTTGATGGAGTTCAACACACTGGCTGCCTCTTCATTGTAGTCAAATTGCAGCTGACCTGAGGAGGTAGGAGTAGTACAGTTACAGCCGTTCACTGGTGTTTGTAATCCCTGTACTTACCATTGCTGATCTGTTTCCAGAGGTGGCTGCTCTTGTCAGCAAGAGTGAGATCCCTCCTCTGCAGTGCAGCCCTGTACACCTCCACCTGCCTCTCCCACTCCTCTCCCGTCACACTCCCACTCAGGTAGTCCTCAAAGGACTCCAGGAAGCTATCGATGCGCCTCAGCACCTCTCCTGGTTCATACTCCTGGCTCTGTACCACCACCTACAGTGGAGGCACAATATATAATATGCAATGTATCACTACTGTGCTGGTCAATGGGCTTGATCCAGTGCTCATCCATTAATCTCACATTCAACTGCCTACGATGTTGTACGCTATTCAATCCCTACCAAAGCTCACCTCGAATGACCCTACACCCTCATTGACTATGTTGTGACAGAATGCAACATAGCCGAGCTGCTGTATCGTCCGTAACTGGTAGAAACACTGATCCTGTACGGAATAAAACAAATCAGTTGAATTGAATCTAGACCAGTTTTATATAGGAAGTAGCAAGTCTAGAGATGTGGTTGGTCTCTCCTTACCCCCATTACTTGACTCAGTAGTCCCAGGAGCACAGACGTCCTCAGAGAGTCAAGGGAGCATGCTTGAGTGCCAGGTTCATCTGACGGGACCAGATGACACACACTGCCAACCTGGAAGAGCAATACACACAACTGAGACTCACTCAATAGCTACATACGTACACAACCAATGTTCATACTTGCATGCATGACAAGGGTTCTTCCTGAGTCGATGCCATACACACGATACATGATTGCGTACACACACCTGAAACAGCACGTTGACAACCGAGTTCACATCCTCAGGATTCAGAGCAGGAATCACGACGCTGTAGTTGGCTCCAGGAGACAATTCAACACGCCTCCTCATGAAGTGACCCACTGGGTGGCTTGCGGTTAGTTTGGAGGAGAGGGGTGAGGCAAGGGTGCGAGTATAGTTCACAGCCTAGAGGGGAAGAACTTACAGTGTTGAGAAGATTGCACATTACAGAGAAACTGCAGTCACAGCTGACTACGGACAGTACTGCACACAAGCTGTTACACATGGGATATGAAAACAGTAAACTCAGACCTGTGACTGGTTCAGGTTGCCATGTGCAAAGCAGAGTAGAGTAATATCAGACAGCAGGTGGTCACCAAACTGGACAATTTGATCCACATCAAGTCCTTCCATCTCTGACAGCAGCTCCCAGTGTCTCCAGTAGGGCCGCTCAAGAACAACACTGCAGTGGGGAGAACCCCATGCAGATATCTTATCATGTTAAATTACAACGGGATACTCGTGCGCGCGCCGTCCAAAATGTATAGGGAAATGCATACTTAAGCTCGCTAACCAAAAATCTCGAGTACGAAGAGCGTGAGCAACTTGATTCTGGCGGTGGAGGTGCGCTGTCACAAGGTGCAGGGCATGACGGAAGCTTTTTTTGATAGCATAATCCTTGGCAAACTTATCTGCCGTCTCGCTCGAGAAAAGCGGTAAATACGGCTTTTTGGTGAACTGAACTGCTCGTTTTTGCACGGCTATACAGCGTATCCGTAAAAGCTTCCGTCATGCCCTGCATCTTGTGACAGCGCACCTCCACCGCCAGAATCAAGTTGCTCACTCTCTTCATACTCGAGATTTTTGGTTAGCGAGCTTAAGTATGCATTTCCCTATACATTTCGCACCGCGCGCGCACGAGTATCCCGTAACCTTAAGGTCGCGGGCTAGTCGCGTATTAATTCAATTAGCGTGCTACACGCGAGTATTGTTTTCCAGCTGTACTGTCAATTTTCGTGAACCTATTGACCTTTTGCGGAAGTCAATTAGACATCGTGGAAAGTGTAGAGGCAGTCTGTGCTTGCCAAGGCGTCGTTGTACGTTTTGTGGGCGAAGTCTCTGGCTAAAGCTGTTGTTGTTCGGGCGAAAGTTATTTGAACCACAGCCCAGTTTGACTGACGGAAGGACACCAATCCAAAAGAGAGATCCAGGATGTCCAGCAACTGTACTTTGCGGGTACGTATAGTTTTTGTCTAACCGCTGAACATAGTGGCAGTACAGAGCCAAGTGTAGCCTAAAATGTGTCCTTGAAGGTGATTCTTGCTTGTACTCGAGCGTCCTGCTCTGGATACAAAGCAGCTGTCCGTCTAAACTATACGAACCCGCATTCTACGAGTGTGGTACTCGTTAGCTGTGGTTGTCATGAACTTGTCAGGTATGTTTCTGATTTTATTCTGTGGTATAAAATTGTTAGTAGCTTGTGTGAGGCTGCCTCCATGTGTTAGTATAGTGCTTCAGGCTGGTATTCTATTTAGTGCGCGCCGCTCTGCGCAATGCGCCGAAGACTAGCCCGCGACCTTAAATGCTGAATGGTTGACTTACGACTGTATGTATCGGTAGTAGTGGTATGGTAGGGTAGTGAGGTTGTAGTTTCTCAGGTACTCTGTTACAGCATCATTTGCCAGATGGTAAAAGTTGTAACTCCCTTGTAGGGCAGCTCTGTCAGTGAGGGCTGCAGGAGCAAATGTGTGCACAAGTACATTGGAGCACAATAAGGTATTGATTGACAAGTAGTGGGAGAGGGGAGAGGAGAGGGTACTCCAGTCTAGCTACTAGCCCCTCTCTGCCTGGCTGTCACATGTGCATGCTGTGAAGCCGAGCGCAAGTGTAGACATGGGGACTGGCACCGTCATGGTCAAAGTTGCTCCGTGATCGCACCATCTGCATGCCCATTCGGGTCCATGGTGGGGACATTTCACTTTGAATTCTACATTATTTCCTGTGTACATCACCTATGGGCAGTCTTCTACGCAGGAGTATTGCTGAAAAAGTCAAATTCAAAAGTTCAAGTGTTCTTCCCACCACGGACTCGAATGGGCGTATGGATGATGTGTACGCCGAGCAGCTCTGACAGTTACGGTGCCTGTCCAGACCCATATCTATAGGTACTTTTTCCAGTGCAGACAAACACTCACCACCAGCCACTGTGCTAATGAACTTCCTGAAGATGGCTGGGTCACTGAGTCCACTAAAACTGAGGGTGAGTCCGTTGGGGGAGGGGGAGAGAGAGTAGGAGTAGCCGACTTCCTTTGCTGCATACACTTTAGACTGTAGCACCCCATCCACCAGGGAGACAAACAGTACGGACTTGGCTGCACAAAGGGACATATACAAATATGACATTAAAACCCACACATGAAAGCAGCATATATCCCGCATTCTTGAACCTTAGGTTTGCTATGGTACTTTTGCTGCCTCAAATGGGATTCAAACCCATGCACGACCACTGGCTTTCAAGGCCAAAGTTCTGCTACAGATGGATATGAAATCTCAACCAAGGTATAAATCTACATACCTTAGAAACGCTTAACCATCAAGACACACAAACCATGGAACTGAACGTATAAACATGCATATTTAGGTAAGAAGAAAGAAAAGAAACATTCGACCACGGTGAATTTGTTTCCTACCACTCCATTCTGCAGTGGTCTCAGCATGTGATGTGTTGAGGTTACACTGGAGGTAGACATGAGGCTCATGGAACTCTGTGTCCTGCAACCACCACAGAGAAACACCTGGCAGGTCTGGGGTGGGGGAGAGAGAGATGATGGAAGGAGAACTGTTAACCTCAAAGCACTATTCATATGATGATATATACTTACCATCAATGGGAACTTGCACAGGAGTATCTGAGGCATTCACTGGTGGTTCCAATACCTCCAAATCCTCAGGAATGAACTGGTTGGTTCCAGGAAGGTGCAGGTCGCCAGCGAACTCTCTGTCATTCTGCCAGTAGTCAAGCACAGTTGTGGAGAGGTTTGTTTCTTGGTATGGGGTGCCATAAATTGGCTCATACTAGGAAAAAGTAATGAGAAACAAATGAATGTCAACAAAATTATGTATCTAATGCAGACCAATTCTCTGCCTTTGAAAGCAGAAAATCTACATGTGTTATGTATCCTCTACACAAACCTGTGTCAGTACTGGCCATGGCACAGGTGCATCACCCTCTTGTCTCACGGTGGGATGGCTACTGCCATTGAAATTGAGTTTCTGTGTCCCAATGAACACCACACTGTTGTCTGGAGTGAGGTAGCTGAGAGTGTCAGTCACCAGAGTGGAGTTGAAGAGGAAGCGATATGGAGAGGCCAGGAAATCAGCTGGGTCCATAGCAAGACGCATTGCCTCTGAGATGGTCCTGTGGGGAGGTGTGTGTGAAGGAGGTGGAGATGAAAGGGAGAGAGGTACAATTGGAACCAGGATAGCTTGCCGCCAACATGTAGCATAACCCACGCAACTTACACAGCATAGTCACTGGGTTTGTCTCTCTCAGCATAGTCAAACTTCAGCTTGCTGACTCTCTCAAAGTCATCCCATTCCTGCATCCCAAGATCACCCTGGAGCAACCTTATGTACTCAAACACGATTGCAATAACTTCACTGATGTGAGGCAGACCATCATTAGTGACGTCAATTGAAACAAACAGCAGAGAATAAGAGTCTGTGTTAAGTTCTGTACCAGCAGACAGACTGGTGGCATAGCGCTCGTTTTGTAACTTTGATAGAATGCTCCCTTCACCTTCGTGACCTATGTACCTAGTCAGGAACTGAGACATGGCATTCCTATACTTGTACTGCAAGGGAGGGGTCTGCCAGTAGATGTGAAGTGTGTTCTTATCAGCCACAGTGTAGTAGTGCACAATCTTCCCATTGTACCCGGGAGGGAAGGAGGTTGTGTTGAATGTGGGAGCACTGACACCACGATTGATGATAGGGGAAAAGTACATATTAGCCCACAACGTCATGTTCTCAATGGGGTCCCTGCCATATATCACAAGTTGCATCTGAGGGAAAGGAGAGCAGCGTGGGAATGGAGAGTCATGACGGCAAGAAAAACAAGTGAGGACTAATCACTATCTGACCCCACAGGCGAATAGTGTCAATGACAGCTGCTTATACAACATTGACTCACCTGGTTTGCTGAGTAGTGAGTATAATAGTAATCGTGAAGAAAGTTTAGTATGTTAGGATTGTTGAGAGTTTGTAAGTTTCCTGTTGAAAATCCAGAAAATGGGTGGGTTGGTGTTGACACATGCTTTAGAAGCTGCCACAATCGCCATTCGTCAGACTGCAAGTTCTTTTCGTGCTCTGCATTAACGGCATGTGATTCGTTGCTAACAGCCCCAGGAGTGAATAGAGGAGCAATGAAGAACTGAGCAAACATGTCCAGGGCCTGCTCAAGGTAATCTGCCTCCACTGAAAAGTAGTAATCTGTTTCCTGTGTTGAGGTGAATGCATTATCATACCCCCCATGGGTTGAGAGGAAGTTTGAATAAATGTGTTCATTGGGGTTCTTTTGTGTCCCCAGGAACAGCATGTGCTCGCAGAAGTGGGCCAGTCCTTGCACCTCTGGTGGGTCACTGAAGGATCCCACTGCTACATCCATTGCCGCAGCAGAGATGTTTGAATTCGGGTCAGAAACGAGCAAGACTCGAAGCTGGTTGTCCAGACACATAACCTGATAGGTACGATCATCCATTGTGGATTTATTAACCATGCCACTCTCACAAGCTGCTTGGGGTGGTAGTGGCTGCAGTGCAGTTCGGTTCAGTTGTGTATAGTCCAGAGGGTTCTCAATGTTGACAATGCTTCCATTTTTGTCGTGACCATACGCTATAATCACCATCTTCTTGTACGTAGTTGAATCGATAATGTTGTGCTGGTAAAACTCCAGGAGAGATGCAGAGTTGATGGAGTCCAATACACCAGTTGCCTCTTCATTGTAGTCGAACTGCAGCTGACCTGAGGAAGTAACAATTCAAGCTGAGAGCACTGTGGATACTACAAGACAGCCATACATGCTTCTCCTCAGAGCAACAGTTGTAATTTTGAATCGAACTTCTCCTGATATCGCATGCACTGAGACAAGCTCCATTGCTGTTCTAGGATACAGATCATCTCTACTGCAAGTTCAGGTGGTCTTTAGCTTCTTTCATAACAAGTGAGTCTTTAAAAGACTTGATGTGTCTCGGCACGACTTGGTATCAGCTAGAATCATGCAGAGGACATGGCAGCTGCTTAACTCTTTATTATGACTGCAAAACCTGTTAGCTATGAGACTTTCAGCTTAGTGAGCGTCAATATCCTTGGAGGTTCTGTGTGAGCAAGGGGTGGGTCAGGAATGTTTACCCAAAGGGTGAAAGCAGTATGGTCGTGTCTGGGCTTGATGTTTAGTCAACACCTTGGCCAATTCTTTCAGCACTTATCTAAATAGCTAGCTAGCTAGCTAGAGCTGAGTGAGTTAGTATGCACTTGGGATGGCTGAGTGCAGCACACTGGATGAGTGAGTATTCATTGTCCTGAATTAAGTATTATAGGAATGTAGCAGCAAGTCCTGGTAAGAGGATTCATGAGCAGCCATGCAAACCCATAATCACTTTTGAAGAGCTACTTGCAGGTTATAAATACGTTTGACACCCTATTAAGAGTGTAGAGCATGCAGGCAGCACCTTGCGCGGGCGCATTGCGAAAGCGACGTACGTACCACGTACGTACGCACGTACGCACGTACGTACGTACGTACCACGTACCTACGCATCCAGTACTGTGTCTCGGCACTTCGGTGCCGAGACAAAAACCCTTAAACAATGACTGCTATACACGCAGCTCCTACAACAAGGGGTAAAGCAGTCATACCTTCATGTGCATGATTGCTCTCATTCCTAGTATTGCCATCATCACTTACCATTGCTGATCTGTTTCCAGAGGCGGCTGCTCTTGTCAGCAAGAGTGAGGTCCCTCCTCTGCAGTGTAGCCCTGTACACCTCCACCTGCCTCTCCCACTCCTCCCCCATCACACTCCCACTCAGGTAGTCCTCAAAGGACTCCAGGAAGTTATCGATGCGCCTCAACACCTCTCCTGGTTCATACTCCTGGCTCTGTACCACCACCTACAGTATAAAGACCATGCACATTGATGGAGCAAGGTACATTTATAGCGAATTTGGTATCTAGTATAGTACAACGTATGCTGAGAAGCCTGAGGGGGGGGGGGGGGGGGGGGGGGGGCACTAACAGCCTTACAGACATTAAATTTAATTACAGTACCTATGCATATACACTTGCTCAAATTTCCATCCCAAACTACATGCTTAGTGGCCACACTTCCTGCTCAACAATAGCTTACCTCGAATGACCCGATACCCTCGTTGACTCTGTTACGACAGTATGCAACATAGCCGAGCTGCTGTATCGTCCGTAACTGGTAGAAACACTGCTCCTGCCAGCGAGAGGAACAGTACATAGATTAGGTTTCGTAACTAAAGCGAGATTGTATCCAAATTACCATCACCTATACTACGCTGGGAATCGTTATAGAACTGTCCTTACCCCCATTACTTGACTTAGTAGTCCCAAGAGCACAGACGTCCTCAGAGAGTCAAGGGAACATGCGTGAGTGCCAGGTTGATCTGACGGGACCAGATGACACACACTGCCAACCTGATGAAGAACACAGGCATAACAAGCTGAATGCAGGGCACCGTGAGGTGACCATAGAGTCATTGTATGCACATGATCTACATTGGTTAGGGAACTGCAAGTGCTCTAAATAAAGGGATTGAAATTGGGAACACGTGATTGACCTTAGCTCAATCTCAGACTACATTCTTACACAGAGTTCAAACACATGCACAACAACAGGAACTGTGGGTCAGGCTGAAGTGGTCTTGTTCCCAGGCCACGCGGCCTGGGAACGAGGCTAAGCATGAAGTAGCTATAGGCACCTGAAACAGCACGTTGACAACCGAGTTCATATCCTCAGGATTCAGAGCAGGAATAACGATGCTGTAGTTGGCTCCAGGAGACAGTTTGACATGCCTCCTCTTGAAGTGACCCACTGGGTGACTTGCAGTCAGTGTAGAGGAGAGGGGTGAGGCCAGGGTGCGAGTGTAGCTCACAGCCTGGAGGGGGGTGGACCGTGCAGTAAAGTACTGCGATGTGAGGGAGTTGGTTGAGAAACAAACTGTTAAGTGCGTTCTCCACTAGCTGGTGTGCACGCAGTACCACGTCCTTAAGCTGACCTGTGACTGGTTCAGGTTGCCATGTGCAAAGCAGAGTAGGGTAATATCGGACAGCAGGTTGTCAGCAAACGGGGCAATATCATTCAGTTCAAGTCCCTCCATCTCTGACAGTAGCTCCCAGTGTCTCCAGTAGGGCTGCTCAAGAACAACCCTGTTGAGAAGAGAAACATCAGCATCTGAACACTGGAGATTTCTTACATTGAATGGTTGACTTACGACTGTATGTATCGGTAGTAGTGGTATGGTAGGGTAGTGAGGTTGTAGTTTCTCAGATACTCCGTTACAGTGTCGTTTGCCAGGTCGTAAAATTTGTAACTCCCTTGTAGGGTAGCTCTGTCAGTGAGGGCTGTAGGAGCACGTGTGTATGCACAAGTAGGGAGAGTGAAGAGGGACTCATACCCACTATCATAATCACACAGAAACATAGACAGACACTCACCACTAGCCACTGTGCTAATGAACTTCCTGAAGATGGCTGGGTCACTGAGTCCACTAAAACTGAGGGTGAGTCCGTTGGGGGAGGGGGAGAGAGAGTAGGAGTAGCCGACTTCCTTTGCTGCATACACTTTAGACTGTAGCACCGCATTCACCAGGGAGACAAACAGCACGGACTTTGCTGAAAGGTACAAAAATACATATAACACACTGTTGCACGCAGCTAACATATACACTACAGTACAATACATACATGTATGAGACGTGAGTCAAGGGGTTACGAAGCTTAGGATGGATTCAACTAGGTAAGTTCCATTGCCTGATTCACGCAAAAGAGTAACAAAATTCTTGTAAATTCCCTTTCAAGATGTCTATACATTCTTGTCTGAACAGTCAATTATAGGTGTGTCTCAATTTGTATATTCCATCCCACGCAAAGTGCCTGTGCAGCTATCATGCTCGAGTGTATTCCAAGTTCTGTACTTTATGTGAGGCTCCACCCACAGGCAAGGGATGCTAAGTTAGCACGATATGGAACACACTTCTTAAAATTAACTATACAGTACTGAGTATGCATATAGAGTTGCACTTGTCGGTGGCATCACAACAGATACTTGAGTGACATGCACTGCAGTTTGTTCCCTACCACTCCATTCTGCAGTGGTCTCAGCATGTGATGTGTTGAGGTTACAGTGGAGGTAGACATGAGGCTCATGGAACTCTGTGTCCTGCAACCACCACAGAGAAACACCTGGCAGCTCTGGGGTGGGGGGGGGGGGGGGGGGGGGGGGGGTAGAGAATTATTGGAAGACAAACTATATACCTCGAAGCACTATATGACCATATATACTTACCATCGATGCGAACTTCAACGGGAGTGTTTGAGGCATTGACCGGTGGTTCCAATACCTCCAAACCCTCAGGGATGAATTGGTTGGCTCCAGGAAGATGCAGGTCTGTGGATACATCTCTGTCATCCGACCAGTAGGTAACCAGAGCAGTGGAGAGGTTGTTTTCTTGGTAAGGGGTGCCATAAATGGGCTCGTACTAAGTAAACAGAGAGAAACAGGCTATAATGTCAAGTTGTCAATGACATTACATACCAATCCACATCAATTGCAGAACCATTCTCTGCCTTTAAAGCAGAAAGACAGAAACTATATTTTCTGGATTCTCCATACTATGTATAACAGCAAACCTGTGTCAGTACTGGCCACGGCACATTCACAGGGCTCTCTTGTCTCACAGTGGGATGGCTGCTGCCGTTGAAATTGAGTTTCTGTGTCCCAATGAACACCACACTGTTGTCTGGAGTGAGGTAGCTCAGAGTGTCAGCCACCAGAGTGGAGTTGAAGAGGAAGCGATATGGAGAGGCTAGGAAATCAGCTGGGTCTGTAGCAAGACGCATTGCCTCCGAGATGGTCCTGTGGGAGGTGTGTGTGTGAAGGAGGTGGAGATGTGGAGAAGGAAGGAGAGAAGTATAAATGGGAGCCAGGATAATTCACCAATCACATGTAGCATACATAACTCATGCACACCTTATAGATCACCAAACTTTCAGAACGTTGGCAATCTAATGTACAGAACACCTTGCATGAGGAAAGGCATCTGAATCTTTAGTGTTTCTGTCCATCTACCATACCCACAGTACCGCAAGCGCTCTAAATTATACAAGCCTGAGAAGCAACTTACACAGTGTAGTCACTGGGTTTGTCTCTCTCAGCATAGTCAAACTTCAGCTTGTTGACTCTCACAAAGTCATCCCATTCCTGCATCCCAAGATTACCCTGGAGCAACCTTATGTACTGAAACACAGTGGCAATAACTTCACTGATGTGAGGTAGGCCATTGTTAGGGACGTCGATTGAAACAAACAGCAGTGAATAAGAATCCGTGTTAACTTCCATACCAGCAGACAGACTGGTGGCCAAGCGCTCATTTATCAGATGCGACAAAATGCTCCCCTCACCTTCGTGACCTATGTACCTAGTCAGGAACTGAGACATGGCATTCCTATACTTGTACTGCAAGGGAGGGGTCTGCCAGTAGATGTGAAGTGTGTTCTTATCAGCCACAGTGTAGTAGTGCACAATCTTCCCATTGTACCCGGGAGGGAAGGAGGTTGTGTTGAATGTGGGAGCACTGACACCATGATTGATGATAGGGGAGAAGTACTCGCTAGCCCACAGTGTCAGGTTCGCAATGGGGTCCCTGCCATATATCACCAGTTGCATCTGGGGACAGTATTATGGAGAGAGATGAAATAGGAGGAACACGAAGTTGATGGAATGAGAAGAATAGGGCTGAAAAGGAGGGAAGAGAAGCAAGGAGGTTTCACTAGCTTTCTTCCCAGCCTCTCCCACAAGAAGATGGGTGGGGGCCCGAGAACGAGGCTAGGTTTCCACATTGCAAGGAGCTTACAGTTGGACTACCCCATTATGGCAACTGGAATATGTTTAAAGTTGACAAGTTTACTTGTGCCGATACATACTGCATTCAGTATTGTATTGATTCTGAACCACAGGATTGTATTACAATTGTATAAGTGGAGCCTACACATGCAACCGAAGTATCAAGCGCATATGATCAAGTATTGGTATGTGTCGTGAAATGAGAAATGGGGGGGAATCAAATTCACTAATTCTAATTCATGTAGTAGGTGAGCACCTACTACATGAATTAGAATTAGTGAATTGTTTTGGAATGGAAGGACCCAGACATGACTACTTCATAAAGAGGATACCTGGTTTGCTGAGTAGTGAGTGCTGTAGTAATCAAGAAGGTCCTCCAGGATATCAGGGTTGTTGAGAGATTGCAAGTTTCCAGTTGCAAATTGAAAAAATGGGTGGGCAGGATTTGACACGTGCTTTAGAAGCTGCCACAATCGCCATTCGTCAGACTGCAAGTTCTTTTCGTGCTCTGCATTAACAGCATGTGATTCATTGCTAACAGCCCCAGGAGTGAATAGAGGAGCAATGAAGAACTGAGCAAACATGTCCAGTGCATGCTCAAGGTAATCTGCCTCCACTGAAAAGTAGTAATCTGTTTCCTGTGTTGAGGTGAATGCATTATCATACCCCCCATGGGTTGAGAGGAAGTTTGAATAAATGTGTTCATTGGGGTACTTTTGTGTCCCCAGGAACAGCATGTGCTCGCAGAAGTGGGCCAGTCCTTGCACCTCTGGTGGGTCACTGAAGGATCCCACTGCTACATCCATTGCCGCAGCAGAGATGTTTGAATCTGGGTCAGAGATGAGCAAGACTCGAAGCTGGTTGTCCAGACACATAACCTGATAGGTACGATCATCCTTTGTGGATTTATTAACCATGCCACTTTCACAAGCTGCTTGGGGTGGTAGTGGCTGCAGTGCAGTTCGGTTCAGTTGTGTATAGTCCAGAGGGTTCTCAATGTTGACAATGCTTCCATTCTTGTCATGACCATAAGCTACAAACACAATCTTCCTGTATGAAGTAGTATCGACAATGTTGTGCTCGTAGAACTGTGAGAGGGTTACAGAGTTGATGGAGTCCAACACACCAGCTGCCTCTTCATTGTAGTCAAACTGCAGCTGACCTGAGGAAGTAGGAATATCAACTGACAGCAGTGTGATCAGTATAAGACAACTATGATTCTCTACAGGGTATTGGTTGTAACTTTTACAGGCAGCAATGAATCTTGAATCCAATCTTATACTGCCCAATTGCATTATTCACTGCCCCCAACCAATCCACTTACCATTGCTGATCTGTTTCCAGAGGCGGCTGCTCTTGTCAGCAAGAGTGAGGTCCCTCCTCTGCAGTGCAGCCATGTACACCTCCACCTGCCTCTCCCACTCCTCCCCCGTCACACTCCCACTCAGGTAGTCCTCAAAGGACTCCAGGAAGCTATCGATACGCCTCAACACCTCTCCTGGTTCATACTCCTGGCTCTGTACCACCACCTACAGTAGAGGTGCCATATTGTTGGGAGCAGTGTGTCTTGCTGATGGTCAAGCTTTCTCCTGTTGTCTGTACTTCTAGAATATACATGGCACTGGGAGGAACTGCTTTACCAACATTTCACATACAAGTAGCCTCGCTCGCTTCGCTCGCTCAGTTACTTCCCCCTCATTCGGCTACGCGAGTAATCCGGCGCCAGACAGCTCTCTGTGCAGAGCTGCTGCTCCCCGATTGGGTCCGCTTCTGCTGCTGCTCCCCAATTGCATCGATCTGCTTCAACTGCTACTTTCAGCTGCTGCTCCCCGATTGCATCCGGTTCAGATGCTGCTCTCTGATTGTGTCTGCTTCAGCTGCTGCTCACCGCTTGCATCCGCTTCAGCTGCTGCTCCCTGACTGCATCCGCTTCAACTGCTCCCGATTGCGTCAGCTTCGGCTGCTGCTCCCCGATTGCGACCGCTTCAACTGCTGCTCCCCGATTGCGTCTGCTTTGACTACTGCTCCCCGATTGTATCCACTTGTAGCCCCAGCAGTTCTGGAAAATTCCAGCCCATGCCCGGGCCCAATGTTATCAAACATTCTTCACAGAGTTCGAGGTTGAAGCAGACTAGTCTCCCCCCCTCCCTGATTGTATCCACTTGTTGCCCCAGCAGTTCTGGAAGATTCCAGCCCATGCAAGGGCCCAATGTTCTCAAACATTCTTCACAGAGTTCGAGGTTCAACTACGAAGGTCGCGCATCACTAGTCTAGTCCCCCCTCCCCCCCCCCTCCCCCCCCCCCCCCCCACTTACGTCACACACACACGTTAAAATCTTGATTTACATATCAGAGGTCGAAATAAGGATTACATGTTGAGCGGTCAAATGTCCTAGCACTTTAGATTTTGATTGGACATTAATATGTTAGGTCATGCCCGCGCCCGTCACCAAAAATAAATCACAAGAGCATGAATGTGTGTTCTCCAAGCTAGATTCAAATCCATGTTAGTTGTGTGCATAGTGTATTGGGGAAAAAAAAGAATTTTGTTGACTAGAACTCATGCATAAAGAAAGAGAGAAAAATAAATTGGCTGATTTGAACCAGGTACAGTCATTATGGGTCATGCACTTAGGTGATTGTATTCATGCATGTTGATCGGTCACGCCTACCGAACAAGTGCATTAGTGTGCTGTCATTTTAGCTAAATGCACGGAAATTGACCGATGACCACATGTTATTTTGACCTCTGCATATGGCTCAGACCTCACACTGCACAGCTAGTTACCTCACTTCCTGCTTGGCAATAGCTTACCTCGAATGACCCCACACCCTCGTTGACTCTGTTGCGACAGAATGCGATATAACCAAGCTGCTGAATTGTTCGCAAATGGTAGAAACACTGTTCCTGTCAGTAAGAGAAATTACGTTCTGTAACATAAATCTACCACGACCATTGGAGAGCAAAATTTAAGCATAATAATTATCGTTCATGGTTGTCCCTTCATTGATCCTATGAATATTAAATCTTAGAACTGGATCTCTTACCCCTATGATTTGGTTCAGTAGTCCCAGGTGCACAGACCTCCTCAGAGAGTCAAGGGAGCATGCATGAGTGCCAGGTTCATCTGATGGGACCAAATGACACACACTGCCAATCTGCATGATGAAGAACACAGTCAGAACACAGCATTGTTAGGTGAGCCAGAGCAAGTACATATGCATAACATAGCCTTATAAGCACATGACATGCGGTTCTGATGTTTGAACTGCAAGTACTCCTAACGAGAAACATGGAATAGGGATCACCATGCGACTGACCATATCACAATCTTACACTACATTCAAATGCACAACGCAGGAACCGTGGGTCAGGCCTGCTGAAGTAGGCACCTGAAACAGAACGTTGACAACCGAGTTCTTATCCTCAGGATTCAGAGCAGGAATAACGATGCTGTAGTTGGCTCCAGGAGACAGGCTGACACGCCTCCTCATGAAGTGACCCACTGGATGGCTCGGAGTTAGTTTGGAGGAGAGGGGTGAGGCAAGGGTCTGAGTGTAGTTCATAGCCTGGAGGAGGATAGACAATGTAGTATAGCAATGAGCCCCTTCAAAGGGTGCCTCACAAAAGCTGTATACAAGTGTGTTGCACACAAACTGGTATACATGCATGCAGCACTAATAACTTAAGAGCAGCTGACCTGTGACTGGTTCAGGTTGCCATGTGCAAAGCAGAGTAGAGTGATATTGGACAGCAGGTTGTCACCAAACTGGACAATTTGATCCACATAAAGTCCCTCCATCTCTGACAGAATCTCCCAGTGCCTCCAGTAGGGCCGCTCAAGAACAACACTGCAGTGGGGAGAACCCCATGCAGATATCTTATCATGTTAAATTTACAATCTCATGTTAAATGCTGAATGGTTGACTTACGACTGTATGTATCGGTAGTAGTGGTATGGTAGGGTAGTGAGGTTGTAGTTTCTCAGGTACTCTGTTACAGCATCATTTGCCAGATGGTAAAAGTTGTAACTCCCTTGTAGGGCAGCTCTGTCAGTGAGGGCTGCAGGAGCACGTGTGTACGCACAGGTAGGGAGAATGGAGAGGGAATCTTACATTCACATAGAAACACGGACAGACAGACACTCACCACCAGCCACTGTGCTGATGAACTTCCTGAAGATGGCTGGGTCACTGAGTCCACTAAAAGTGAGGGTGAGTCCGTTGGGGGAGGGGGAGAGAGAGTAGGAGTAGCCAACTTCCTTTGCTGCATACACTTTAGACTGTAGCACCTCCTTCACCAGGGAGACAAACAGTAGGGACTTTGCTGAAAGAAAGAAAAAATACAATCAAACTAAGGTTGCATGCATTACATACAAGTATCGAAGTCAAGGGTAGCTCAGCTAGATAAACAGACACTATTATTTGCGGTCACTATCATTTGTGGGAATTAAATTCGGTGAATTTTGAAAAAAATCGCAAAATTTTGAACCCACAAACAATAGTATTAGCAGCATGTGACGTCACATACATGTGCATTAATTGGAGAGCGAGTCACAGTGATCTGCTAAGGTAGTTAGCTGTATAGTGGCTATCTACAAGGCGAGAGCAAGACCTGAGACATCATTCGGAAAAGTGAGCTTGTCCTACCTGTTGCACTAGCCTTTACCAGCAGACTGAGCCATGCTGAGCAGCGCGGTTGCCTCTTGAATGGAGGTGAGTTAGCTAAAACGCTAAAATTAATACTCGCCAAATCCGCTGCATGCCCAATTCGCTAAAATTAGTACCTGCAAATAATAGTGACCTTAACCGTTTACCAGCTAATGACGCCTTAAGGTGTCATGAGACTTTCAGCTTCATGATGTCACATCCGGCAATGTCCTTGAGAGATAGGCTCTGCGCCAGCAGAGAGGGCGGGGCAGGGGGAGGTGGGTGGGTGCACCCGAAGGGTGCAAACAGCATGGCCGTGTCTGGGCTCCGCGATAGAAAGGTCTTGGTCGGCACTGGGAGGGCCATTTCCGCCGTTTTTGGCATAAATGGACTTAGAAAGTAGCTGTCTTGCCTTGTAGGGCCTCCATTTCCAGCATACATCGCCCGTTTTTCAGCTACGGCAGGTTGGCATTTCTCGGGAGGCTTGATTGCAAGCTCGTTAATTGGTGGGTGTGGTTAAGTCACGTATATGATCAGTATAGCTGAAATTACCTGTGTGAGCAGTTTCGAGCCCAGCAATGCCAGGGAACAGAAATTAGGGTATGTTTAAGTGTTCTATAGACTGAAAATGACCTAGAGAAAGAATTTGGCCCCTAAAGAGTTAAGGTACATTATTGTATCTACAGTCAATTAGTTGTGCTTGACTATTGCCTTGTGCCTATGCAGCATTCATACTTCAAGCTGTGTAGTGCACATAATAGCACTTTCACGGAACACTCAACATAGCCCAAACTTAACTATGCTTGATACTATGACATATACTGTATAAAATACACTGCTTTACTTCCCTACCACTCCATTCTGCAGTGGTCTCAGCATGTGATGTGTTGAGGTTACAGTGGAGGTAGACACGAGGCTCATGGAACTCTGTGTCCTGCAACCACCACAGAGAAACACCTGGCAGGTCTGGAGGAGAGGGGGATGGTGGAAGACAAATGAATATATACCTCAAAGCCTGTGAGCCAGTGGATGTAATGTATGTAAAGTATCTGCACAAGATGAGAGAAGGGCAAGGCACAACGAATCATTCTGAGAATAGAGAGCTTGCCCTATACCAGTTATCCTGGCCAGGAGTGTGGTTGCCTGTAATATCATTGTCTACATGCATAGCCATACTTACCATCAATGGGAACTTCCATGGGAGTGTTTGAGGCATTCACTGGTGGTTCCAATACCTCCAAATCCTCAGGAATGAACTGGTTGGTTCCAGGAAGGTGCAGGTCACCAGAAAACTCTCTGTCATTCTGCCAGTAGTCAAGCACAGTCGTGGAGAGGTTTGTTTCTTGGTAAGGGGTGCCATAAATTGGCTCATACTAGGATAAAGGAATGAGAAACAAATGAATGCCAACAAAATTACATATCTAATGCACAGTGATTCTCTGTCCTTTGAAAGCAGAAAAATAGCTATCTACATGTGTCATGTATCCTCTACACAAACCTGTGTCAGTACTGGCCACGGCACAGGTGCATCACCCTCTGGTCTCACAGTGGGATGGCTGCTGCCGTTGAAATTGAGTTTCTGTGTCCCAATGAACACCACACTGTTGTCTGGAGTGAGGTAGCTCAGAGTGTCAGCCACCAGAGTGGAGTTGAAGAGGAAGCGATATGGAGAGGCTAGGAAATCAGCTGGGTCTGTAGCAAGACGCATTGCCTCTGAGATGGTCCTGTGGGAGGTGTGTGTGAAGGAGGTGGAGATGTGGGTAATGAAGTGGTATAAATGCCAATAACATGTAGCATACTTACACAGCGTAGTCACTGGGTTTGTCTCTCTCAGCATAGTCAAACTTCAGCTGGTTGACTCTCACAAACTCATCCCACTGCTGCATCCCAAGATTACCTTGGAGCAACCTTACGTACTCAAACACAATTGCAATAACTTCACTGATGTGAGGTAGACCATCGTTGGTGACGTCGATTGAAACAAACAGCAGTGTATATGAATCCGTGTTGAGTTCCACGCCAGTAGACAGACTGGTGGCATAGCGCTCATTTCGCAACTTTGATAGAATGCTCCCCTCACCTTCGTGACCTATGTACCTAGTCAGGAACTGAGACATGGCATTCCTATACTTGTACTGCAAGGGAGGGGTCTGCCAGTAGATGTGAAGTGTGTTCTTATCAGCCACAGTGTAGTAGTGCACAATCTTCCCATTGTACCCGGGAGGGAAGGAGGTTGTGTTGAATGTGGGAGCACTGACACCATGATCAGTGATAGGGGAGAAGGAGTCATTAGCCCACAGCGTCAGGTTCTCAATGGGGTCCCTACCATATATCACCAGTTGCATCTGAGGAGAGTATGGAATTTGAAGGAATGAGAGGATGGGAGGAGAAAAAGAGGAGAAAAAGAGGAGGATCCGGACAAGGGAAAGGAAGCAAGGAAGTGTTTACAACACAAAGAGCATATATTACACTGGGACTACAGTGCTGTTGTTTTATTGTACGTTGTTGTACAGTTTTAGATTTGTTGCTGACTCAAACTTAACTTTAGTGTACCTAGAGTACGTATTAAGCGCCCAGGGTTTGGGGACATTAGAACGCCGCTGAACAGGGGGGTGGGCGCTAGATGCCTACTCAGACTACTTAGGCATGTAGTATCCGCCCACCCATTCAGCACTGTAAGCGCTGTGGTAAGCTGTGAATATCAATGACCTGCTATGAATACCTAAGTCCATTTTTTGAAATTTCACGCATACATGTAGAAATTGATCGCGCGTCTTTAAGCTCGCCGTAGTTGACGGTAAATCGGCCTTTTTGAATGCACAACCTCGCCCAGAGGTTAAGAAATGAAACTTTTGTGATGGGTGGGCCCTTACTACACTGCTTTTGGACCCTGTGCAGTAACTTTCGCGTGAAGAGGGGGGTGGGCGCTTGATACGTGGTGGGTGCTTGATACGTACACTACGGTACACGTATATAGGAATAAGCACTCTGCAGTGTGCACACCAATCTGTGCAAAGATGTTTGCCACACCACTATGTATGCCATTAACCACACATGCTTGCCATCTGAGCAGTGAGGAAGCAACACTAGTTGCGTCTATAGCCAATGAGATATTTGGGCTTCAAATTCCCCAGAGAAGCCACAAACCAGTTTGTTTGGGTACCTATAACATTTAGTATTGCACTGATTCTGAGCCCATAGAGTTGAATAATAAAGAATCTACGTACTAAACATCAAGACATATCTGTTCAAGTAAAGGCATGTTTGTGCCTACACTGGTGAAATATACCCAGATGTGGGGCCGGGATGAACACCACCCATCGTTAAAGTTCGCCACATTCGTGCTGTCTGCTAGCTTGCCCATTCAAGTTTGCTGTGGGAAGATTTGAATATGACGTTGACCAGTTTCCTGTACAGATCGAGGAGAGCCAATATGTATGGTCTGTGCAGGAGCTAGTCAAAAGTAATGTTCCCACAACAGACTCGACTGGGTAAATGGATAACACAAACGTGGAGCAATTCGATATTCTACCACAGTGCGTGGGCGATCCTTTGATGTACCGTGGAGGATAAATCGGTTATCCTCCGCTATGACGTAATCGAACCACGCTGTGCTTGAGAATCAGAGGTTGTAGCTGTCTAGCAGCCCGATCCAGCTACTAACTTGACTTAATTGCCAGGTTATGTCTGTGGTAGAAGCTGGATCTACTACGTCGACTCGGAGGTTATGCAGTTTATCCTTCTTGGGAAGGTTTAGCCTCAGCTTCGCCTCGGCCAAACTTCCCCACGGAGGATAAATCGCATAACCTCCGCTTCGACGTAGTAGATCCTATACACGGACAATGCCCATCCAGGCCCGCCTATGGGCAGGATTTCCTGAGGTATGTGTGCAATGTTACAGTAGTAGGTGTACAGCAATAGAAGGACCCAGACAATAACTACTTCATGAAGGTGATACCTGGTTTGCTGAGTAGTGAGTGCTGTAGTAACGGTGAAGGTAATCCAGGATGTTAGATTTGCTGAGAGTTTGCAAGTTTCCTGTTGCAAATTGAGAAAATGGGTGGGCGGGATTTGATACGTACTTTAGAAGCTGCCACAATCTCCATTCGTCAGACTGCAAGTTCTTTTCATGCTCTGCGTTAACGGCATGTGATTCATTGCTAACAGCCCCAGGAGTGAATAGAGGAGCAATGAAGAACTGAGCAAACATGTCCAGGGCATGCTCAAGGTAATCTGCCTCCACTGAAAAGAAATAATGAGTTTCCTGCATAAACGTGAATGCGTTATCGTACCCCCCATGGGTTGAGAGGAAGTTTGAATAAACATGTTCATTGGGATACTTTTGTGTTCCCAGGAACAGCATGTGTTCGCAGAAGTGGGCCAGTCCCTGCACCTCTGGTGGGTCACTGAAGGATCCCACTGCTACCTCCATTGCCGCAGCAGAGATGTTTGAATCCGGGTCAGAGATCAGCAAAACGCGAAGGTCGTTTTCTAGACACAGTACCTGATAGGTTCGGTTATCCCTTGCAGATTTTTCAACCTCAGTATTTGGTTGGGGTAGCGGTGTCACAGTTGGTGTGGGAGTGGGGGACAGCACATGGGAGGAAACAGACTTTATGTACACCAATTGTTGAGAGGGACTAGGAGACAGCATTGCAGTGGGAGGTATCTGCTCAAGGGATGTTACTGACGCTGAGGTTGGAGTAAGACTTGCCATAACCAATACTGGGGAATATGAAGAAGCGACTGAGGAATAGTGAAGAGTCGTTTCAGGAACGGTCGCAGACAATGAGGGTGTTCCTCGAAGCTGAGCTGTCATGAGCTGAGTGGATGGCATTTGTGTAGGGAGTGGAGAAGAGCTGGAAGGAGTGGGAGAATGAAGTGGTGACATCACTGATGTGGTCATGTGAGACATGGCCAAACTGGACGCTGAATGATTCGCCATGGCAACAGATGAACTGGGATGGAATGTCATAGAAAATTGGTTTGTCATGGGAACTGAAGACCTGGACTGAGCCATCACACGAGCTGAAGAACCAGCTGGAGTAGCCATGGAAGGTGACAGTGATGGCAAACTGGTGAGGGCCATTGCGGGAGGTGAAGAACTATGTTGGGTTATCACAGAAGATGGCAATGTAGGTTGTGCTGGTAAACTGGACTGAGCCACTGCAGGAACAGAACTAGTTTGGGTTGCCTTGGTGACTGAAGATCTAGGCTGGGTTGCCATGGTGACTGAAGAACTAGGCTGGGTTGCCATGGTGACTAAAGAACTAGTTTGTGCTGCCATGGTGACTGAAGAACTGGGTTGGGTTGCCATGGTGACTGAAGAACTAAGTTGGGTTGCCATGGTGATTGAAGAACTAGGTTGGGTTGCCATGGTCACTGAAGGACTGGGCTGTGTAGGTACAGCAGCTGAAGTGGTAGGCACTATCACACCTTGCGACTGAGTGGATGAACGAGTCTGTGTATGGCTGGTAGGTGTTAACTGTGACTGTGTAGGGCCGGTAGTTGGGGATGTAGCCATAGGCATTGACGTGAGCTCCACAGTCATACGGGAGGTGGATTCTGTTTGGTTGACTCCCTGGACTCCACCTGTTGTTCCGCCAGAATGCTGCAGGAAGACCAGGGGCACGGTCACCCCTGCTGCTATCCCAATGATGATCAGCACAGCTAGTCCAAGCACCACTCCAAAGCATATATGTTTCTTCCGACAGCGCCCACGTCGTGTGCTCGTTTCAACAAGAACATCGTCATCATCGTCATCATCCCCATCTTCAAACGGATGTAGCAGCGGGATACCGTCTTTGTACGACATTTTTGAAGTCAAGAAGAGCTAAGGTGGGTCCGGGTCCCCTTTGAAGGCACCTGGCTAAGTCAACAATCAGGGATTGCACGTAGGGAGCGTGCAACTGGAAGGAAGGGGTGTGGTTTCGAAGTTAGTACCTATAGCAAAAGCAGTGGAACAATAATAAATTACCAATACACGTACTGCTACATGCATGACGCTATTCCATTCCATATTTCACTTGCACGTCAGTGTTCAAAGTGCAGTGCACCTGATCTTCCAGTAGGGGTGGGGCTCAGGTCACAGCATTTGAACTATGCTTTACGTTTGAGCCCCACCCCTACAAGGAATTTGGCCCCACCCCTACAGGATGTTTGGAGCTATTGTGTGACTTGTGGGTACACGGCAGAACAAAAATAATCGTTTTCTAGCCACATAAGCGTTAACAGACAGCCTGGTAGTACCTGCACGTGTAGACAGGTATGTACTTTGTTAGTACGTATCATCACATGCTCCCATCACAAGGTAATACCAATGTGTTTACATTGCACTGTCACGTTTGTATTGCCAGCAACTGAAAAGGTCACAACCACTATTCACAGCAGACATAGCTATACCAGCACCTCAAGCAATAGTAATGGAGATTACTGGGGATTACTATAGATTACTGGGGATTACTATAGATTACTGGGGATTACTATAGATTACTGGGGAGCAATTGCATGCTCCCATCACAAGGTAATACCAATGTGTTTACATTGCACTGTCACGTTTGTATTGCCAGCAACTGAAAAGGTCACAACCACTATTCACAGCAGACATAGCTATACCAGCACCTCAAGCAATAGTAATGGAGATTACTGGGGATTACTATAGATTACTGGGGACTACTATAGATTACTGGGGATTACTATAGATTACTGGGGAGCAATTGCATGCCCCTCCAGAAAAACGTGTGTCAGATTGACATCTGCACAGCATGTGTGAAAATGAGACGAGTAGAGGCTGACTCATGAGAGTATGCTAGAGATTACGTCTTGTGACATGACCAGCTAGATATCCAACCATTGTGGGTCCATGCAACCAGGTAGCCATGATCCAACCGTGATCTGCATTTGTAGTGGAATCAGCGTGGATTTTTGCTATTATAATTATCTCTCCTGGTACCGTAATCTCCCAATAATATGCCCACCCTCAAAATATACCCACCCCCCATTTTCATGACAAGTTGGTCATTTATCACTTGAAAGTACACCCAGCCTGAATAGGCAAGCACTGGCAGAAGATGTACCGTGTTCTACGTAATTTAATCAAACCTCACAGCAAAGTGTAGTAGGTAGGAAGGTTCTGACTACACTGCTCTGCCTGAGTTACAGTGTAGCCTCGTCCACAGGCCTTAAACTCACCTCCTGCCATTTGGTGCTTAAAAATCCCCTTGTCTTTCTGATAACATAATTCTGAATATGCTTATCCATTTGCCTCACATAGCATAGCTACGTAATACCTGACATAATTATGAATATTGAAGTTTCAATAACATCATGAATATTTACCAAAACTCTACACAACGGTATCATCATGTGAATACATACTGAACCCCAACCAGTACGTTGGCACCAACGTGCAATAACGTGCACTACGACAGTCTGATGATGGATATCCAATAAATGTTACATGCAGAGCTACAGCATATACCCCAGATCAATTAGTTTGCAACCAGAACTGGAGTATGAGACCCACCTTGGTGTGCAAACAACTCAGGATTTTAACAGTGTGTCGTGATCACTGTCAGCACCGACTAACGTACGAATAATAATAGTGCTGAAATTCATTCACCTTGGTGGAGGAGATATGAGTACTCTCTTATTCTGTGGATTGCTGTTGACCTCTTGTAATGTGTGCATTAACTCAGGCAAGCCATATTTAAGCTTAGCCATGTACGGGCGACCTGGGAATGAGGGTAGCTGTACGTAGGAGCTTGTGGATGCAATCAGAGGCGACCTGGGAATGAGGGTAGCTGTACTTACGAGCTTGTGGATGCAATCAGAGGCGACCTGGGAATGAGGGTAGCTGTACTTACGAGCTTGTGGATGCCATCAGAGGCGACCTGGGAATGAGGGTAGCTGTTCTTACAAGCTTGTGGATGCAATCAGAGGCGACCTGGGAATGAGGGTAGCTGTACTTACGAGCTTGTGGAGCAATCAGAGGCGACCTGGGAATGAGGGTAGCTGTTCTTACAAGCTTGTGGATGCAATCAGAGGCGACCTGGGAATGAGGGTAGCTGTACGTATGAGCTTGTGGATGCAATCAGAGGCGACCTGGGAATGAGTATTTACGAGCTTGTGGATGCAATCAGAGGCGACCTGGGAATGAGTATTTACGAGCTTGTGGATGCCATCAGAGGCGACCTGGGAATGATGCTAGCTGTACGTACGAGCTTGTGGATGCAATCAGAGGCGACCTGGGAATGAGGCTAGCTATACGTACGAGCTTGTGGATGCCATCAGAGGCGACCTGGGAATGACGCTAGCTGTACCTACAAGCTTGTGGATGCCATCAGCAGTTACGTCACATTTTCCGTGGAATTTCCGTATACTATCCGGAAGCCGCCATCTTGGTGTACCGAAATACACTGGCTTTATATGCAATATCGATCAAAATGAGTCCTGCGTCACTGGTAAGCATTTAGATAGCTTTAATAGCCTACGTAGCTATCACATTTCGTCCGATTCAACACATACTAGAAGCATTGTTGGTGCATGATTGTGTTTACCGAGATCGCCATAGAAGCTGCTATCTCCAAAAATGCTAAATAGCCGCCATGTTGGTGTCCTTTTCGGTATTCTCAAATTGATGACGTCAGCTGCAACGGGTCTATATGCAGAGTTATCCACGAGATTAAGTGAGAGCAGATCTGAAGCATGATGCTGAGCTGACTGTTTGCCATACGGGGTCTGGCCCTGCGAGACTAGGCATGGGGGAGGGGGGGTTGTGACACAGGAAACAGTGAGGGAGAGGCAAGACCTCTGAAGAGAAGTGTCATGTGTCGCACTAAAGTGGGAGAAGCATGAGCTGGCCAGACCTTTGAACAGAGAGCGGCCCTGTGAGGCAACTCACACAGGCACAATGAGGGAGGTGGCTATTGGTCCAGCACTTTAACATAGGGAAGGAAGTGGCTAGTAACAGGCAGCCTATAACCTTTTCTGAAGCCAGATCTCTTAGCCCTGGGTGCACAGTCCAGTCTTCAGGCCAATAGCCACTATCTACAAGGGGTGGTCACGCCAATAAGCGCCGTACTTAGAGCTGCGACCGGCGATTGTGACCGGCGATTGTGACCCCATATACGGCGGATGTAGGTGTGGCTTACCGTATTACTCCGTATACTACCCGCAGTCACGGTGGATTTTTGCGACGGTCACAGGGTCACCGGCAGTTTAGCAGCGCGGTCACGCGGTCAGTGGCAGTTTTTAGACGGTCACAGATTGTGACCCCGGTCGCAGCTCTAAGTACGGCGCATATAATTTGGAGTGACCACCCCTTGATCTATGCTGTCAATAGCACCATGTTTCATTTGTCTTCAAAGCTGTGCTTAGATTTTACAGTAGGAACAGATAATAAGATCCATGTGAGCCCTACACAATAAGTGGCCAGACCCTTCCCCCTTCCTTTGGTTTTTCAGTGGTGGGGGGTGGTACGGATACTTCCCTCAATGAGTGCCACCGAACACTTCATTTGGTACGGTATTTGCCATATTGACCATCTATACTCACACCTCCTTGGTACAGACCACATCAAGGACTCACCTATGCTCTGGACTCCGCCGAAGACTAGGCTACCCGTCGATACGCGATCAACAACAGACAGAGACTTACGTCATCTATAATGGTATGGGATCGGGACCTAGACAGGGAAATCCCCGGCTCTTGCACCCGGCTGGGCTGGTCCGGAATGGGGGACAAACCAATTTTATTTTTCCTCGCCCGAAAGTTACGATCAACGATCCTCCCAAGGGTAAGTTCGTACTGTAATATTATCTATGGTACTGTAATTGCGTATAACGCATAACCTCTGGCTAGAAGAAAGGATGATAGAATTGGGAGTTCAGGAGGAGGCATCGCTACTGCTAGCTCTAGCCTCGCACGCGTGGCATCCGCCGCGCGAGGGTCTGTCTAGCTAAATAATCCTCTGAACGTATGCTCAACTCTTATCACAGCTCTTTGCCAACATGCTGCACTGTGCATTGGTGCAAAACAGGTCCTATAAAAGGAAGTTGCAACAAAAAGCCTCCTAACTTATATAGGCTTGCATCTGGCTAAAGTAGCCAGTTCATGTTGATCAGATACGTCTGGTGTGGTGAATTTCCCCACGATTTGAGCCATTTGTGCAGCTATCAAAATCACAATGCATTCGAGCCTACAATGTAGGGAATGCAAGGCCTGCACTGAAAAAAGAGCAGATACAATCTCAGTTGCAATTGGAAAGCAGTTCAAGACGATTTGAGGCATTTGTGCAGCTATCAAAATCGCAATGCATTCAAGCCTCGTTAATGTAATACAATGTAGGGGAGGCCTGCACTGAAAAAAGAACAGATACAATCTCAGTTGCAATTGGAAAGCAGTTCAAGACAAGTATGTACGTACGCCTCAACACTCTTTTTGTGGATTCAATGTACATGTCTGGTTATAAGTACGTATACATTGCTGATAACATATGACACGTTACCTTGTTTGTGGAGCTGTTATACGTGACACTTAGTGACAAGCGTTCAAGTGGCCTCTGGTTGTGAGGCTTTTAAGATACACTTCGCTAACAAGCAGACACGTTGTATGAAGCCCAACAAGATGGAGTGCCATGTCCTCCAGACTGCTCTTGGCTTTTCAACCTAGCTAGCTCGTGCAAATTGGCCAGTTTTTGCTACCATAGGAAGCAAGATACACCTTCAAATGCACTATAGCTATGCAATCCTATCTATAATAGACGATAGACCTCTCTACAAAGTACGATTTTCAAGGTCCAAAATAATTAGTTTCCCTAATACATTTTGAACCTCCGAGAAGAGGACAACCTCTCTGAAAGGACAAAACACCTGAATATTATATTATACGTGTACTTGGTTGAACGGTTTCAGAATGCTGTAGCAATTACATTGAGGTCTCCTAGATACGACAGGCAATGGAACTTGTACCATGGTGTGTGCACGTTTGAAAGACACTGCCACAGTGGACAAACCCCATGCGTGTCCACTAAGCAGTGACTTTGAAACCAGCAGTGAGCAAAAGTAAAGACCGACAGTAGGTACAAGCAATGAAAGTAAACAAAAACCAAACAAAAATAATTAACAGTCTGTAAAACAATAGTATCAAAACACAAGGGTGACCACCTCCCATCAACGATAGTAGCCATATTGCTGAGTTGCCCAACGATCATGCAGCAATTTGAATTGCAAGTGGTCAATGTATGTTCAATCTGGAACGGGCACACGATTTGTGCTACAAAAATTCATGGATACGTGATGATCTTCCCTCTTCAGGTTAAACTCAGAGCTCCATCATCTCCAGAAATAGAATATCATCTTTCCAAGCTAAAATTCTGCATGCTATACCTACTGATACTGTAGCTATGCTGATCCCTAGCTGTTAGTAGTAAGAATTGTTGCTCTGGCATAAGTCATCCTTATGTAGCTCAGTTCCCGTTCTCGCACGCGCAGAGTTTCACCGTTGGCAATATTGATGGTCGTAACAGCAGCACAATTCACCATGCAATAGGGGCTTTATATAGCGGCATGAGGAATGACTGGCAATACAACTACGTAGATGGACAAAGAATACAATGAACATCACAAGACAGACAGCCTGATTACTGAGACAAAAAATGCAATGAACATCACAAGACAGACAGCCTGACTACTGGTACAATGTCCTGATCATGCCATTCTACTGCATGTCATTTGCACAAATGTTATAACACTTGCATATTCACTTCACCTGCATCTCTCTGTCTTTGATACAGCACCATAAAATTCAGCAGCTGTCAAAAATGTCACAAGGAGAAGAAGGTGTACCTTTGATGGATGTGTACGGGAAGGGTGACCAACTAGATGACAGCGACAACCCATCTGAAGAAGAGGAATCAAAACCTCAGCGTCCCACACCTGCAGACACACAGAACAGTAACCGAAAGCATCTTCTCTTTGGAACCGTACTTGTTTGTGCTGGAATCCTTTTTGTGGCATTGGTTATGGGAGTGGGGATGTTTGTCATTGCAGAAGAGTTTGGTAGTATCAGCCAAACACTGTCGAGTATACAATCACAAGACGCAACAACTTCATCATCAGCAGCTCCCTCGAATTCCCCCGTATCAAGTCTTGCTCCACCCTCAGACACTCCTGTGGAGGTTTCCATGGATGGTAATACCAGGGTATACATGGCTTTGAGGGATACACTTCTCCTTCCATCATCTCTCCCTCTCTCCCACCCCAGACCTGGCAGGTGTTTCTCTGTGGTGGTTGCAGGACACAGAGTTCCATGAGCCTCGTGTCTACCTCCACTGTAACCTCAACACATCACATGCTGAGACCACTGCAGAATGGAGTGGTAGGTAATAGAGTGCAGTATACAAAACCCTACAGTGTATGTCATGCCAAGTACCACTCCGTGTTCCGCGACATGTAGCTATACAGCACTGTTTGTGTTAGCAGCAACAACTTCCTATGGGAGTGAGCCTCACAGAAAGCCTGAAGTATGAAGGCAGTTGGCATGAGAAGGAAGGTTCAATATTCAAGCACAACAGTTACTGTACTTGACTGTACATGACAAGGACTTGATATGTATATGCACACTGCAACAGGGGCGTAGCTAGGATTTGGAGACTGGGAGTTCACAGCGCAGTGAGCGCAAACAGTTGCTCTCGAAATGTTACAGCAATATGCCGGTGCTCTGACTGTCCCAGACTTGCAACACTATCCGCGTTAAGAGTATATATGCCGGCTCATGGTCAGCCTAGCTCCAGTCTCTGTCATCAGATTGAATGCACATCATACACGGCGTGTGCGAGGATCTAGGACTCCGGACACGCGCGTCATTATTCAGAAAAGCGAGGGGGCAACTGCCTCCTCTGCCTCAATGCTAGCTACGCCCATGCTGCAACCAACAAAGATTTGAGTGTTTGGTGGTTACTTCAGCTGCATCATGTTTGGGCATCTAACTATATGAGTGAAGTCGCCCTATTCTCAAATACACGCATACTATATTTGAGTTTATGCTATACTGTACACGGCAACCAGCTGGCCAGCTGGCCGAACACAGCATAGCATCTCATGACATTAGGGTGGTATTGCAGTGCATATGCTATATGCACGACTCTCATACGCACTCACGCAAACACCGGTGCAACCGTCTAATAAGCTAATGCACGACTCCTGGTGACCAGTCCGTGCATGCAGTTAGAGAGATTGTATAGAAGCAATAGCAATGGATGTGAGGAATTGAGACACTATATTGCATGCATTCAAATGTTGTGGTACGTAAGTTCATTGTATGATGGTTAAGATCTCTGGTGAATAGGGAACATCTATAGTGCCTGAACCACAATGTCTGCTATAGGAAGTTACTTGCTCCCTCAGCTAATGATAAACACAACTGGTCAATAGGGCACATCAATAGTACCTGAACCATAATGTCTGGTATAGGAAGTTACTACATGAGTCCCTCAGATACCACCACAAGCACAACTGGTGAATAGGGTTAGGGAATGAATAGCTTCCATATATAGCGTTCGGACCACACGTTTGCTAAGAAGTTACTATAGAGTGGTCTGTGATTAGACCTATAAGGGATTTAGTATTACGTACACTAAAGAAAGTTATGCACAAAGTATATTTTGTACATGTTCTCTTTCAGCAAAGTCCCAACTGTTTGTCTCCCTGGTGAAGGAGGTGCTACAGTCTAAAGTGTATGCAGCGAAGGAAGTTGGCTACTCCTACTCTCTCTCCCCCTCCCCCAACGGACTCACCCTCAGTTTTAGTGGACTCAGTGACCCAGCCATCTTCAGGAAGTTCATTAGCACAATGGCTGGTGGTGAGTGTCCATTCATTTATGCTTCAAATGAGATTGTATGTATGAGTCTCTCTCTCCTCTCCACTATACCTACTTGTCCATGCACACATTTGCTCCTACAGCCCTCACTGACAGAGCTACCCTACAAGGGAGTTACAACTTTTACCACCTGGCAAATGGTACTATAACAGACTACCTGAGAAACTACAACCTCACTACCCTACCATACCACTACTACCAATACATACAGTCGTAAGTCAACCATTCAGTATACATCTAACAATGTAATCTCCAGTGTTCAGCACACTGATGTTCTCCTCTCCACATGCAGGGTTGTTCTTGAGCAGCCCTACTGGAGACACTGGGAGCTGCTGTCAGAGATGGAGGGACTTGATCTGGATCAAATTGTCCAGTTTGGTGACAACCTGCTGTCCAATATCACTCTACTCTGCTTTGCACATGGCAACCTGAACCAGTCACAGGTCAGCTGTTGTGCCACGCCCTAACAGCTCTCTCACATCATGTGCAGTCTTTAATACACTATCCAGGCTGTGAACTACACTCGCACCCTTGCCTCACCCCTCGCCTCCAAACTAACTCCGAGTCACCCGGTTGGTCACTTCATGAGGAGTCGTGTCAAACTGTCCCCTGGAGCTAACTACAGCATCGTTATTCCTGCTCTCAAACCTAAGGATGTAAACTCGGTTATCAACGTGCTGTTTCAGGTGCCTCTTTCAGCTCAGTTCCTGTGTTTTACATGCATTTGTATAATTTGTGTTTATTCTGAGATTGTGCTATAATCGGTCACACATTATTCCCCATTCCGATTTTAGTTAGAGCGCAAAGCTACTTGTAGTGCTGGAACCACTTGTAGGTCGTGTGCTACATTTTGCTAACTTGCTATGCCTGTGTTATTCATCAGGTTGGCAGTGTGTGTCATCTGGTCCCGTCAGATGAACCTGGCACTCAAGCATGTTCCCTTGACTCTCTGAGGACGTCTGTCCTCCTGGGACTACTGAACCAAATCATAGGGGTAAGGGGTCCAGTGCTAACTCAATTTTGAGCATCAAGAGCATTATTGAAAAGAAAACCTTGAAACGTGTAGTATGATTGTTGCATGTAACTGCTTTTACTTATCATTTCTCTCTGTCTGGCAGGATCAGTGTTCCTACCATTTGCAAACAATACAGAAGCTAGGCTACGTCACATTCTGTCAGAGCAGAGTCAACGAAGGTGTGGGGTCACTTGAGGTACGTCAGCTATTGCTGAGCAGGTAGTGAGGCATGCAACTCTTCGTGCAGTGTGGGGTGTGAGCAGGAAGTGAGGCAGGCAACTCTTCATGCAGCGTGGGGTGTGAGCAGGAAGTGAGGCATGCAACTCTTCGTGCAGTGTGGGGTGTGAGCAGGAAGTGAGGCATGCAACTCTTCATGCAGTGTGGGGTGTGAGCAGGAAGTGAGGCATGCAACTCTTCGTGCAGTGTGGGGTGTGAGCAGGAAGTGAGGCATGCAGCTCTTCACGCAGTGTGGGGTGTGAGCAGGAAGTGAGGCATGCAGCTCTTCACGCAGTGTGGGGTGTGAGCAGGAAGTGAGGCATGCAGCTCTTCATGCAGTGTGGGGTGTGAGCAGGAAGTGAGGCATGCAACTCTTCACGCAGTGTGGGGTGTGAGCAGGAAGTGAGGCAGGCAACTCTTCGTGCAGTGTGGGGTGTGAGCAGGAAGTGAGGCATGCAACTCTTCATGCAGTGTGGGGTGTGAGCAGGAAGTGAGGCATGCAACTCTTCGTGCAGTGTGGGGTGTGAGCAGGAAGTGAGGCATGCAGCTCTTCACGCAGTGTGGGGTGTGAGCAGGAAGTGAGGCATGCAGCTCTTCACGCAGTGTGGGGTGTGAGCAGGAAGTGAGGCATGCAGCTCTTCATGCAGTGTGGGGTGTGAGCAGGAAGTGAGGCATGCAACTCTTCACGCAGTGTGGGGTGTGAGCAGGAAGTGAGGCAGGCAACTCTTCACGCAGTGTGGGGTGTGAGCAGGAAGTGAGGCAGGCAACTCTTCATGCAGTGTGGGGTGTGAGCAGGAAGTGAGGCATGCAACTCTTCACGCAGTGTGGGGTGTGAGCAGGAAGTGAGGCATGCAACTCTTCATGCAGTGTGGGGTGTGAGCAGGAAGTGAGGCATGCAGCTCTTCATGCAGTGTGGGGTGTGAGCAGGAAGTGAGGCATGCAACTCTTCACGCAGTGTGGGGTGTGAGCAGGAAGTGAGGCATGCAACTCTTCATGCAGTGTGGGGTGTGAGCAGGAAGTGAGGCATGCAGCTCTTCGTGCAGTGTGGGGTGGAAGTCTGAGCGAGTACATACGTACCCACAGCATATGTACTGTGGAAAATATTGCGCAAGGGCTGTTAATATAGCACATGACAAAGTCTTGAGACTCATGCCGTTGTGCATGAGCTTAAGAAGTTTAATCTCAGAGCTCTATTTCTGACAATGAAATAAAAATGCACACTTTGGGGAGGGGGGGGGGGGGGGGGGGGGGGGGGGGGGGGTGGGGGGGGGGGGGGGGGGGGGGGGGGGAGAGAGAGAGAGAGAAAATATAGCATGCTAATTACCTTCCTGCTGTATAGTCACTAATTGTTATACCGAATTAATTTTGCTATGAATGTGCCTGGTCCCATCAATGTTCATGCTCTGTACTGTAGGTGGTCGTACAGAGCCAGGAGTATGAACCAGGAGAGGTGCTGAAGCGCATCGATAGCTTCCTGGAGTCCTTTGAGGAGTACCTGAGTGGGAGTGTGACGGGGGAGGAGTGGGAGAGGCAGGTGGAGGTGTACAGGGCTGCACTGCAGAGGAGGGACCTCACTCTTGCTGACAAGAGCAGCCGCCTCTGGGAACAGATCAGCAATGGTAAGTGATGAAAAGAGAGGACGCAGTGACTAGGCTGTTGCTATATGACTGGATTTGGAATAGGAACATCCAGATAAAAATTTTGATCTGATACTCTGAACGGAAGTTCATGTGATAATATGCAAACTGATGTGATCATGGTACATATACTGTTACTTCTCAGGTCAGCTGCAGTTTGACTACAATGAAGAGGCAGCCAGTGTGTTGGACTCAATAAAGTCTGCAACCCTCTTGGAATTCTACCAGCACAACATTGTTGATATGACTTCATATAGGAAGATAGTGTTTGTAGCTTATGCTCATGACAAAAATGGGGACGTTGTCAACATTGAGAACCCTCTGGACTATACACAACTGAACCGAACTGCACTGCAGCCACTACCACCCCAAGCAGCTTGTCAAAGTGGCATGGTTAATAAATCTGCAATGGATGATCGCACCTATCAGGTACTGTGTCTGGACAACCAGCTTCGAGTCTTGCTCATCTCTGACCCGGATTCAAACATCTCTGCTGCAGCAATGAACATAGCAGTGGGATCCTTCAGTGACCCACCAGAGGTGCAGGGACTGGCCCACTTCTGCGAACACATGCTGTTCCTGGGGACACAAAAGTATCCCAAACATGTTTTTTCAAAGTTCCTCTCAATACGTGGTGGACATGACAATGCGTTCACCTCAACACAAGAAACAGATTATTTCTTTTCAGTGGAGGCAGATTACCTTGAGCATGCCCTGGACATGTTTGCTCAGTTCTTCATTGCTCCTCTATTCACTCCTGGGGCTGTCAGCAATGAATCACATGCTGTTAATGCAGAGCACGAAAAGAACTTGCAGTCTGACAGATGGAGATTGCAACAGCTTCTACAACATTTGTCAAATCCCGCCCACCCGTTTTGTAGGTTTATAACAGGAAACTTACAAACTCTCAACAAATCTAACATCCTGGATTACCTTCACAATTACTACAGCACTCACTACTCAGCAAACCAGGTATCCTCTTCATGAAGTAGTTTTGTCTGAGTCCTTCAATTAGGTATGCACAGTGCAATGATTGCATGCATACCAGCACTTGAACATAGCTACACACTTGGTACTTTAGTATGCAGTAGGTGCACAAGCAGGCTGGTTTTCGGAATTTTCTGGGGAATTTCTTTCTCTGAAGCCTGCATGTATATAGCTAATATCTCAGTGGCTATTGCTGTAAAGTATACAATATGTATATCCCTAATCTTCTCACTCCTTCAATGAATTCACAATCAATCCTCTCCTCCATACTGTCCTCAGATGCAGCTGGTGATATATGGCAGGGACCCCATTGAGTACCTGGTACTGTGGGCTTATGAATACTTCTCCCCTATCATCAATCATGGTGTCAGTGCTCCCACATTCAACACAACCTCCTTCCCTCCCGGGTACAATGGGAAGATTGTGCACTACTACACTGTGGCTGATAAGAACACACTTCACATCTACTGGCAGACCCCTCCCTTGCAGTACAAGTATAGGAATGCCGTGTCTCAGTTCCTGAATAGGTACATAGGTCACGAAGGTGTGGGGAGCATTTTGTGGATGTTGAAGAATCAGGGCTGGGCCACCAGTCTGTCTGCTGGTACAGATATCGATACTGATTCTTATTCACTACTGTCTGTTTCAATCGACGTCACTGACGATGGTCTGCCTCACATCAGTGAAATTATTGCAATCGTGTTTGAGTACATAAGGTTGCTGCTACAGCGTAATCTTGGGATGCAGGAATGGGATGACTTTGTGAGAGTCAACAAACTGACCTTTGACTATGAAGAGAGAGGGGAACCTGGTGGCTATGTGGTGTAAGTTTCTACTCGGGCTTGTGTATTTATACTGGGGGGAAGGTATATAGCTGGACAGAAAGACTGAAAATGCCTTGTTCATGTGTTACAGGTCTTAAGGTATGTGAATTGTTATACGATTCATGTTATCAATGAGTTGTCCTGCATGGGTTTGTTCTCCTTCTCCACATCACATACGTACATCCCTACAGTGCAATCTCAGAGGCAATGCGTGTTGCTACAGACCCAGCTGATTTCCTAGCCTCTCCATATCGCTTCCTCTTCAACTCCACTCTGGTGGCTGACACTCTGAGCTACCTCACTCCAGACAACAGTGTGGTGTTCATTGGGACCCAGAAACTCAATTTCAACGGCAGCAGCCATCCCACCATGACACAAGATAGCCCTGTGAATGTGCCGTGGCCAGTACTGACACAGGTTTGTTTAATTTTCCTGCCATCCAAGGATAAAGAAAGACTATGCATTAGGTAATGCTTTAGATTGCTGTTCTTCTAATTTCTCTAGTATGAGTCTATTTATGGCACCCCTTACCAAGAGACCAACCTCTCCACTGCTCTGGTTGACTACTGGCAAAATGATAGTGAATTGTCTGGTGACCTGCACCTTCCTGGAACCAACGAATTCATTCCTGAGGATATGGGGGTATTGGAACCACCAGTGAATGCCTCTGATACTCCTGTTGAAATTGCCATTGATGGTAAGTATATTCCATCGTCCCTCTCTCACCCCGTAAGTATAGGGCATCGCATAGGAGTGCTGATTGTAACTCTCTCACATGCCTAAATTAGTAACTTGATCTCACAGCTGCACTGGACACCAATGTATGAAATGACCACCTGCAAGGATTATCCTTCGATTGGCTTTGTGGCACCATAAAATCTCTCCAATGAAACATCCCGCCCACCCCAGACCTGCCAGGTGTTTCTCTGTGGTGGTTGCAGGACACAGAGTTCCATGAGCCTCATGTCTACCTCCACTGTAACCTCAACACATCACATGCTGAGACCACTGCAGAATGGAGTGGTAAGAAACAAGCTTCTTTGAATCATTGATTGTTCATAAGTTCAGTTGCTCAGTTGGTATAACATTGGCTTTTTAAGCTGGCAGTCATGCAAATAGCTTCAGTATACCCAGGGTAAAGAACACAAGATCGGGTACGTGATTCTACTTGTATCCTTCTCTTTGTGCAGCCAAGTCCGTACTGTTCGCCTCCCTGGTGAAGGAGGTGCTGCACTCTAAACTGTATGCAGCAAATGAAGTTGGCTATTCCTTCGCTCTCTTCCCCTCCCCCAACGGACTCACCCTCAGTTTTAGTGGACTCAGTGACCCAGTCATCTTCACAAAGTTCATTAGCACAGTGGCTGGTGGTGAGTTTCTCTCTGTGTTGTATGTATGAGTCCCATTCTCTCCTCTCCACTCTCCCTACTTGTTCATACACTTATATGTTCCTGCAGACCTCATGGACGGAGCTGCCTTTCAAGGGAAATACAACTTTTATCGCCTGGCAAATGATAGTATAACGGAGTACCTGAGAAACTACAACCTCACTACCCTACCATACCACTACTACCGATACATACAGTCGTAAGTCAACCATTCAGCATTTAACATGAGATTGTAAATTTCCTATATCTGTATGGTGTTCTCCCCACTGCAGTGTTGTTCTTGAGCGGCCCTACTGGAGACTCTGGGTACTGCTGTCAGAGATGGAGGGACTTGATCTTGATCAAATTGTCCAGTTTTCTGACAACCTGCTGTCCAATATTACCCTACTCTGCTTTGCACATGGCAACCTGAACCAGTCACAGGTCTGAGTTTACTGTCAATATATATAGCTTACCAGGAGCGCATGGAGCCATATCCCATTTGTTGCAGTTCAATTGGGTGTGGTGCTGTCAATACAGCTGACTCCTAATTGTGCAATCTTATGAAACTCTCTTTCCTCCAGGCTGTGAACTACACCCACACCCTTGCCTCACCCCTCTCCTCCAAATTATCTGCAAGCCATCCAGTGGGTCATTTCATGAGGAGGCGTGTCGAACTGTCTCCTGGAGCCAACTACAGCGTCGTTATTCCTGCTCTGAATCCCGAGGATGTGAACTCGGTTGTCAATGTGCTGTTTCAGGTGAGTGTATATATTTGTGTATCGTGTATGGACTCAAGTATATACGAAAGGAGGTGTATGATTGCTAAGCATTTGACTGTGTTGTTACTGCAGTGTGGTAAGTCCATGTGGAGTGAGTGTCAGCTGTGTATTGCTCTTCTTCCAGGTTGGCAGTGTGTGTCATATTGTCCCATCAGATGAACCTGGCACTCAAGCATGCTCTGTTCAATCTCTGAGGACAGCTGTGCACCTGGCACTGCTGGACCAAATAATGGCGGTAAGGAGAGACCAGCCATAAATAACAAGAATGGCGTGGTAAATCCCTTTGTACTTCCATTTCATTCCGTACAGGAACAGTGTTTCTACCAGTTACGGACAATACAGCAGCTCGGCTATGTTGCATTCTGTCACAACATAGTAAATGAGGGTGTGGGGTCATTCGAGGTGAGCTTGTCCTAATTTCACTTATGGATTGCTAGTGAAATTCACTGCACAGCAACTAATGCCATCCCTTGTTGTGGCTAAAAGATTGCTAATCTACCATGAAATAAACATCCCCTTGGTAGTTAGTGGATGGTCCAATGCTCTCTCTATTACTGTAGGTGGTGGTACAGAGCCAGGAGTATGAGCCAAGAGAGGTGTTGAGGCGCATCGATAGCTTCCTGGAGTCCTTTGGGGACTACCTGAGTGGGAGTGTGACGGGGGAGGAGTGGGGGAAGGAGGGATGGGAGAGGCAAATGAAGGTGTACAAGGCTGCACTGCAGAGGAAGGACCTCACTCAAGCTGATAAGAATCACCGTCTCTGGGAACAGATCAGCAATGGTGTGTACAGCTAGGGACTACAAACACCAGTGAACTGCTGTAACTGTGTTCCTACTTCCTCAGGTCAGCTGCAGTTTGACTACAATGAAGAGGCAGCCAGTGTGTTGGACTCAATCACCTCTACAACCCTCCTAGAGTTTTACCAGCACAACATCATCGATTCAACTTCATACAAGAAGATGGTGATTATAGCGTATGGTCGTGACAAAAGCGGGAACCTTACCAACATTGAGAACCCTCTAGACTATACCCAACAAAACCTTCTGTAAGTTGTTTGACCTCAAACAACTAACTATCTCACAGTGAAACGAGCACCTAAATTGGTAAACATAATTGTTTACTACCCTTGATACATGTAGCTATGTTAAGGGATGTGTTGCAGTTCTATCTTCTTTAAGTTGAAAGAAGCCATTTCTTTGCACCTTAAATTTTTTTTCATGAATCAAAAAAGATGTTCTCCCACAACAGTAATATAGAAAATATATCTGCTGGACAAAGGGTTTAATAATCTTTTGATGGACTGTCATACAACACCTCGAATAGGGTAGTGGCAGGATAGTCTGGTAGAAATCCCTCCTAGCAGTGAACCGCCAGACCAGGGGTGCATGGACAGAGATTCAAGACTGTTTCAGCTCCACTGCAAACCAGTAACTGTTGTTTGCTTGAGTATTGAATTCACAGCAACCGAAAGGAAGTGGATTGCTCAGTGAGGCGCGTTAACTCGTTTGCAAGTACACTGTACATAGCTATATCGAGTCACCGTGGATTGTGCTGTGAAAGCGAGTGCGGAATGGAATGTGGCGCATGGCCGGCCCGCCCGCGGCCCGCGCCGCGAGATTGAGAGACACGCCTCCGGCCGGAATTGAGATTATGACGTTTAGGTCACGTGAAGTTGTTGTTATTAATTATTTTGTTTAGACCAGGCGGGGCTCGTTTGGGAATGGGGACGAACAGTTGTTAAAGTTGACCCCCCTTGATTGAGTTCGTGAAGCTGCTATCCAGTTACGTTTCGCCAGCAAATTCCTCTTCTGTCCTTAAGCTATAAGGTAGGCATAAATGTGTAGCTACTCTACTGTGACGTAGGATAAAATTAGGAGGGGCATTAGTCTAGACTGAAGCCCTTGCGTAGGGCGTCTGAGGGTCTGGCTTCGCCTAGAGATGAGGGAGGTGACGGAGGTCTGGACTAGGACGGTCAATCCATGGATATAACTCAGAGTATTGTAGTCAGTGTCTCTTTGCTGACTAATGTAAGTGCACAAGCGTAACATACTGCCATGTGCACTGGATGGAATACCATCTGATATGTTGATCTACATATCTCTACATCAACCATTGTTACACACAATAGCAGAGACATTCTTGGTAGCTAGGCCTACATTGATAGCCTGCAACTGTGAACAAGGCTAGTATGTTCATTATGACACAAACTTTATCATTATTTTATGACACAAATTTTAGTTCACATTCAGATATCTTGGTGTACCTCTGTTGTGGTGAGTTTTCCGACGCATTGTGTGCGGTGATCAAAATCACTCACTCTGGGTTTACAAGAACAACTGAGAGTGAGGGACTGTCTTAACATGTCCATTTCTTTGTGCAATCGTTAAAGGGCATTAGCAAAGCATGATGATTAGGTTATAGTAGTGAGTGAATGCTTATAGATCGATTATAAAGGAAAAGGTGATCCAGGGGGAAAAAATCAGCACCCATACTATATCATGTGTGTGTGTGTCCATGCTTAGAATTGCTGCTTATATACCTTGACGGTCCTCTGCAATCATTCGCAATTTTTTTTTATGGACGCTGGTGTGGATACCATCCGGGTCCAGTTTAGCTTACCTTTGAGCTGTTTAACACTGACACAGCTATTGCTTCACTCACGAACTTGTCATGTACGACTACTCTCATGCTCAGTGTTTGCGATTACCATCTGGTGAGCTGGAGGAGGTTGGATGAGGGGAGAGGGGGGGGAGGGAGGAGAGGGAAGGGGGAGAGAGGGGAGAGGGTGGGGGAGGGGGGAGGGGAGAGGGGGGTGGCTGGTCTGGGTTGGACGTTTCCATTTCTGCTGGGGCACACCAGATACTGAATATACATACGGAGAAAGGAACAATCATTGACTGCTGATTACAAGTGAATTGAAACAAGCAGTACAATTTATGAACAAACAGCACAAACAGCAGATATAAGCAATAGAGGTAAGGATAAACTGCCAGAACACTGATGATTAATACTGTATGAAAACATAGTAACACTGACGCAACATAGTAACAAAACACTGGCAATCATGGCAAATCCGTCACTGTATAAGAATAGCAGTATATTGCTGGGTGGCCCAATTAAAGTTAAATTTGATTACTTCAACTCTAGGATTAGTCACTGCAGATCGATGCAGTTACTGTTCACACAGCTTCACTGATGCAACAAGTGCATAATGAAGTGAACTTCACTTCCAATATGCACTTGTTGCATCAGTGAAGCTGTGTGAACAGTAACTGCATCGATCTGCAGTGAAGCTAGTGAAGGTTGATGTTTTTCAATTCCCTTCTCTCATAATACTTCTACCACAGTGTCCTTACCGTACAAAGTAACTTGGACTATAGGCTTCAGTTCATGATTTCGCACATTGGTGCTGGCTCAAGCAATTGCTCATTCCAAAACATCCTTGTGTACAATTGCAACTTGGCCATATAATATTCATATACCAGCTACTCCCTAGTGGAAATAAACATTATTCATAATTGTATTATTGGATGTCGAGTTTGATTTTAAGTGACCAATGGCAGGAGGTGGGATACAGCTAGGATGAGGCTAAACTCCAGCAGAGGCAACCCAACTTATGGGTTGGATTGAGACCTAGATTACTCTTGTTTGCTGATCCTGGTCCTCAAAGGCATCAAATAGCACACATCCACACACCACTGTAATGCTCTGTATACCCTTCAATCCCCACCATTCTGCTCCCCCACATGCTAAGGTCCTTCCTAGTTATTTAAAGCCTGTAATATATAATTATTTATCTTTGTTTGTTCTGTCATTATATTTCAGAATGTGAAAGTCAACCCTACAAACTGACTTAACCTGCACTTCTCTGTCATACAACACCATAATATTAAGGAACTTTTAAAATGTCACAATTTCGAAACGAAGAAGGTATACCTCTAATGCAGGTGTTTGGGGAGGGTGACCAATCAGATGACAGTGATAGTGACAACCCATTTGAAGAAGAGGAGGAGGTGAAACTGCATAATCCTACACCAGTACGTGCACGGAGCAGTAAACCAAGACATTGTTGCTTTGGAATAGTTCTTATTTGTGCTCTGATTCTTCTTGTGGCGTTGCTGATGGGAGTGGCTATGTTTGTCGTTTTAGTAGAGTTCGGTAGCTCTAGTACTGGTACAGGTGGCCATGAGGGCGGAGCTGGAACACAGACTGGAACGTCGATGGCCCACACTTCAAGCTCAGTCGTGGAGAGCAATACAACATCCGAAGTAAACCTATCAACGCCTGTACCAACCCCTTCTAACGCAGCTTCATCGCACTCAGTGATCTCACCAGTGGTTATGTTTACCAGCCGAACGCAGGCAAGTTTGCAATCGCAAGGTATGATAGTACCCAGCTCTTCAGCTGCCATACCAACCCTGCATACTTCATCAGCTTCTACGACTGCAAAATCTGGTTCTTCAACTCCTATGATGACTCCATCAGTTCCCATGGCTTCATCAGTAACCCAGTTCAGCTCATTTGGTCCTACCCCAACCCAATCCACCTGGTCTGTTGCTACGACAACCAACCCCAGTTCATCTGCTTCCACGGCTGACCATTCAAGCTCCATGTCTCACACGCCCAAGACAATATCGCCACTAGCTTCTCAAGTTTCCACACAAATACCAATGTCTCATCTCCCTACAGTGATCTCTCTGGTTCAAGCTACCCCCTCACTGTCCACATCTTCTCATCTCACCACCATGATCACCCCTCGGCTTCAAGCTACACCCTCTTTGTCCACAATGCTTCCTCAAATAACAACCGCTTTATCATTTCAACAAACAATGTCTTCAATATCAGTAGCTTCTTCATATTACCCAGTATCAGTTATGACCAGTCTTGCTCCAACCTCAGCGTCTGTAGCATCCCATGAACAGATACCTCCCACTACAATGCTGTCTCCTAGTCCCTCTCAGCAATCGGGGTACGTGACTTCTGTTTCATCCCATGTGCCGTCCCCCACTGCCACACCAGCTGTGACACCACTACCCCAACCAAATACTGAGGTTGAAAAATCGGCAAGGGATAACCGAACCTATCAGGTGCTGTGTCTAGAAAACCAGCTTCGAGTCTTGCTCATCTCTGACCCAGATTCAAACATCTCTGCTGCGGCAATGGATGTAGCGGTGGGGTCCTTCAGTGACCCACCAGAGGTGCAGGGACTGGCCCACTTCTGCGAGCACATGCTGTTCCTGGGGACACAAAAGTATCCCAATGAACATGTTTATTCAAACTTCCTCTCCACCCATGGGGGGTACGATAATGCGTTCACCTCAACACAGGAAACAGATTACTACTTTTCAGTGGAGGCAGATTACCTTGAGCAGGCCCTGGACATGTTTGCTCAGTTCTTCATTGCTCCTCTATTCACTCCTGGGGCTGTCAGCAATGAATCACATGCCGTTAATGCAGAACATGAAAAGAACTTGCAGTCTGACGAATGGAGATTGTGGCAGCTTCTAAAGCATGTATCAAATCCTGCCCACCCATTTTCTCAATTTGCAACAGGAAACTTACAAACTCTCGACAACCCTAATATCCTGGAGGACCTTCTTGATTACTACAGCACTCACTACTCAGCAAACCAGGTATCTATCCTCTTCATGAGAAGTATTTATGTCTGTGTCCTTCAATTTTGTATGCACACTTAGCACAGGAAAAGCTGCTTGCCTTCCTGTGTAGCTGGTCCACACATGCACATTAGCACTCCTTTTCACACAGAAGGAACCTCCAAATGGCCATTTTTGAAGCACCATTTTCCCAGATTCATATGGGCTAATACGTCGTAGCGTGAATGTGGAAAGCTTTGATGATGGATGGTGCCCATCTTTGCCCACATCAGTGGGTAGTGTGTGCACATGTATGCCAATATACCAGCATAGTGCTATTTCAGACATGTAGACTCCATTTGCAATTGCGATACTGAATGCACAGTGATGATGGATGGTGCCCATCCATGCCCGCATCTATCGGTAATGTATGCACATGCATGCCATATGCACTGGGGGTATTTCAGTTATGTAGACTACACTTGCAATTCTTATTCAACCGTATATGGATTCAGAATCAGTACAATACTGAATGTGGCAGGTACATTTCTCTCTGGGGACTCACTGAAGCCTGTATATATCACAGAGTCGGTAGACTCTGTATGTAGGGATACGACGTACACGCAATATATGCTAATACAAAAAAATCTCTCCAAATCTCAGAAACGGTACACTTATAAGCCTTTATAACAACATACCGTTCATCTTCGAGTGTTTTCATGACCAACAAGACTCCTCACATCGCGAAAAACCGTCGCGAAAGTACCACACCAGGTACTCGCAAAACGAGCAAATTGTTTTTCTTTCTTCTTCTTCTTCTTCTTCTTTCTTCTTTCTTCTTTCAGACGGGCTAGCTCAACGTCGCCTCAATCCCTCATGATGGTTTTCGCACGAAACAGCAGCATTTTACACCGAGCAGTGCACCAGCCCATCGCTTTTTCGCAAACTCCAAGTCTTCACCAGGCGGCTGCAGCTGCCCACTCAATAACTATGGCTTCATTTGTCACGCCATTTTCATGTTTGTACGCATGCGCACTTAAACGATCACTTAGCAACAATACGTAATTATTATTCAAGATCGCTGAATTAGAAGTGCCTTGCGCTGTTGTGGAACCATAAGTAAATTCTTCAGCCATTGCTCGCAGTGTAAATGCCAGAGTTCAGTATGTATGCGCCTGCTGCTAAAAACATGACATAAACAAGTAATAAAAAACATTTAAAATGTAACAGGATGTAGGGATACCAGAACGGCAAAAAGTAAGGAAACAAGGTAGGGATGATCACACAAAACAGTGAAGTATACAATCCCCCTACATATCTTTTTTCATTATACACGTATTATGGAAAAAGATCTCTGTAGGGGGGTTGTATACTTCACTGTTTTGTGTGATCATCCCTACCTTGTTTCCTTACTTTTTGCCGTTCTGGTATCCCTAGCTACATCCTGTTACATTTTAAATGTTTTTTATTACTTGTAATATATATATCTCACTGGCTGTAGACAAAACAAGCATTTTGTTGTTAATAAGACTAGCTACAGATAGTGATCTAGCAACCATAAATAAAGTTTGAGTTACGAGAACTAATAGATTGCCAAAACTGTATCCCAACTAACAGTGTGGTACTAGAACAACAACACCAGGCCATAAATATTCATTTGTCCCTTTGTTTCTTTCAGTGTATAAGCACCTCCTTGCTTCTTTTCCCTTTTCCGGATCCCCTTCCTTTTGTCCTCCGTTTCTCCCACTCCTTCAACTCTATATGCATTCCTCCTCCACTATATGTCTCCTCAGATGCAACTGATAATATATGGCAGGGACCCCATTGCGAACCTGATGCTGTGGGCTAATGAATCCTTCTCCCCTATCACCAATCATGGTGTCGGTGCTCCCACATTCAACACAACCTCCTTCCCTCCCGGGTACAATGGGAAGATTGTGCACTACTACACTGTGGCTGATAAGAACACACTTCACATCTACTGGCAGACCCCTCCCTTGCAGTACAAGTATAGGAATGCCATGTCTCAGTTCCTGACTAGGTACATAGGTCACAAAGGTGAGGGGAGCATTCTATCCAAGTTACGAAACGAGCGCTATGCCACGAGTCTGTCTGCTGGCGTGGAACTTAACACGGATTCTTATACACTGCTGTTTGTTTCAATCGACGTCACTAACGATGGCCTGCCTCACATCAGTGAAATTATTGCAATCATGTTTCAGTACATAAGGTTGCTCCAGGGTAATCTTGGGATGCAGGAATGGAATGACTTTGTGAGAGTCAACAAGTTGAAGTTTGACTATGCTGAGAGAGACAAACCCAGTGACTACGCTGTGTAAGTTGCATTATGCTACATGTTGTCGGCAAGCTATCCTGGTTCGCATTTGTACCTCTCTCCCCTTCATTGCCCACATCTCCACCTCCTTCACACACACCTCCCAACAGGACCATCTCAGAGGCAATGCGTCTTGCTACAGACCCAGCTGATTTCCTGGCCTCTCCATATCGCTTCCTCTTCAACTCCACTCTGGTGGCTGACACCCTGAGCTACCTCACTCCAGACAACAGTGTGGTGTTCATTGGGACACAGAAACTCAATTTCAATGGCAGCAGCCGTCCCACCGTGAGACAAGATAGCCCTGTGAATGTGCCATGGCCAGTACTGACACAGGTTTGTTTTACATGGAGGTATAATATATAATTATCTTTCTGCTTTCAAAAGTCTGAGAATGGTTCCCCATATTATGTACTGCTGCTGACATTCATCTCTTTCTCCATTTCTCCTAGTATGAGCCAATTTATGGCACCCCTTACCAAGAAACCAACCTCTCCACTCCCCTGGTTGAATACTGGCAGCACATCAGTGTCTCTGGTGACCTGCACCTTCCTGGAACCAACCAATTCATTCCTGAGGATTTGGAGGTATTGGAACCACCAGTTAATGCCTCAGATACTCCTGTGGTAGTTCCCATTGATGGTAAGTGTGACCATACGTATGTATATGCCTAAATTGGCTCTTGACATGTTACAATCAATTTGCAAGGACACTCTTGGTTTGGGTAACTAGTGGGGCCAGCTTTTCTTGGAGTGATGTGTCATGACTTGCATTATACTCTGGCCTCGTGGATACTTCTTTACTGGACTTGGATTGTGTCCACCTGGCCAGCTCATACTAAAAGTAACGTTTGAGGTACATGTTCATTTTGTCTTCCACCATCTCTCTCTCCCACCCCAGACCTGCCAGGTGTTTCTCTGTGGTGGTTGCAGGACACAGAGTTCCATGTGCCTCATGTCTACCTCCACTGTAACCTCAACACATCACATGCTGAGACCACTGCAGAATGGAGTGGTAGGAAACAACTGCAGTGCATGCATGTCATAATTGCCACCTACAACTCTGCATATGTAGTTAATTTCAGCTGTGTTCATGAATATTGTATGTTTCGTGACAGTGCTGTAGTGCTAGCTTAGTGTAACACTAAGTTGTTTGCCTAGGCAATATTCAAGCAAAACTGTAGCTACAAGAATGTCGTAGGCGTATTGTGCTTCATTACCCTTGTTGAGTGTGTGAATAAGTATATGCGCCGAGTTGTATCCTTCCGGCTGCATGGACTTGCATCTGTAATGCATTTGTTAGCTGTGCAACCTTTGTAGTGTGTGATGCACATGTATTTTGTATCTTCCAGCAAAGTCCCTGCTGTTTGTCTCTCTGGTGAATGCGGTGCTACAGTCTAAAGTTTATGCAGCGAAGGAAGTCGGCTACTCCTACTCTCTCTCCCCCTCCCCCAATGGACTCACCCTCAGTTTTAGTGGACTCAGTGACCCAGCCATCTTCAGGAAGTTCATTAGCACAGTGGCTGGCGGTGAGCGTCTGTCTGTCCATATGCTCCTCTGTGGATGTGATCATGAGTACCCTCTTCTACCCTCTCCCACTACTTGTGAATACATGATTGTGCTCCAATGTGCTTGTTCATAAACACATATTTGTTCCTACAGCCCTCACTGACAGAGCTACCCTACAAGGGAGTTACAACTTTTACCACCTGGCAAATTATGCTGTAACAGAGTACCTGAGAAACTACAACCTCACTACCCTACCATACCTCTACTACCGATACATACAATCGTAAGTCAACCATTCAATGTAAGAAATCTCCGGTGTTCAGATGCTGATGTTTCTCCTCTCCACAGGGTTGTTCTTGAGCAGCCGTACTGGAGACACTGGGAGCTGCTGTCAGAGATGGAGGGAGCTGGACTTGATCTGGATCAAATTGTCCAGTTTGGTGACCACCTGCTGTCCGATATCACTCTGCTCTGCTTTGCGCACGGCAATCTCAATGAGTCACAGGTCAGCTGCTCTTAAGTTATTAGTGCTGCATGTATACCATAATTTATTGTGTAGAACACACTTGTGTACAGCTTTTTTGAGGCACCCATCACAAACTGCACGGTCCACCCCCCTCCAGGCTATAACCTACACTCAGACCCTTGCCTCACCCCTCTCCTCCAAACTATCTGCAAGCCATCCAGTGGGTCACTTCATGAGGAGGCGTGTCGAACTGTCTCCTGGAGCCAACTACAGCATCGTGATTCCTGCTCTGAATCCTGAGGATGTGAACTCGGTTGTCAACATACTGTTTCAGGTGCCTACTTCAGCCTGATCCACAGTTCCTGTGTTGTGCATGTGTTTGTATGTACTTTGTGTGACTGTAGTCTAAGACTGTGGTATAGTCAGTCATGTGGAGCACTAACTTCAGAACTGCATGCAGGTCATGTGCTTGCAATGACTCTATGTTATGCATAGCTGTGTACTTGCTCCGGCTCACCTCACAATGCCTGTGTGTTCTTCAGATTGGTAGTGTGTGTCATCTGGTCCCATCGGATGAACCTGGCACTCAAGCATGCTCCCTTGACTCTCTGAGGAAGTCTGTGCACCTGGGACTACTGAACCAAATCATAGGGGTAAGAGATCCAGTTCTAAGATTTGAACATTCAGAGGATCAATGAAGAGATAGCTAGCCATGTAAGATATTATGCTTAAATTTTGCTCTCCAATGGTAGTGGTAGATATGTGTTACAAAATGTAATCTAATTTCTCTCTAACTGACAGGAGCAGTGTTTCTACCATTTGCGAACAATTCAGCAGCTCGGCTATGTTGCATTCTGTTGTAACAGAGTCAACGAGGGTGTAGGGTCATTTGAGGTGAGCTATTGCTGAGCAGGAAGTGAGGCAACTATGCAGTTGTGCACAGTATGAGGTTTTAGCCAGCATATAAAGTAAAGCAATTCCCCCATAATTATGTTTAGTATGTTCCTGTGGGTATGCAGGTTTAAATAGTAATGTGAATGGTAAATGTCTGTTGCAAAGAAGCAAATACTCCCCCCAGCTCCATGCACCTAGTACGTTTAGTATGGTCCAGTGCATGCATGTAGACTATGTGTAAGCCCAAAGTAGTGAACAATGTGGAAACTGAAGTTGAGTCGGAGGTACACTGTGCAAGGTGGCTAGCAAAATGGTACATATAGCAACATCAGTCTATACCGGTAAAACACATACAGCCGCTGGATTAACGCTTTACTACCAAGAGCACACATTGCTCCCAACATCTGAGACAGCATCTTGCACATGCTGAGTTCAAACGTCCGTCCTAACGTAGCTAATACTTCTGCTTCCCGCAAGCCTCTGAGCCTGGTATTTAATGTACTGCAAGCGACGGAAAGCTGGGCGTGAGACTGGGAACGAGGCTATGTAAGTCACATATTCACTACTCATTCATTATGAATGTACTGGTCCCGTCACTTTCTACTGTAGGTGGTGGTACAGAGCCAGGAGTATGAACCAGGAGAGCTGTTGAGGCGCATCGATAGCTTCCTGGAGTCCTTTGAGGACTACCTGAGTGGGAGTGTGACGGGGGAGGAGTGGGAGAGGCAGGTGGAGGTGTACAGGGCTGCACTGCAGAGGAGGGACCTCACTCTTGCTGACAAGAGCAGCCGCCTCTGGAAACAAATCAGCAATGGTAAATGAAGAGAGGTTGGGGGCACTGACTAATACAATTGGGCAGTGAAATATGTGTGGACTGTGAGAGCAGAATAGCTGAACAAGAGAAATGACATATTATAAAGAACATTGGCAACAAGCAAGATCTACCTTACAATAGAGTGAAACCCTGAATAAAATTACAACCAATACCTTCTGAAAGGAATTGTCTTGTGGTATCCACAGTGCTGTCAGTTCATACTGTTACTTCCTCAGGTCAGCTGCAGTTTGACTACAATGAAGAGGCAGCTGGTGTGTTGGACTCCATCAACTCTGCAACCCTCTCGCAGTTCTACCAGCACAACATTGTCGATACTACTTCATATAAGAAGATTGTGTTTGTAGCTTACGGTCATGACAAAAATGGGGACATTGTCAACATTGAGAATCCTCTGGACTATACACAACTGAACCGAACTGCACTGCAGCCACTACCACCCCAAGCAGCTTGTCAAAGTGGCATGGTTAATAAATCCGCAATGGATGATCGTACCTATCAGGTACTGTGTCTGGACAACGAGCTTCGCGTTCTACTCATCTCTGACCCGGATTCAAACATCTCTGCTGCAGCAATGGATGTAGCGGTGGGGTCCTTCAGTGACCCACCAGAGGTGCAGGGACTGGCCCACTTCTGCGAGCACATGCTGTTCCTGGGAACACAAAAGTATCCCAATGAACACATTTATTCAAACTTCCTCTCAACCCATGGGGGGTACGATAATGCGTTCACCTCAACACAGGAAACAGATTACTACTTTTCAGTGGAGAAAGATTACCTTGAGCATGCACTGGACATGTTTGCTCAGTTCTTCATAGCTCCTCTGTTCACTCCTGGGGCTGTCAGCAATGAATCACACGCTGTTAATGCAGAGCACGAAAAGAACTTGCAGTCTGACGAATGGCGATTGTGGCAGCTTCTAAAGCACGTGTCAAATCCTGCCCACCCATTTTCTCAATTTGCAACTGGAAACTTGCAAACTCTCAACAACCCTAATATCCTGGAGGACCTTCACGATTACTACAGCACTCACTACTCAGCAAACCAGGTACCCTCTTCGTGAAGTAGTCATGTCTTGTGTCCTTCCATTCCTATAAATTTGTGAGCACTTACTAGCTACATGAATTGGAATTAGTGAATTATGTTTTGATTCCCACCCGTTTCTCATTTCACGACACATACCAATACTTGATCGTATGCACTTGATACTTCGGTTGCATGTGTAGGCTCCACTTATACAATCGTAATACAATCCTGTGGTTCAGAATCAATACAATACTGGATGCAGTATGTATCGGCACAAGTAAACTTGTCAACTTTAAACTATTATTCCAGTTGCCTTAATGGTAGTCCAACTATAAGCTCCTTTGTATCCTGCATTGTGGAAACCTAGCCTCGTTCCCGGGCCCCCACCCATCTTCATGTGGGAGAGGCTGGGAAGAAAGCTAGTAAAACCTCCTTGCTTCTCTTCCCCATGCGCACCTTTTCAGCCCTATTCTTCTCATTCCATCAACTTCACGTTCCTCCTATTCCATAATACTGTCCCTAGATGCAGCTGGTGATATATGGCAGGGACCCCATTGCGAACCTGGTACTGTGGGCTAGCGAGTACTTCTCCCCTATCACCGATCGTGGTGTCAGTGCTCCCACATTCAACACAACCTCTTTCCCTCCCGGATACAATGGGAAGATTGTGCACTACTACACTGTGGCGGATAAGAACACACTTCACATCTACTGGCAGACTCCTCCCTTGCAGTACAAGTATAGGAATGCCATGTCTCAGTTCCTGACTAGGTACATAGGTCACGAAGGTGAGGGGAGCATTTTGTCACATCTGATAAATGAGCGCTTGGCCACCAGTCTGTCTGCTGGTATGGAAGTTAACACGGATTCTTATTCACTGCTGTTTGTTTCAATCGACGTCCCTGACGATGGCCTACCTCACATCAGTGAAATTATTGCCACTGTGTTTCAGTACATAAGGTTGCTCCAGGGTAATCTTGGGGTGGAGGAATGGAATGACTTTGTGAGGGTCAACAAGCTGAAATTTGACTATGCTGAGAGAGACAAACCCAGTGACTACACTGTGTAAGTTGCTTCTCATGCTTGTATAATTTAGAGCGCTTACGGTACTGTGGGTATGGTAGATGGACAGAAACACTAAAGATTCAGATGCCTTTCCTCGTGCAAGGTGTTTTGTACATTAGTTTGCTGATCTATAAGGTGTGCATGAGTTATGCTACATGTGATTGGTGAATTATCCTGGCTCCCATTTATACTTCTCTCTCTCCTTCCTTCTCCACATCTCCACCTCCTTAACACACACCTCTACCCACAGGACCATCTCAGAGGCAATGCGTCTTGCTACGGACCCAGCTGATTTCCTAGCCTCTCCATATCGCTTCCTCTTCAACTCCACTCTGGTGGCTGACACTCTGAGCTACCTCACTCCAGACAACAGTGTGGTGTTCATTGGGACACAGAAACTCAATTTCAATGGCAGCAGCCGTCCCATTGTGAGACAAGAGAGCCCTGTGAATGTGCCGTGGCCAGTACTGACACAGGTTTGCTGCTATATACATAGTACGGAGAATCCAGAAAATATAGTTTCTGTCTTTCTGCTTTAAAGGCAGAGAATGGTTCTGCAATTGATGAGGATTGGTATGTAATGTCATTGACAACTTGACATTATGGCCTGTTTCTCTCTGTTGACCTAGTACGAGCCCATTTATGACACCCCTTACCAAGAAACCAACCTCTCCACTGCTCTGGTTAACTACTGGTCGGAAGACAGAGATATTTCCACAGACCTGCATCTTCCTGGAACCAACCAATTCATTCCTGAGGATTTGGAGGTATTGGAACCACCGGTCAATGCCTCAAACACTCCCGTCGAAGTTCCCATCGATGGTAAGTATATATGGTCATATAGTGCTTTGAGGTATATAGTTCGTCTTCCAATAATTCTCTCCCCCTCCCACCCCAGACCTGCCAGGTGTTTCTCTGTGGTGGTTGCAGGACACAGAGTTCCATGAGCCTCATGTCTACCTCCACTGTAACCTCAACACATCACATGCTGAGACTACTGCAGAATGGAGTGGTAGGAAACAAACAGTACAGTGCATGTCACTCACGCATCTGATGCATGTATAGTGTCATAACGGACATTGCCATCAGCACTGCTAGTGTTTGCAGAGTGCCTGTGCAGCTTTCATGCTTGACTTTATGTGAGGCTCCACCCAGGCTGCAAGTGACAGAATATCCAGTACTGAAGTGCAATTGTTCAGACAAGCATGTCATATAAGTGTATCTACATCTTGAAGGGAATGTAAAAGTTTTGGTTTGTCAGTATATGAGTTGAATCCATCATGAGCTACGTACTCGACTCGTATCTCATATATATACTAGTATTGTAGTGGATTTGTTAACTGTAGCTGTGTGCAACAGTGCGTGATTTTTCTATCTTTCAGCAAAGTCCGTGCTGTTTGCCTCTCTGGTGAATGCGGTGCTGCAGTCTAAAGTGTATGCAGCAAAGGAAGTTGGCTACTCCTACTCTCTCTCCCCCTCCCCCAACGGACTCACCCTCAGTTTTAGTGGACTCAGTGACCCAGTCATCTTCAGGAAGTTCATTAGCACAGTGGCTGGTGGTGAGTGTCCATTCACATATGCTTCCAATGGGATTGTGAATGTTAGTCCCTTTCTGTCCTCTCCACTCTCCCTACTTATGCATACACTCATGTGCTCCTGCAGCCCTCACTGACAGAGCTACCCTACAAGGGAGTTACAAATTTTACGACCTGGCAAACGACACTGTAGCGGAGTACCTGAGAAACTACAACCTCACTACCCTACCATACCACTACTACCGATACATACAGTCGTAAGTCAACCAGTCAATGTAAGAAATCTCCAGTGTTCAGATGCTGATGTTTCTCTTCTCAACAGGGTTGTTCTTGAGCAGCCCTACTGGAGACACTGGGAGTTACTGTCAGAGATGGAGGGACTTGGACTGAATGATATTGCCCCGTTTGCTGACAACCTGCTGTCCGATATTACCCTACTCTGCTTTGCACATGGCAACCTGAACCAGTCACAGGTCAGCTTAAGGACGTGGTACTGCGTGCACACCAGCTAGTGGACAACACACTTAACAGTTTGTTTCTCAAACCAGCTCCCTCACATCACAGTACTTTACTGCACGGTCCACCCCCCTCCAGGCTGTGAGCTACACTCGCACCCTGGCCTCACCCCTCTCCTCTACACTGACTGCAAGCCATCCAGTGGGTCACTTCATGAGGAGGCGTGTCGAACTGTCTCCTGGGGCCAACTACAGCATCGTTATTCCTGCTCTGAATCCTGAGGATGTGAACTCGGTTGTCAACGTGCTGTTTCAGGTGCCTATAGCTACTTCAGCCTTAGCCTCGTTCCCAGGCCGCGTGGCCTGGGAACGAGGCTACTTCAGCCTGACCCACAGTTCCTGTGTTGTGCATGTGTTTGAACTCTGTGTGAGAATGTAGTCTGAGATTGCGCTAAGGTCAATCACGTGTTCCCAACTTCAATCCCTTTATTTAGAGCACTTGCAGTTCCCTAAACCTATGTAGATCACAATGACTCTATGGTCACCTCACAGTGCCCTGCATTTAACTTGTTATGCCTGTGTTCTTCATCAGGTTGGCAGTGTGTGTCATCTGGTCCCGTCAGATGAACCTAGCACTCACGCATGCTCCCTTGACTCTCTGAGGACGTCTGTCCTCCTGGGGCTACTGAGTCAAGTAATGGGGGTAAGGACAGTTCTATAATGATTCCCAGCATAGTATAGGTAATGGTAATTTGGATCTTATGTTACAAAACCTAATCTATTTACTGTTCCATTAACTGGCAGGATCAGTGTTTCTACCAGTTACGGACGATACAGCAGCTCGGCTACGTTGCATTCTGTCACAACAGAGTCAACGAGGGTATCGGGTCATTCGAGGTAAGCTATTGCTGAGCAGGAACTAAGCATGTAGTTTGCGATGGAAATTTGAGCAAGTGTATATGCATAGGTACTGTAATTAAATTTAATGTCTGTAAGGCTGTTAGTGCCCCCCCCCCCCCCCCCCCCCCCCCCCCCCAGCATACGTTGTACTATACTAGATACCAAATTCGCTATAAATGTACCTTGCTCCATCAATGTGCTTGGTCTTTATACTATAGGTGGTGGTACAGAGCCAGGAGTATGAACCAGGAGAGGTTTTGAGGCGCATCGATAGCTTCCTGGAGTCCTTTGAGGACTACCTGAGTGGGAGTGTGACGGGGGAGGAGTGGGAGAGGCAGGTGGAGGTGTACAGGGCTGCACTGCAGAGGAGGGACCTCACTCTTGCTGACAAGAGCAGCCGCCTCTGGGAACAGATCAGCAATGGTAAGTGATGAAAACAGTGACTAGAATGGAAAATACAGATTCATACATGAGCATCAGGTGGATCACGAGAACCAATAGCAGTCATTTTTGCTAGCGCTCTTTGAAAGAGCACAACATGAACAGGCAGTAGATGTGACCTGCTGCATGGAGCTGTGTAGGGCAGCCTGCATGCAATGGGGTTGTCTCAGTGTCATATCAGGATAAGTTTGATTCACTGATGCTCTGAGGGGAAGTATGTCTTGTGGTATCCACAGTGCCGTCAACTCATACTGTTGCTTCCTCAGGTCAGCTGCAGTTTGACTACAATGAAGAGGCAGCTGGTGTGTTGGACTCCATCAACTCTGCAACCCTCCTGCAATTCTACCACCACAACATCATTGATTCAACTACATACAAGAAGATTGTGATTATAGCGTATGGTCACGACAAGAATGGAAGCATTATCAACATTGAGAATCCTCTGGACTATACACAACTGAACCGAACTGCACTGCAGCCACTACCACCCCAAGCAGCTTGTGAAAGTGGCATGGTTAATAAATCTGCAATGGATGACCGTACCTATCAGGTACTGTGTCTGGACAACCAGCTTCGCGTTCTGCTCATCTCTGACCCAGATTCAAACATCTCTGCTGCGGCAATGGATGTAGCAGTGGGGTCCTTCAGTGACCGACCAGAGGTGCAGGGACTGGCCCACTTCTGCGAGCACATGCTGTTCCTGGGGACACAAAAGTATTCCAATGAACACATTTATTCAAACTTCCTCTCAACCCATGGGGGGTATGATAATGCGTTCACCTCAACACAGGAAACAGATTACTACTTTTCAGTGGAGGCAGATTACCTTGAGCATGCACTGGACATGTTTGCTCAGTTCTTCATTGCTCCTCTATTCACTCCTGGGGCTGTCAGCAATGAATCACATGCCGTTAATGCAGAGCATGAAAAGAACTTGCAGTCTGACGAATGGAGATTGTGGCAGCTTCTAAAGCACGTGTCAAATCCTGCCCACCCATTTTCTCAATTTGCAACAGGAAATTTACAATCTCTCGACAACTCTAATATCCTGGAATACCTTCACAATTACTACAGCACTCACTACTCAGCAAACCAGGTATGTTTGTTTCCTTCTATTCCCACATATTATGGATACACATTGCATGTATACTGATCAAATGCCTTTGGTTTTGTATAGGCTCCACGTATACAATTGTAGGGTTCAGTATCAGGATAAGTACACAAGTAATTTTGTCAACTCTAAACTTAAGGCAAATTCCACTTTGCCAAACTAACGTTGTGGTACTAAACAATAACAACACTAACCCATAATGGTATACCACTATAAACTCCTTTGTATCCCTCAATGTAGAATCCTAGCCTCATTTCCAGGCCCCGCCCAGCTTCATGTGGGAGAGGCTGGGAAGAAGCTAGTAGAAACCTCCTAGCTTCTTTTTCTCTCTCTGGATCCCCTCCTTTTCAACCCTCCTTCAACTTCACATTCCTCCCCATGTGTTCCTCCTCTATATCTCTCTCCATACTCTCCTCAGATGCAGCTGGTGATATATGGCAGGGACCCCATTGAGAACATGACGTTGGTAGCTAATAAGTCCTTTTCCCCTATCATCAATCATGGTGTCAGTGCTCCCACATTCAACACAACCTCCTTCCCTCCCGGGTACAATGGGACGATTGTGCACTACTACACTGTGGCTGATAAGAACACACTTCACATCTACTGGCAGACCCCTCCCTTGCAGTACAAGTATAGGAATGCCATGTCTCAGTTCCTGACTAGGTACATAGGTCACGAAGGCGAGGGGAGCATTCTATCCAAGTTACGAAACGAGCGCTATGCCACCAGTCTGTCTGCGGGTACAGAAATTGGTACGGATTCTTATTCACTGCTATTTGTTTCAATCGACGTCACCAATGATGGTCTGCTTCACATCAGTGAAGTTGTTGCAATCGTATTTGAGTACATGAGGTTGCTCCAGGGTAATCTTGGGATGCAGCAGTGGGATGACTTCGTGAGAGTCAACCTGCTGAAGTTTGACTATGCTGAGAGAGACAAACCCAGTGACTACGCTGTGTAAGTTGCATAGGTTATGCTATGTGTTATCAGCAAGCTATCCTGGTTCTCATTTGTACCTCTCTCCCCTTCATTGCCCTCATGTCCACCTCCTTCACACACACCTCCCCATAGAACTATCTCAGAAGCAATGCGTCTTGTTACGGACCCAGCTGATTTCCTAGCCTCTCCATATCGCTTCCTCTTCAATTCCACTCTGGTGACTGACACTCTGAGCTACCTCACTCCAGACAACAGTGTGGTGTTCATTGGGACACAGAAACTCAATTTCAATGGCAGCAGCCGTCCCACTGTGACGCAAGAGGGTGATGTGCCTGTGCCATGGCCTGTCCTGACACAGGTTTGTTATAATGCAGTTTAACACGCAGGGTTAAACTGGGAGGAAGGAGGTTATAGGACCTCCTTCCTGTGGCGGGATGCTGGGCAGCCTTCAGGGTAAGTATCTAGGCTCCCAGCAGTGTCCCCCAAGCTCAGGGGCGGAAGAACTGTGTCCTCGGGCGTCTGGGAGCTCGGGGAAAACTGGTCTCATGCTACCTCCTGGCAAACACAGGAGTTGCATGGGTTCAGGTTTGGTCTGATATATACTTGTATACTACATGGATTTGTTATGGTGTTTGTGAGTGAAATGTTAATGGGTAGTGTAGATACATAATATGATAGCTATTTTTCTGCTTTCAGAAGGCAGAGATTTGCTGTGCATTAATTTTGTTTGCATTCATTTGTTTCTGTATTATTTTTACCTACGTAGTACGAGCCCATTTATGGCACCCCTTACCAAGAAACCAACCTCTCCACTACTCTGGTTGACTACTGGCGGATTGACAGTGTCTCCGGTGACCTGCACCTTCCTGGAGCTAACCAATTCATTCCTGAGGATATGTGGGTATTGGAACCACCAGTGAACGCCTCAAACACTCCCGTGGAAGTTCCCATTGATGGTAAGTAAAATTTAAATATAGTTAGGCTTTTGAGGTATAGTTTGACTTCATTCATCCTCTCTCCCTCCCCAGACCTGGCAGGTGTTTCTCTGTGGTGGTTGCAGGACACAGAGTTCCATGAGCCTCATGTCTACCTCCACTGTAACCTCAACACATCACATGCTGAGACCACTGCAGAATGGAGTGGTAGGAAACAAATTCACCGAGGTCGAATGTTTCTTTTCTTTCTTCTTAGCTAAATATGCATGCTTATACGTCCAGTTCCATGATTTGTGTGTCTTTATGGTTCTGAGGTCTAGACCTTGTTTATCAGGGTTGACATTTCATATCCATCTGTACTGCTTCAGTAGCTCAGTTGGTAGTACTTTGGCCTTGAAAGCCAGTGGTCGTACATTGGTTTGAATCCCATGTGAGGCAGCAAAAGGTTTCTTAGTATCATAGCAAACCTAAGGTTCAAGAATGCGGGATATATGCTGCTTTCATGTGTGGGGTTTATAATGTCATATTTGTATCTGTCTCTTTGTGCAGCAAAGTCCGTACTGTTTGTCTCCCTGGTGAATGCGGTGCTACAGTCTAAAGTGTATGCTGCGAAGGAAGTCGGCTACTCCTACTCTCTCTCCCCCTCTCCCAACGGACTCACCCTCAGTTTTAGTGGACTCAGTGACCCAGCCATCTTCAGGAAGTTCATTAGCATGGTGGCTGGTGGTGAGCGTCTGTCTGATCTGTCTACGTACAGTGGAACCTGCCTATAGTGGTCACTGTTTAAGGCAGCCACCTCTCTCATTATGGTCACTGCTGCTGGTTCCAATCCAGTATACAAAATGACCTGCTTAAAGCAGCCACCTGTCTATGGTTGCCAAAAATACTGGTCCCAAGGTGACCACTATAAACAGGTTCCACTCTATATGAACAAGATCATGAGGACCATCTCCTCTCCAATATTCTTGTGCAGTATGCACGCCATCAAAGTTTTTAACCTACCATTCATGATTCTCAAGGCAGGTATCCAGTAATAAAAATAAGTTTATGGTTTCTTTTATTGCGTTGTGGGTATAGTAATGAATTCAGATACATGCATGTGCTCCTACAGCCCTCACTGACAGAGCTACCCTACAAGGGAGTTACAACTTTTACCACCTGGCAAATGATGCTGTAGCAGAGTACCTGAGAAACTACAACCTCACTACCCTACCATACCACTACTACCGATACATACAGTCGTAAGTCAACCATTCAATATACATCTAACAATGTAATCTCCAGTGTTCAGCACAATGATGTTCTCCTCTCCACAGGGTTGTTCTCGAGCAGCCCTACTGGAGACACTGGGAGCTGCTGTCAGAGATGGAGGGACTTGATCTGGATCAAATTGTCCAGTTTGGTGACCACCTGCTGTCCGATATCACTCTGCTCTGCTTTGCACATGGCAACCTCAATCACTCGCAGGTCTGAGTTTACTGTCACTACAATACATGTCTTACACATCCCACTTGTTTAGGTAATGTGCAATCTTCACCACACTGTAATCTTCCCCCCATGCTCCAGGCTGTAAACTACACTCGCACCCTTGCTTCACCCCTCGCTTCCAAACTCACTTTTAGTCACCCAGTGGGTCACTTCATGAGGAGGCGTGTCAGCCTGTCCCCTGGAGCCAACTACAGCATCATTATCCCTGCTCTGAATCCTGCAGATGTGAACTCGGTTGTCAACGTGCTGTTTCAGGTGTGTTGTATGCAATCATGTATTGGGCATCGAAGGAAAGGAAGAACAAGATTTAGTGCCACACATGCAAGTATGAACATTGGGTGTGTATGTAGCTATTGAGTGAGTCTCAGTTTGTGTATTGCTCTTCCAGGTTGGCAGTGTGTGTCATTTGGTCCCATCAGATGAACCTGGCACTCAAGCATGCTCCCTGGACTCTCTGAGGACGTCTGTCCTCCTGGGACTACTGGGTCAAGTAATGGGGGTAAGGAGAGACTACCCACATCTCTAGATTTGCTACTTCCTATATAAAACTGGTCTAGATTCAGTTCAACTTGTTTGTTTATTCCGTACAGGATCAGTGTTTCTACCAGTTACGGACGATACAGCAGCTTGGCTATGTTGCATTCTGTCGCAACAGAGTCAATGAGGGTGTGGGGTCATTCGAGGTGAGCTTTGGATGTAGGCATTGAATAGCATACAACTTCTTAGGCAGATGATGATCGAGCCCACTGACCAGCATACTAATGTATATGCAGCATACTGTATTCAGTATGGCAACTCTACTGTAGGTGGTGGTACAGAGCCAGGAGTATGAACCCGGAGAGGTGCTAAGGCGCATCGATAGCTTCCTGGAGTCCTTTGAGGACTACCTGAGTGGGAGTGTGACAGGGGAGGAGTGGGAGAGGCAGGTGGAGGTGTACAGGGCTGCACTGCAGAGGAAGGACCTCACTCTTGCTGACAAGAGCACCCGCCTCTGGGAACAGATCAGCAATGGTAAGTACAGGGACTACAAACACCAGTGAACTGCTGTAACTGTACTCCTACTTCCTCAGGTCAGCTGCAGTTTGACTACAATGAAGAGGCAGCTGGTGTGTTGAACTTGATCAACTCCACAACCCTCCTGCAGTTTTACCAGCACAACATCATCGATTCAATGTCATACAAGAAGATGGTGATTATAGCGTATGGTCGTGACAAAAGGGGAAGCCTTACAAACATTGAGAACCCTTTAGATTATACACAACAAAACTTTCTGTAAGTTGTTTGATCTCTCAAACAACCATCTCCCACTGAAACTTGTCACCTATATTAATGTGTTAGACTTCATAGCTAGCTACATGTAACTATATATGTGCTCTAGATGAAACTCAATTTTTACTTGATTTTTATGAGAATCATTGTTATTCAAGTGTTCATAGAACATACTCCACAATGTGATAATGTGCATGTGGTGCGTTGTCGCACCCAAGAACTATAATAACATGCAAATGACCCTGGTCATTTGAGATGTATACATACGTACATGCATGTATAGCATAGTAGGTGTTTGAGTGAAGTCATGCAACAGTTTCAGTTATATAGGCATCCATGCATATCTCAGGCATAGCACGATCAAGCTCACAAGGAGGTCACTGCATGCAATATAATGCTGCCTTCCCAGCTGCTCCTCTCTCACACAATATCCTTCTGCATGCATGGGCCTCGTACACTAACTGCAAGCAGATTACGTAATAATGCTGCAGATTGATGGCTGTCCACTGGACTGGCCGCCAGATGTACTTACTGCTCTCCTCTTTCTGTGGACCTCCATCAGTCAATCTGCATGCATGGCTGGGTTATCTTCTTGATATAGTACCTACAGTACAGGATATGAAGTAACAATGAAATTGAATTGCTTCTTATCTCAAAATCGGCTGCACAGAAGAATGTCGACTCTTGAGTTACCCCTGTATAGCTGCAACTGCATGACGAGGACCACCAACATGCAGTTGCCATGATTAGTCTACAACTGGCATGCATGCGTAGACATTGATGAGTATACATTAATTTTGTACAATATGCATGATCGATGTCTAGCTATATGACTATAGCAGCAGCATTGAGAGTATAGCACTGACAACAGCACAGTATATATGCTGGCAGCATGTAAATAATTTTCCAATATCTGCATTGTGTACTGTGAGACAGATCCTGGATAAGGATTTTAGGAATTAATAATAATATTCCAATGCATGCTAGATACCTAGAGTTCATTGTCAAACACCAATGTCTGAGGTTACCAGACATTGCCTGGCATGCAGGATGCAGAAATTCTCCAAAAGCACAGGAACAGAGCAAAACACTTGAACTAGAACTGACAGACTGGAAGAAATTATTTTGCATCATTTCAAGAAGTAGTGAGCATTTAGCCTCGTTCCCAGGCCTACCCCGTTTTTTTCTGTTCTTCGGTTTGCGTTGCCGCCCTTCCGCATCCGTGTATTGTTGTCAACGCCGAAGAGCAGTAAAACGGAGTAGTCCTGGGAACAACGAGGCTAGTGAGCATTAGCTTGCTTTTCACACCCGGGCAGTTGTCTTGACAGCAGCAGCGACGTCATTAGCAGCCGGATACTGACATATCCACCTTTGCAGCATGATTGGCAGGGGCGCCGGATTCTCCACTCAATCATTTTTCCCTCCTTTTTTTCGCGCGCCACACTGCAATGCACCACCTGAGTTTGAACTTGAATTTGAACTTGTGCGCGGTCTTGCCAAATTCATTCTGGCGTCTAATTGTCTCAAGCGAGTCTGCAATGGTGAGTGTGAGAAGCAACGTAATGGTAGCTATTCAAAAGCATTTGCTCTATAATGGAATGTTGTTTGTCAGGCATGAATGCATGGTTCTGAAAGATAGTTGCATGCAGTGTAGCTAGCAACTTGTGACCTTGAATTCAAATACTCTGTATGTGTTCGGCTGCACAAGGTGAAGTTTTCCAGCTCCATGTGTGCAGGCAGTATACTATACTGAGTCAGTTGCGTTTTTACTGAATACTGAAGGAGGTAGCTAAAATGTAGTGTACGTTTAATTTTCGTAGCTGGAAACTAACCCTCCCACTGGAGGATGGAAGCAATTCTAGCAAAGTAACTGTGTGGAGAACTTGGTAGGTAAAGTTCATGAGGTTGTCCCCCACCTGACCCATGTTCAAACACACACTATAGGGGCATTTGGAAAGCAAGCTCTTCGAACACCAGCAGAACCAGCAGTGACCACGCACCTCCCCTCGTACAGACACCGGCAGAACCTGCAGTGACCACGCACCTCCCCTCGAACCGACACCAGCAGAACCTGCAGTGACCACGCACCTCCCCTCGAACCGACACCAGCAGAACCTGCAGTGACCACGCACCTCCCCTCGAACCGACACCAGCAGAACCTGCAGTGACCACGCACCTCCCCTCGAACAGACACCAGCAGAACCGACAGTGACCTGCATGCACCTCCCCTCGAACAGACCAGCAGAAACTGCATGCAGTGACCACACACCTCCCCTCGAACAGACAACCATGGACAGCAAGTTTGCTTCATAAGGGGAAATGGTGAGCCTGAGAAGGGGGGGTGGATGATTAAATCCTTGGTACCATACCTGTTGGCTAGCGTCGGATGCCCAGGCTATCCCACGCGCATGCAACAAACCGCATAACTGCATGTTAGCCAAATAACTAGGGGCAATGGTCTGGGAACGAAGCTACCCCACACTATTCCATTAAGACCTATACACATGATTTCAGAATCTACGGATTTTGAAATTCATGGATAATACAGGTATTTAACTTGTTGGCACAAGAAACCTTGTATCAACTTGTAAATACTTTTCAACCATGAAGTATCATTTTATTAGTACTATGATATTTCCATGGAAATTTCCCAACACCTTAGACAATAGGTAGTTAGGTAATGATATTCACAGCTGAGTAAAGGTAAGCTCACAAAGTACAGTACATCAATCATTATGTGTTGCGTTGATATAGACTGCATGTACATTGCCAGCATTGACATTGACATTGGCTGCATTAACATTGACTATACATTGACATTAGCTATACACTATCGACTGCATTGACATTGGGAGCATTGACATTGGCTGCATTGACATTGGCTGCATTGACATTGACTACATCGACATTGGGTGCATTGACATTGGGTGCATTGACATTGGCTACATTGACATTGGCTACATTGACATTGGGTGCATTGACATTGGCTACATTGACATTGGGTGCATTGACATTGGCTGATTGACATTGGCTGCATTGACATTGGCTACATTGACATTGGGTGTATTGACATTGGCTGCATTGACATTTGACGCATTGACATTGGCTGCATTGACATTGGCTGCATTGACATTGGCTACATCGACTTTGGGTGCATTGACATTGGCTACATTGACATTGGCTGCATTGACATTGGCTACATCGACTTTGGGTGCATTGACATTGGCTACATTGACATTGGCTACATTGACATTGGGTGCATTGACATTGGGTGCATTGACATTGGCTACATTGAATTGGCTGCATTGACATTGGCTGATTGACATTGGCTGCATTGACATTGGCTACATTGACATTGGCTGCATTGACATTGGCTACATTGACATTGGCTGCATTGACATTGGCTACATTGACATTGGCTGCATTGACATTGGCTACTGTACATCGACATTGGGTGTATTGACATTGGCTGCATTGACATTTGGCGCATTGACATTGGCTGCATTGACATTGGCTACATCGACTCTGGGTGCATTGACATTGGCTACATTGACATTGGCTGCATTGACATTGGCTACATCGACATTGGGTGCATTGACATTGGCTACATTGACATTGGCTGCATTGACATTGGCTACATTGACATTGGCTACATCGACTTTGGGTGCATTGACATTGGCTACATTGACATTGGCTGCATTGACATTGGCTACATCGACATTGGGTGCATTGACATTGGCTACATTGACATTGGCTGCATTGACATTGGCTACATTGACATTGGGTGTATTGACATTGGCTGCATTGACATTTGGCGCATTGACATTGGCTGCATTGACATTGGCTGCATTTGACATTGGCTACATTGACATTGGGGCATTGACATTGGGTGCATTTGACATTAGCTACATTGACATTGGGGCATTGACATTGGGTGCATTTGACATTGGCTACATTGACATTGGGGCATTGACATTGGGTGCATTTGTCATTGGCTACATTGATATTGGGGCATTGACATTGGCTACCTTGACATCACGGTGGGTGCATTGACATTGGCTGCATTGACATTGGGGCTACACTGACATTGGGTGCATTGACATTGGCTACATTGACATTGGGTGCATTGACATTGGCTGCATTGACATTGGCTGCATTGACATGGCTAGCTACATTGACATTAGCTGCATTGACATTGGGCACATTGACATTGGCTACATTGACATTGGCTACATTGACATTGGCTGCATTGACATTGGCTACATTGACATTGGCTGCATTGACATTGGCTGCATTGACATTGGCTGCATTGACATTGGCTGCATTGACATTGGCTGCATTGACATTGGCTACATTGACATTGGCTGCATTGACATTGGCTGCATTGACATTGGCTGCATTGACATTGGCTACATTGACATTGGCTGCATTGACATTGGCTGCATTGACATTGGCTGCATTGACATTGGCTGCCTTGACATTGGGTGCATTGACATTGGGGCATTGACATTGTTATTGCGTGTATTGGCATTGGCACGTATCAAAAGCATTGGCATCTGCAGAATAGTTATTGACAGTAGATGGCATTAGCTATAGCATTGGAAGCAAGTGCTAGCATTCGGAACTTTTTGGTTGGCTAGTTAAATAAAATATCAGCCAGACTTTCGGCAACTAAAGTTTCCTAACTTCTTCCTGAGTGGATCTTGATCTGTAGCTAGCTAGCATCAGCTGCCTGCAGGGTGTGGATGCTGATTGCAAGACAGTCTTGATGTTGTATCATCTGCGCACCTGTCCCATGTCCTCATCAGTTGTGCGACGTAAGGGAACAAATGCTCTTTGCTTCAGAGTCTTAAGTTGGTTCTGCTGGAGTACTGGGATTGCTAGCTGTCTTTACAAATGTGTCTGGACACCTGTTGCCTTCCATGACTTCTCTGATGTGTTCTCCTCCTGTTATCATGATCACACTCTGAACGACAATTTGTGCCCTGTGAAAGAGGCGCCCTTTCACAGGCGCAAATTGTCGTTCAGGGTGTGACCATGGTAACAGGAGAAGAACACCTCCGAGAACTCATGGAATGTAACAGGTATCCAGACACAATAGTTGTCTGGACACCTGTTACCTTCCATGACTTCCCTGATGTGTTCTTCCCTGTTATCATGGTCACACTCTGAACGACAGTTTGCGCCCTGTGAAAGAGGCGCCCCTTTCACAGGTGCAAATTGTCGTTCAGGGTGTGATCATGGTAACAGGAGAAGAACACATCAGAGAAGTCATGGAATGTAACAGGTATCCGGACACACTAGTTGTCTGGACACTTGTTACCTTCCATGACTTCTCTGATGTGTTCTTCTCCTGTTATCATGGTCACACTCTGAACGACAGTTTGTGCCCTGTGAAAGAGGTGCCCTTTCACAGGCACAAATTGTCGTTCAGGGTGTGACCATGGTAACAGGAGAAGAACACATCAGAGAAGTCATGGAATGTAACAGGTATCCAAACACACTAGTTGTCTGGACACCTGTTACCTTCCACGACTTCTCTGATGTGTTCTTCTCCTGTTATCATGGTCACACTCTGAACGACAGTTTGCGCCCTGTGAAAGAGGCGCCCTTTCACAGGCGCAAATTGTCGTTCAGGGAGTGACCATGGTAACAGGAGAAGAACACCTCAGAGAACTCATGGAATGTAACAGGTATCCAGACACACTAGTTGTCTGGACACCTGTTACCTTCCATGACTTCCCTGATGTGTTCTTCCCTGTTATCATGGTCACACTCTGAATGACAGTTTGCGCCCTGTGAAAGAGGCGCCCTTTCACAGGCGCAAATTGTCGTTCAGGGTGTGACCATGGTAACAGGAGAAGAACACCTCAGAGAAGTCATGGATCTTGTAACAGGTATCCAGACACATCTGTAAAGACAGCTAGCAAACCCAGTACTCCAGCAGAGCCAACTGAAGACTCCCCCACTTGGCTTGGCTTAGCTAATTGGCTGGCCATTGACTTCCATGGCTTGGCTTGGTCCTCTGGCTTGGTCTGGCTTGGGTCCCCTTGGGTCCCTGGTTTGGCTTGGCTTGGCTTGCATTGGCTTGGCTTGGCTTGGCTTGGTTCTCCGGCTTGGCTTGGTTCTCCGGCTTGGCTTGGCTTGGTTCTCCGGCTTGGCTTGGCTTCTGGTTTGGCTTGGCTTGGCTTGGCTTGGCTTGGCTTGGCTTGGCTTGGTTCTCCGGCTTGGCTTTTTGGCTTGGCTTGGCTAGCTTGGCACCCTGGCTTGGCTTGGCTTGACTTGGCTTGGCTTGACTTGGATTGGTTTGGCTTGACTCCCGGCTTCCAGCTCGGTTGGCTTGGCCTGGTTTGCCGGTTTTGTTTGGCTCCCTGGTTTAGCTTGGCTTTGCTCTCCGGGTTGACTTGGCTTGTCTTGACTCTGCAGCTTGGTTTGGCTACATTGACATTGGCTACATTGACATTGACTTCAGGAGCATTGACATTGGGTGCATTGACATTGGCTGCATTGACACTGGCTACAGGTGCATTGACATTGGTTAAAATGACATTGGGTGCATTCTAGCTACATTGACATTGACATTGGCTGCCTTGACATCGGCTAGCTACATTATCATTGACTTTGGGTGCATCGACATTGGTTACATTGACATTGGGTGCATTGCATGACGTTGGCTACATTGACATTGGGTGCATCACATTGGGTGCATTGACATTGGCTGCATTGACAATATTGGGCTCATTGACATTGGAGATTGACTACATTTCACATTGGCTGCATTGACATGGGCTACATTGACATTGGGCGCAATGACATTGGCTGCAATGACATTGGGTGCATTGACATTGGCTGCATTCACATTGGAGATTGGCTACATTCACATTGGCTGCATTGACATTGGCTAGCTACATTGCATGACATTGGGCGCATTGACATTGGCTAGCTATTTCACATTGGCTGCAATGACATTGGGTGCACTGACATTGCATGGCTACATTGACATTGGCTGCATTGACATTGGCTGCATTGGCATTGGCTGCACTGACATTGGTTGCATTGACATTGGCTGCATTGACATTGGCTGCATTGACATTGGTTGCACTGACATTGGCTGCATTGACATTGGCATTGGCTGCATTGACATTGAGGGTTTGACATTGGGTGCATTGACATTGGCTGCATTGACATTGACTGCATTGACATTGGGTGCATTGACATTGGCTGCATTGACATTGGCCGCATTGACATTGGCTGCACTGACTTGGTTGCATTGACATTGGCTGCATTGACATTGGCTGCATTGACATTGGTTGCACTGACATTGGCTGCATTGACATTGGCTGCATTGACATTGACATTGGCTGCATTGACATTGGCATTGACATTGGCTGCATTGACATTGGCTGCATTGAACTTGGCTGCATTGACATTGGCTGCATTGACATTGGCTACATTGACATTGACTGCATTGACATTGGGTGCATTGACATTGGCGTCATTGACATTGACTGCATTGACATTGGGTACATTGACATTGACTGCATTGACATTGACTGCATTGACTTTGGCTGCATTGACATTGACTGCTTTGACATTGGGCGCATTGACATTGGCGTCATTGACATTGACTGCATTGACATTGGGTACATTGACATTGACTGCATTGACATTGACTGCATTGACTTTGGCTGCATTGACATTGACTGCTTTGACATTGGGCGCATTGACATTGGGTGCATTGACATTGACTGCATTGACATTTGCTACGATGACATTTGCATGACATATAGCTATTGCATTGTGCATAATCTTATAAGCTTTGGTGAGTGGCTTGTATATCTATGGGATGAGCTTCGGTGAGTGGCTCGGTACAGATACTAGATCTATGGAATGAGCTTGGTGAGTGGCTCGGTACAGATAAGAGAAGATAATCGTAAAGCTGCTATAGGCAAGGTTTATCGTAGCTAGGCCCTGCATGATTCCCTCACATCCACTAAAGGCTGTTTTATTTCCTTACTTTGGGGAATTAGCAGTTGAAGTGGATGAGTACTGAGGGGAGGATCCTTGAATTCGTTCAAGGATCCTCTAAAGTCCATCCCTGGCTCCCAAGGCCAGGCATTCACTGACACTGCTGACACTTAGCTGAGTTGAAAATCTGGTGAAGAGAAGGAGGTCCTGACCCACATCCTGCCGCCTGCTGCTGACAGGCCATTGAAGAAACTGAGAGCAAATCTATGAGCTCAGCAGCTGTTGGATGTGTTTTCATTCAGTGATTGGGACCAAGCTGAAATGAATTAGAATCATGAATACAGGTATCGTAGCTAACAGCAGTCTACACAAATGCAAGGAGCAAGAATGAAACGATGATCAAGAGGTTGAAGAATCTGAAGGAGTTGAGTCCTACTATAGCCTCATTCCCACGCGGCCTGGGAATGAGGCTAAGTCCTACTATACTCAAGTCCACTCAATGATGATTACGGCCACTAGTAAGATTCCTGGTATATATCTGCCCCAGAAATCCTACTAACAATGTGAAAAATGGCTTACGATACCCAGTTGCTTCTTGAGAACAGCAGGGAAGAAGAGGGCCAAGGCATAGTAGGTCATTGGGTTTGAAGATGGTAAGAAATTTTGAAAAGGATTGTAGGAAGGTCTCCTCTGTCTTTAGGAATACTGGAATTCCTGGCGAAAAGTTATTCAGGTCTATCCCGGTGACAGAGTGTTTTCCTTGGCCTTTGCAAACTTCCCTTTGGCAATCTACAAATACACAGGAACTAAAATTAAACATGGGGAAGTCTGAACCTTCAGCTTCTGTCCCTGATCTTGAGCTTCTGCTTCAGTTGGAGGGTGAGGCTATGGTTCAGCACGCAGGACCTAGTTACCTATAGGTGGGTGAGTGGGAGAGCCGGACAGTTGGAGTGTGCAAGAGTGGGAGGAGCCGGACAGTTGGAGTGTGCATGAGTGGGAGGAGCTGGTGAGTTTGGTATGCGTACGTACCTCGACCTCTGCGTATTGGTGGGCGGGGCTCAACGTGTTTGTTTGCTCAAGTGGAAACCGCACTCCTGGTAGCCAGTGAATCATGGCCCAGGACTCTGATACCTACCTGGGCAGACTCTGATTGCATCCACCAGGCATGGTAAATAGAGAGTCTAGGCAGCTAGCTGCACAATTCTTCACCTACCAGACGTTTAAGAAAAACGCAACAGTTTACGTAACGTTAGTGTAGCAAGCGGATGTGGAAGCGTGTCACACTGAGATTTCTCATCCTCTAGCACTGCGGTCTGTTTACACGAACTTTGAACTTCGAAGGAGGGGTTTTCCCTTCTGAAGGTCTCGCGCAGCATGCTAGCAGTTTTCTCTTCCTTTCTTCGCCGTTGCCAGCGTTTACAACCGAAACCTCTGACCCGACTAATGTCTCAATCTCCAGCAGTTCCAGTGAAGCCGCCCAATGTACTGGTGCTACAGCCTTCCCCCTCCAAGGCGAAGGAGAAGGAGGGTCGGGTTTCCTCCCTGAAGGAAGGACTCGCATTGTGCCTCAACCAGGAGAGGTACGTGCTCTATAACCTCGGTGTGGAAGATGTCTTGCACACTCCCTGGAGAGAGAACTGCACTCTCCTCGTTGTGCCGTCCAGTGTGATGGTTGCAAGGTCGCCGACTGAGGAGGGTGAATCATCAGATTCCAACTGGCCCAAAGTTTTAAGAGAGATTGCTTTCTACGTCCATAGTGGTGGAGTATTGCTCAGTATGCAGAGTGCACTCAATGCACTGCTGGGTTTCAAGCCGCCAGACCTGCTTGTCCAGAATCGCCTGTCCTTGGTGACAACGCAATTGAAGTCAACGTCAAGCGGAGATAACATCCAGTTTCGTACTTTAACGATTTCACCTGTTAACTGTGGCAGTGATTTGATTGAGAACGAAACACGTCCACCATTATCTGTGGACGATGTTGCGTTTATAGTGTCAGACAGCTCTGAAACCTCACTACCTTCAAGCTCTTGGCCGCAGGCATTGAATTCCAGTGTCGATACGATTGATAATGCAACTGCAGATATGGTTATCAAGTCTGATTACAATTCTCAACAATTGTCATGTGTTCGGAAGATGAAGTTTGAAGGAGGAGGACGGGCAATACTGTCTTACATCGAACTTCTTCCTGAAATTCATGAGAACTTGGACGTTGGAGCTCTGGTGCAGGTGAAGAAGGGTGCGGAGGATCGCGCCAAGTTCCTGAAGAGCGTTTTGAGTGGCATAGGGCTGGAATGTAGTGTTGAAGAGGTTCCCAAACTCTCGCACACCTACCTCTTTTGTTCCGAAGAGGTGAGAATATGACGTACAAGGGGGTGACACTCCCGTAGTTACAGCTGCGACCAGCATATCGGCGCATTTTGACCCTGTATACGAAGGAAGGGGTGGAGTCGCTACGCATTCTTCCGGGTCAAGGACGAAAACTGCGTGCGGTCAAGCGGTCAACGGCTGAAATACAGCACAGTCAAACGGTCAAGAGTCATTTAGTCATGCGGTCAATTGGCAAAAATGATGGTCAAGATTTCTTGACCCCGGTTGCAGCTGTGACTATGGCATCTAATACCATCAATGGGAGTGTCACCCCATTTAGTGCAATAGTTCTGTTGGTATGTGAACTGGACCAGTTCCATTCCACGATCTGAGGATGTTCTGGGAATGAGGCAGTACATACAGAGTTGGATGTGAACATACATGTAGGTATGATGTGAAGTACTACCTACTGGGTATGTAGGTGGAAATATTAGGGTAGGATTAGCCTCGTTCCTAGGCCTACACTGATTGCTTACAGCAGCATCTTCAAAGGCGGCTTGCATCAAGATCTTGAAATGGGCAGGGTCAGGCTGGAGTTTGTGGTTACATAATCTGAACCAGTGTACAAAAGCTGTGTTGGTACTGGTACGCTACCTGATTGTTCAGATACTGCCATTTATCATCACACTTCAGACGTTTTACCTGTACTGAAACTACCTTTGTATGCGTACAGTCTGCAGTAGCTGTTGTAACGGATTCATTCTTAGTCGGTACCGGTGTTGGTTTCACGTGATGTATACTGTAACTTCACTGTTAGGCCAGTCTTTGATGCATTCCCTATCTTAGGTGTGTCTTCATTCTCTCAATCACCATGACAACAGAATCACTCACAGTACCTCTCAACGATGATCCCGCTACAAACAACTGAGGGAATCATCAAAGGCACCGAGATGGACATCCAACTGATTCCACTTGACTTCTCAAAATTGGGCACCCCAGTCGACCCCTTGCCCGAACCCTCCGCCAAGAACCTCACTGTGGTGGCACGACCAGCAAGATGGCAACTCCATAGCCTCCCCTTCAACCCCGACCTCTATTTTGAGCACTTGATGACGGCCCAATTGGGTAGGACGGTGCTGTACACCCCTGTCATCTCATCCACTCAAACCGTCTTCACAGGAAATATGACATTCTGCAACGCTCTGACTCCACGGCTGGGAGTGGTGTGTGTAGCTGCACAGCAGACACAGGGTAAAGGTGAGCGGACATGTTATGTGTGTAGCACACAGACACAGGGTAAAGGTGAGCGGACATGCTGTGTGTGGTGTGTGTAGCACACAGACACAGGGTAAAGGTGAGCGGACATGCTGTGTGTGGTGTGTGTAGCACACAGACACAGGGTAATGATGAGCAGACATGCTGTGTGTGGTGTGTGTAGCACACAGACACAGGGTAAAGGTGAGCAGACCTGCTGTGTGTGGTGTGTGTAGCACACAGACACAGGGTAATGATGAGTGGACCTGTGTAGCCTTGGCCTCACCACGAGCCACGAGCGGGATGAAGGGGTGTCCAACTAGAGTAACCAAGAACGGCAGTCCAAAGTTATACTATTAAATTTTGACGCTGCTTCATGGCACTCATAAGCTCCTTGTCTTACCCGTCTTTTGTTTGTCATCTCTCTGGAGAATGATTGTTCCTTGTGTAAC
>OZ007513.1:1422559-1510059 GCA_963931865.1 Axinella damicornis | reverse complement strand
GAGGAGGTGACGATAGTGGGCATCGATGAGTATGGCTACCTCAAGGTGAGCTGCAAGAACGGTCAGGAACTCTCACTGCAGCCTGACGGGAACACCTTTGACATCATGAACGGTCTCATTGCCATGAAGTAGCTACGTGAGAATTCACTTGTATATATAATGTCATCATTTTTGTTTTTGTATCTGAAGTCTGGATAAGTGGTTGTACCTGTTTGTGGCATCACTGAGCCAAGGTGGTCTTTATGTGTCTTAAGAAAACTAGCTACATTGTATCAGAGCACTATTTGAGTTTCTGCACAGCAAAAACATTCCCCATTCCCAAAATGAAATAAACCTGACATGTCTAGAATTCCCTGCTACGTGAAAAGGGACTTACCATTAAAGCTCTGAGCCGTATTGCTGTGTGAAACTTTCAGCTTCTGATATCATTGCCTGTCTGGTAGCACAGAACGCAGTCTAGCTATACCTCCCAACACCGGGCCATCTACAGCTGGCCTTACAGGTGAACTATCAGTGAGATTGCAACGTTACCCTGAAGTCTTCCAGAAACTCTGTCATTTCGATCCTACTTAGCTGGGACGAAAAGTAGAACCTACGCCTAACGGCGAACATGCACCTGTAGGTGAGCTGCGCCTAATAACACACGACTACGATACCTCAAACTGTACTTGTATTGGTATGCACATGTTGGACTGCTTTTGAACGTTTGCCTGTCTGCTTTGCATCTGTGGATCTTTCTAGTGGGATATCAAAAAGGGTTTACAACTTCTATACATGACCATGTAGTAACCGTTAAACTAGAACTAAAGCAGGAAAAAGGTCTATATATGTGTCACTTTTAAGGAAGAATTCGTACAGACCTAACAAGAATCAAAAGTTGCAACTACGTAGCTGATGTGTTCATTTCACAAACGTCTCTGTGCTTTGGCTCACTTGTTGAAGTAGAGCTCCCGCAGCTGTGGTGCTGTGGAAGAAGATAGACAACTAGAGTTAGCACTGCTTTGCTTTACTCTAGCCCAGTGTGCGCCTTTCTAGCCCAGTGTGCACCTTGGCCCCACTGTTTGCAATGGGACCAAGAGTTTCAAATTCAAAGGATACATATTTTGGTTTAAAACGTAAAGCTGGAGCAAACCTGGTGGTTTGAACAGTAATTTATGGATGGATGGCCCATGGGAAGATCAATAAATTCACTTGTCAATACCTGAAATTTAACTCTGCGTGCTGATTTACATGGCTCCACCGCCGCCGCCTAATAGTATTCGTAATGCACAAGAGTATTTTTTCGGAGAAAAATGCTTTTAGGAAACAGGTGTGCAGTATTATTCACAGTAACAGTCCAAATGATTTGGTATAGATTTCCTATGCAGTAATGTTACGCACTGTAGCAGCCAACTGCTGTGATATCATCACAGCAGTTTTAGAAGAAGCCGGTGCCGGACAGCTCTCTGTGCAGAGCTGCTCCTCCATGATTGCATCCGCTTCAGCTGCTGCTCCCCACTTGCGTCTGCTTCAGCTGCTGCTCCCCGCACTGACGTCTGCTTCAGCTGCTGCTTGCCGCTTGCGTCACTTCAGCCCCGATTGCGTCCATTTCAACTGTTCCCCGATTGCGTCCGCTTCAACTGCTGCTCCCCGATTGCATCCCAGCTGTTCTGGAAGATTCCAGCCCAATGCGGGCCCAATGTTCTTGAACATTCTTCGTGGAGTTCGAGGTTCAGTAGTACAAAGGTCGCGCGTCACTAGTCTAGTCCCGCCCCATTTCCGTCACACACACACACACTGACACATGTTAAAATCTTAGTATATTGATAGAGTAGTTTATACTCACGATAGCAGCCAACTACTGTGATATCATCACAACAGTTTCGGAAGAAGTAACAGTCGACACCACAATAGCAGCCCGAGGTGGTCTTGCAGTTTCCCTCAGTACAGCAGCCATGGTAGCCAGCTGCAGCGCATCCCTGTTGCTGGACCTTGGCTCTGGCTCGAGCTCTCACCCACCCTCCGCCATTGGATGGCCCTGCAAGAAGACCCCGGCATTGTACTGTAGCACTCCCAATCACACTTCTTGCAATAGACCTAATCTGTCAAAAACCATGTTTCTGTTGCTATGTAAACAACAACCCCCTTTTACCAGTGCAGGTATAGGCTGCATGATTTGATGTAAGATGTTTGAGTTACTATAATTGTGGCCTCCCAAAACTTCTGATTTTCCGATTCACTCCCATACAATTTGGTATCGGTTAAATCGCCACCTTTGGGAAGCCACAACAGTTACAAAGACACCGTACATCTGATTTCAAATCTGAGATACATCAAATCTGCGATACATCATATATTTACATGATAATCATAAAATGACCTAAAATACCCCTTTTCCCAGTCCTGCACACATATGGTGACCAGTGGTTCTGTTGCTATAGTAGTGACCAGTGGTTCTGTTGCTATAGTAACGGATTCAGTTTAGCTCGCCCGTTCAAGTACGCTGTGAGACAACTTGAAGTTTCTGTTTCAGCAATTCTCTTGCATAGAGGAGTGCACATAGGTGTGGTCTATGGCACTATACAGGAAATTACAAAAGTCAAGTAGTCTCACAATGGACAATATAGAATGGACATGCAGACAGTGCGATGGAGCGACTTGACAATGATGGTGCCCGTCCATGCATTCATGTGCTGGTAAGATATTTTCCTGCATGGTTCTGATTAACCCACCAAGTGCATGGTTTCTTTGGAAACTACTGTTACACTAGTCCATGTTGCATGACCGTACATTACTGAAAGATGGTAGCTAGTCGATTACATAGACAAGACGCAACTCTGTGGGTGTGTATGCCTAATAGTGTGTATGCCTAATAGTGACCCCAGTTGCAGACAAGCTGTGGTTCCCTGAGAAGCCCTTGGTATTTCTGAGAAGATCGCCTAGGGCTTTTCCAAACCCTTGCAACAGCCACAGCTAGCTGGTTGCGTTAAATGGACAATTAATTTTGTGGTCGAAACTTCATCTGTGTGAAACCCTAGTAACTTAATTAAAGGCCAAAGTTCAGTGCTTAAGTACTGTTGTATAGCCCTGCCTGCGCTCCATATATGGTATGGTCTACGCAATTCGCTTTGAGCAAATTAGTGTAGTGTTGCAAGGATTCTGAAAAACCCTGTATAGCTTCCTTCTCAGGTACTTAGGCTTGATCAAATTAGGAACTACATCTGGGGTGCAATATTTGTTGCAAGGATTCTGAAAAACCCTGTATAGCTTCCTTCTCAGGTACTTAGGCTTGATCAAATTAGGAACTACATCTGGGGTGCAATATTTACTATGCATCTGTGCTCCTGGGTATTGTTATTCACTTTTCTTCCATAATGAAAAGAAAAGCAGTTGTATGTCACACATACAGTGGTTTGCACTAATCACATTGTGAAGCTTGCTGTCACTGTATTTTTAATTTTGTATAGAATCATAAGCCCTCACTTTGGCATCCCACTGTGGCTATATCTGGACAGCAGTTGTTGGCCGTATAGCAGTAGTCGTCGCACCAACAGTCACCACCGGCGACGTAGCATTGATCGCCTGGCTTAGTGCAGCACCCACTGAAGCCAGCAGCCGCACACGTTTTTGGAACGGGTGGGGGGGTGGGTGCAGTGCATGCTGGTGGAAACGGATGGAAGGAAAGAGGTGATCAGATTTATAAGTTATTATCATCATTATTATTATATTGAACACACTCCAAAAATAGGTGCAAAGAGAGAGAAGTACATTACACACTTTGAACATGATCAACTATATTACATTCGATTATTTATCGGTGAATAACCTACCCATTGGTGTCATCACGATACGCCCATTGAGAAGTTGCTCGTCCCTCACGTTGTGGGTCAAAAGCGTACCGTGGTTGTCTTCCTGAACGGTGCGAAGCTGAGAAATGTACGCAGCAGGGATTTGTATAGGCTGTTTGAGCACAAACCACTGTACTTTTTCACTACACAGCGGCGTGGTCAGAGACCCCTCGTAATAGTAGTAGTCTCGGTTGGAAGGAAGAAGGTCGGAATAGCGGATACCGCTAACGGGGTTTGAGCTGTCGTACGCTGTGGGAACCTGCAGCTGGTTCCATATTCCAGTTATGGGGGCTGCATTGTTGGCTACTCCAAAAACGGCAAGTACGGTCAGAGTATCGACATCGGTGCTGTCCAATGCAGTGCCTTGTTTAAGGTGCACAAAATGAATCTCGGCATCGTACTGGGATCCCTGCATGCGGTGTTCGGACCCATCACGCTGCCCCTGTCCCCAGTGAAAGTGGAGTTGCTGCAACACGTAGGTTCCCTTTTGGTTCACTGTGGAGGTGCTCTTCACGCCGGATGGGTTGAACTGCACGTTGTGGCCCGTGTTGTTGAAGGTGCCATCGACTCTCCCATCCCAATTGGTGAATATCAGGTTTTGCAAAATGGAACTCGGCTGAGCGGCGGACGGTTCGATGTTGACGGGAGATTGCCGATTGCATATGCCGCACACTGACCCCGGGATGTTACGCCATGCTGCTTGGTCGTCGTAGTTGTACTCATTCGCCGCGCTTGCAACCAGCGCGAGCAGAGCGAAACAGATGAAGCGCATATTGACGTACGCGCTCTTAATTGTTCTGGATTGAACAGCAGCTGCTAGTCTTTTTGCACCGATCTGCGCAAATGATCATTAAATTTTGTGCGAGATTTTTAAACCATGCAACAGCAGCGCATCGCGGGCGCTGCCGCTATAGCTAATTCTCGGAACAATGATTTCTGTATTCTCAAAATCAACACAAATTTCGTTGAATTTCACAGATAATTCATGCATGATTAGCTACGCGCGCGTATCAGAGTTTTATGTGACAACAGCAGGACACCCCAATGCTATTTCGAGTGTGGTTGATATATTGTGGGCAATGGGAGCCTGGGTATTATATATGTACACTATACTCTTAAGCTTCCCACGATGCATGGATAGAAAGGAATTAAGGTGTTATCATTTAGCTACATTCTAAAAGCACAGACTCTCTTGCAAGAATGAAGGAACTCCCCTAGCTAGCTAGCTGCAAAATTGCTCAGTTAAATGACCCCTAACAGATTACTTCAGTTCAAATGAGCTCTCACTATACAGACAGTTGTGCACAATGATGCTTTTTACGATAATGCATGCAGGTTAAGAATTCAAAACGTAATAATTGTAATTACCAGCCATCATCTTCCTTCCATCAAACTTCAAATCAAGAGCATCTATTTGTTAGTTCAGTGACCAAATAATAGCAGGCATCCGCCCAACTGCTATATAGCTATTATTTATTCAGAACAAATAATAGCTAGCAAATGTGTGCTGTTTCAAGCTTGGTGGAGCTTGATGAAATTGCGAGGGAGATGGTATGGATTCCATCAAGCTTGAATGAGCATCCATTGCTAGCTATAGCCATCCTATTCTGAACCAGATAACAGCTAGTGGATGGATGCTTCGAGCATCCATTTGCTAGCTAGCTATAGCTATTACTAGCTTGAAGGGCCTGGGATGTTGGATAGCGGGGAATTCTCTTCATAGCGTTTAGCTACCATTTCAATATTAAGCTGTAGAGCGAGTTCATGCACTGAAACTACATGGCGTCAACACTCAAGTGGTTGTCTCCATGAAATATCATTTGCAGCCGAGATGTCACACGTACCATATTCTTTGTGACAATTGAAATGGAATGACATGTGCAGCCGTCCATTACCACAATCATAAGAAAGTCCTGGCGACTCACATCCTTCAGGATATCCCTCCGAGTCAGAGACTACAACATGCATTTCCATGGGCATCCAGAGGAGGCACATGCTTCATCACAAAAGTGACATCCTGTGCTTCCTTTAGCTGCAGGATATATACTCCCTCAGAGTCTGAGACTACAACATGAAGGTCAGGTGGCTGTGACTTTCTAGTTCATGCAAAGGCATTTGTTAGCTATAGCAGTAATATAGCATGCTATTATAATACACACCCAGCAGAACTGACTATAGCTACAATCAGAGGGACTGTTTAAAAGCGAGGGAACACACACTATAAAGAATTCTATCCCAAAATGAGATGCTGTCTGGTATAAAAGAATAAAAGTAAGAGTTAGACTGAGCAAAGCTAAGGTTGGGGGAGTAAACTTGAATGGTAGCTATGTTGATATGTGTATGACCTGGATTCCCTGGAACAAAACTTTGGAAAATAGCACAAGTTATATATGAACTGCTATAGTTAGAAAACCAGGATTTCAGACAAACTTGAAGGGAAAACGTTTGTACATTTTCCAGATTTTCCAGTGCTTCAATTTCAGGATTGCACACCGACACAGCAAAATGGTTGGACATGAAACCCCATTGGCTTCAGTTCTGTAGTAATTGTTGCCTTGACGTGATATTCAATAAGCATGCTTTGGGTCTAGTGCTGATGCTTGCCTGCACCATGCACAGATGGCCAGTTGCATGCACTGAAGACTGTGATTGCCACTACACAGACCGAAACAGCAGCTGCACTGAGTGGAAAAAAGTGACCTATTAATTTAGCCGTTAGCTACACTGTTGGTGTTTCCTGCTTTGCAGTTGTGACCCCTTGCCGTTTAGGTGGAACACTTTGTATGCGGTCCAGATAACTACTGTTAATTGCATCCTTCATCCCTGTAAAAGCATAAATAGTGAGAAAATGTCATCCTGTATAGCTACCATGCCCACCACACCTCTCTTCTGTACACACCAAGCCTCCCTCCCATGCATGATCACCTTCCTCCACTGCAAACAACCTTGTGGTTTTAACCACAGAATGGTTGATTACCTATGTACGTATCAACCTACGGTTTCAGACAAGCTGATGAGACAGTGGTTGTATAATTACAACAACAACTCAGTAGCATCTGTGAGGGAGTCACCTGCATGCTACACCATCAAGAGCACTTGAAATTGATCTGTATACGGTTGTAGTTACTCCCTCACAAGATGTTAGACTGGCTGGCTGTTTTACTAGTAAGGGATGATCTGCATGCCGGCCATGCAGCCTCCTCTGTGCAGGAGGTCTCGGATGGCACATTTCACAACAGCTGTCGCATCAGGTGGTTACTATATTTTTCATTTGATTTGATGACCCATGAATTAATGCCGCATCTCCAATACAGAAGGTTTTCATGCAGGTCCATGGGCTTCATTAAAACCTGTGGTTTTTCTATTGAAGAATGGTTCACCTAAAGAAAAAGAAATTTGCCGTTTGTCATTCTAGAAAAACAAACAGTAATGCCATTTATGGTAACTCAAGAAAGTTCAGTGATGATCACTATGCCACACATGCAACCCAATGTTGTGGCTTTACTATGTCATACATACAAGTTGCAAGTTTTTATGAAGACTGAAGCCCTGGATCCAAACCAGATCTTTAGGTAGGGTTTGGTTTAAAGGCCTTTAACAACAGCTTGTAATTAGAAGTCCAGCACAAAGCATGCAGTCTCATAGACAAATGTGTCCAATTAGGTAGCAGCTCATTTTTCTGGGAAGTACAGATATATGCACATGTCAGTCCACAGAATTACTATACCAAGTAACAGCATCTAGCATCTTAGGTTACTAATTTCCAATGAACTCACACCTCAGACTACCTGGTTTCCAGAATGTGGCTTTGGTGGGGGTGACTGCTAAACTGATTAAAGCATACCTGTGGCATCTGTTGCTCTAGTGGTCCAGTTATAGTATTAAACGTGCAGCTGGCATAGCCTCGTTCCCAGGCTCCCGCCTGTGCGCGCGGTGCGTCGGCGCGTGCACAGGGGGAGGAGCCTGGGAACGAGGCTAGCTACATTAGTGCAGAAAGTAAAGAAGACAATTATTTTAGAGATGGTATGGGACCAAGAATGTGCTTATCTACTTTCATTAACTTCCTTGTGAAATGAAGATTAACAACAATTAGCTAATGGTTACAGTTCAGTTCCAGTACTAGTGAGGATCTCCGACTTATTAAGTTCGGTCACAACTTTGTGTACCAACAGCTGGAATTTGACATGTATAGGAATTGTAAACTCAGTTCTTCACTTCTGTGGGTTCCTTAATGGAATATTACATCCTACGCATATGACATTGTCAGATGCTGGTGCATGCATGCACATGCAAGAGGCTGTATGATTGTCATGCAGGTGTCTGCACAGAGGAGGCTATGTTGTACTAACTTGTCATGCAGGTGTCTGCACAGAGGAGGCTGTGTTGTACTAACTTGTCATGCAGGTGTCTGCACAGAGGAGGCTGTGTTGTACTAACTTGTCATGCAGGTGTCTGCACAGAGGAGGCTGTATGATTGTCATGCAGGTGTCTGCACAGAGGAGGCTAACTTGTCATGCAGGTGTCTGCACAGAGGAGGCTAACTTGTCATGCAGGTGTCTACACAGAGGAGGCTGTGTTGTACTAACTTGTCATGCAGGTGTCTGCACAGAGGCGGTTAACTTTTCATGCAGGTGTCTGCACAGAGGAGGCTGTGGTGTACTAACTTGTCATGCAGCTGTCTGACAGAGGAGGCTGTATTGTATTCAGAGTGTTTGCAACGCAAGCTCTCTTCAATTTTTCAACTCTCACCTTCAAGTTCAACACCCTCAATCTTTCCTTGAAAACTGAAAGCATTATTATTTTGCCATGAAATTGGCATGGGCCAAAACGTGCATCCTGTCTTTCCTTAAGGCACGCAAAGTTTAGAGAGGGTTTTGGGAACATTTTCTGTGAATGCTAACGATGAAAACGAGGCTTGCAAGACATTGACAGCTCGAGCATTTGGTCAGTCAGACTCGTGATATAGATGTATAGGGCAATTGAATCATCAGAATCCCAATAAGCGGTATATACTCGATACCTCATCACCATATTACGTGCATAAGTGCCAACGTTGCACATTTGCACATATATAGTTGGGCTGAGGGATTGGAATGGATATACCCTATTTGTACCAAAGATGGGAAGATTGACTGTGACACGAAGTGGCAACATATACTACTGTGCGAGTGGATTGTGCAGCTGACGCGGTCGTACTGTAAGAGTTCCTAGAAACTACCTATGTGTCTATTGTACTACACCTTTATTGGTGTGTATCATATCATCAGTAATAATAATATACAGTGCTGGTATCAATACCAATATCGATACTATACCAATGCACTACTTTCAATCAAGATTATAGATTATAATATCACATTAAACTAGTTTCAATTTGAGTAATAATAATGAATGTGGTGGCCAGAAACGGCTCAGCAGCAATTCCTTTAAATCACGAAATTGGTTTCAAAATGCCAAATCAGTGCCAAATCACAAAGACTATATTATACTACAGCTACATTCATGTTATTCACTGAAGTACGTGGGTATTTCATCAAGCAAGCTCGACTCGATCTTGTTCTGTGCACCCTTGAGCCGCTCGGAAATAGTCTGCAGTTCATTCAGCTTCTGATTGAGGGTTTCGATGAACCCCTGTTTTGATGTAAGCTCACTTCGAAGACAGCGGATCTCCTCCCGTACGTTCCTTTGGAACCTGCGGATAGACTCCTGTGCTGCTCTTTCTGCTTTACCTGAAGTTAAGATTGAAAGCTTTGCCGCTTCTGCCTTAACCTTTCCCTGAAACTGAACAGCCCACTCCACAGCCAGCTCCCACAATTTATCCTTGAGTGCTGAGGTATCACGAAGGTCTAAATCAGGTGGGACTGAGAAGAAGAGCACGAATGGAGGAGACTTTGGATCAAGTGCAGTGTAATCGATCTCGTCACGTTCAAGTTCAACACCCTCAAACACACTCAACCGTTCCTCTAGATCCCGCTTGAACACTGAAAGCATTTTGTACGTCTCTTCTTTCACCATTCCTATTATTTTAGCCATGATTGTGGGCCAATACTTTTCCATCTTATCTCTAGCTGGGTTCAAGATCTGGCTTTCCAAGTTTTGCTTGTTCAATTCTACCAGCAGTGAATTCATTTGGATATACATGTCATCCGTTAGTTCAAACGTCCAGTCACTGATTTCAGTTGTGATCATTCTCTCCACCTCGGTTTGTATCCGCGATCTTCGTAGCTTATTGGCTGCAACAGCACCACCAATTTCTTTGAGTAGATCTTCCTGTAACTTCAAAGCAGCTTGGGTTGCACCAAGATTACAGTCTTCCTTCTCTTTATCAATATGTTCTTCCAGTGCGCCCACATGCTGGACAGCGTCATCAATTGCACCTTTGTACAGAATTTCGGGGCCATGCACTCCTAGCATCTGGTAGAGTTTCGTTTCAAGTTCTCCCGTTCGGCTGAAAAATTTCAGCCCATCTACAACTACTTTTTTGTTTATTTCACTTGGTACACGGAGCTGTTTTTGAGGCTCTTCACCTTGAAACTTAGAGTAGAGTCTCATGGCATCAAAATACTCTCCATCAGTCATGCTCGTAATGTTCTCAGACAGGAGTTGAGACTTGAGGGCCCACTTCGCAGTGAAGGGTACAATTCTTTCAACAGGAATAGTTACATCAAGAGTTTGCTTCAGATAGCCCTGGACATATTTTGGCACATCCCGTGGATGAATGGAATAGTTGTTTCCATCTTCATGGTAAGCATCGATGGCATTGACAATGAATAGAAACCTCTGGTGGTTTTCCAGTAGATGTGGATGGTGATCTCGAAGATGTGTCAACAGGTCTACTTCTCCCTGGTCTTTCATTACCCTGTAGTTCAGTACGATGATGAAAGCTGATAGTCTTTCCATTGCCAGTTTACTTTTGAAGGTGGCATCAACAGCACCTGCTTCATTCGGGCCAGCTGTATCAGATATTTGCAAGGTGAACTTCAGTTGAATTTCATTCAGGAAGTGAAAGGGAGTGCGAAGGATCAAGGATTTGTATGGTAACGCCTCTTCCTCACCTGACTGATTTCTGGCAATTATGTTAAATTCGCGCAGTTTCTCCTGAATTTCAACACTGCCATCAGCAATCTCTTTATATTTATGTACGCCATCATATGTTTCTCCAAACAGAACACCACTCCTGTGTTCATCGTTGGTGCTGTGAATAATACGGACTTCAACGGCCGTTTCAGCCTGCACAGTTACAGGTAAAACTATTCCCCTCAGCAGCGCATTGAGAACTGAGCTCTTCCCGGACTTCATGAGGCCCACCATACCTGCCTGGAGTTTGCCTTCGGCAAGGTTGCTGCTAATGGCCTCCAGAGCTTGTGCTACTGAGTCCTGTCCTTTCAGTGACCAGGCAATCTCTTGTAGGCGATTTGTTTTCATCTGTATACTGTAGGCAACCTTGTCTTTACGGTCAACTGCATGAACCAGATTTAGTGGAAGTGAATGTATTATTATTTCCAGAAGCTTATTTGTAGGCACTGTTGCAAGGATTAAGGCCTGAGGTCATTCAAAAATGGTCTCAGTGGAGAATGAATTAAGGACGTAGTGGTTCCATGCCATTGCTGGGCTAAATTTCAAAGCATATGCACAAAACTTTTATGTACATTGGGAACCTTATGAAACCTTAGCAAGGTACAATGTCAGCTGAGATGTAAACTTGTACTGTTACACAAGTATCACAGGTGGCTAGTTTATTTCAAGAACTATTAATTAGTCACGGAACTAGAATTGAAATTAATTAGTCACGATTAATCTTACAGTGCATCAGTTTTTTCAGTGAAGGGGTGGTTCCTTAACTCTAGTATGAGTACGTATGTATGTATGTCTGCATGTGTGTGTTGTGTGCACAGCCTTACATTGGCAGGATGGTGCCCTTCCAGACCAGCTTCCCGCAGCCATACATTGTCGAACTCGGTTACCACCTGTCATGTCAAAGCCGTCATTGCAACTGTATTCAGCTTTAGCACCAAACGTTGGCTGCTTCACTTCAATCCTGCCATTCATTGGCTTCTCCAGCTCTGGGCACTTCATGGCTATTGAAGAAGAGCAAAAGCTATACCTTACGTAAGCCACAGTGACTCCCCAGTCTAGTAGCCTCATTCCAGACCCACAAGAGCCTGGGAACGAGGCTACCCAGTCTAGTAGCCTGGTTTAGCTCTTCACTATAGCACAGCACATGACATGCAAGACAATCTATACTGTGCCAACAAACATACGTTCACAAAAGGGTTGTGTAGCTGACCACGTGGCAGTTCGTCCATCAGACTGGCAGACCATGGTTGAGGTGCCAACAAGTAGGTACCCCTCGTTGCACTTGTACTCTGCTCTTCCATTGAAGCTGGTGTGGTCGCACTCTACGCTACCATCTGGGACTGGTGTTGGGGGTCCACAGTCAACACCTGCAGAATTAAGAAGATTTTAAGGTGCCCACGTGCACATTCCCAAACCTTTGCTGGTCCAAGAATGAAAAAGATGAGTGCAACCAAGGGACTCCTTCAACAATTTTAGCTTGTGCTTAGTGGAATAATTATTGTGTGAGTGCATGTTATTAGTGTAGATGGTGGAAATTCTGTGCATGTGATGCTGTGTGTAACCCAGATGTTGCTCCACATGCATGCACAAGCTTTGGTGCACAAATAGAAGTAGGTCATTACACTCGATAAATTGTGCTGCGTAAATAATGTAAATAAATAAATAAATAATTAATGTTTGACTACTCGCTATCATGCACTGATCGCTATCATGCACTGATCTCTATCATGCACTGTCCTCACTGTGGGGATACAAGTGCTTTTGTAGTGCCGTCGGCTGCCATTGCTCGATCACTATCTTCGAATTTCATTGCCAGTACAGCTCTTATGAAGGCCTCATAAAGATTCTGACCACACAGGCGTGATCGCTGTCATTCACTGATACTCACATGCTGAAACTCACCATGCTGGCAAAGTTGTGAGCGCTGTAACAAGTTCTTGTCTTCCCCTTGGACGCCATTGCCGACTTGATCGACCGAGCTTGGTCCTCACGTGACATGTGCGTTAATTGGAATGAGCTGCAACGCGTAGCTTGCGGGACCAGCGAGTCGCAACCGGTTGCAATGCAGCTACCAGGAGTGCGGTTGCCCCTCGAACTCATCAAATTTAATGTCATGCACTAGAAACAGGTATTGTCTGGTTGGAACCATGCAGTGTATTCATGGTGTGTGTATATAAAGACCATGCAGTCAGTCGAAGCTATAGTGTCCTTCTACATTGATCTGGCTTGTGAATTCTACCTCGAGTAACAAGAGCATGCACCATGCACAACTGAAGATGTGTGACACAGCACGACTTTAAGTTCAGTATGCGACACACTGGTTGTCACGGATACCATGCAGAAGATCAAAGGCTACCATGACAACCAAGCAGCAACCTAAGAGCCTTTTTTTTACAGTATAGAACCTCTTAAGCACCACAAAAACCTTTTACCAATTAGGACAGTTGTGTGATCATCCTAATTCAAAGAACACAGTGGTAATAATATTAGTGGGTGGTTATAGAAGTATAACTCAAGCATCAGCTCCCATGAATTCTGTTCAAGGGCATGACTATCCTTCCCATGCTAATTCACTGTGGGTTGCTAGCTACTAGGTTTACTCAAGTAGCTATGACTCAAATATCAGCTCCCACTAAGGAAACAGTTTGTTTTGTAGTACGCTCATCTTAGCCTCGTTCCCAGTCCCACGCCCAGCTTTTCGTCGCTTGCAGTACGCTGCAAGCAACGAAAAGCTGGGCGTGGGACTGGGAACGAGGCTAAGCTCATCTGTGGTCTAAACAAACTTCCCAGCCCTTCAAGGTGGCTGCATGTCATGGGGGACATACAATTTTAGCCCATAAAACCATGTCAAATGATAATTCTGGTGACAAAGGCAATGACAAATCATTTTTGCTGTGAATTAAATGCAGTTTTACGTTTGATCTCCTGTACTGTTAGCCATGCAATTCCAAGTGTAGGAAGGAATAGGCCTGTGTATACTCACTGATGCATTTCGGCACATCCCCACTCCACTGTCCAGATTGTTCACAAGTCAGTGTTTCATTCCCCTTGAGGATGAATCCTTCTTGGCAGACAAACGATGCGACTCCCCCTTCTGTCACTGCATCCAGTGAGATGTAGCCATTCTCCAGTTCCAAGTGTGGACAGAGTATTGATGGTGGAGGCACAGGGGGTAGTGGTGTGAGGTACACTAAGGAAACAATGAATGCAACAGCAAACATCTTGGACGTGTTCCAATATATGACTAGTTTGAGTATAATGCATGTGCAATCACTTGATAATAGTTCAATAGCAAAGTGATATCCATAAATTCATTTTGAGAATTTTTTTTGCTGAGGGCCCTACTATGCCATGAAGAAACAAGTGTCTTCCCACGAAGTTATATGCAGCTAGAAACTAAAGTGCAACTAAAAGGTGTTTGTTTTGCCTGGATCTAATGGGAAGGAGCATCCCATGGCCCTGATCCATCCAGGAAATGCAATAGTAACTTCCCCAGCATATGCTCCAAATTGTATTGCTCTGGCCACTGTTTCAACAAACCAGGCTTAAACTAAGCAGACCAACAGAGACTAGCTGACCTGCAATCCTTACCTATAGGACCTCACTTGCCAGAAGCACATGCACTCTTTTACAAACACTGTCTCTAGAAAGCACCCCTCATTTGCAACAGCTGAATACATTTCATATGTGGCCTGGGATTGCTGGGATGAGGTGACACAGACACGTTAACAACAGCTGCATAAAGTTCGGAAGCTCAGACAAATGGCTGTGTTAGCGAATTCACTGGTTGTAGGTTAGCCACACCGAAGTGTATTGTTGGCAGTTTGCAAGGAAGCAGACCCAAAAGTGAAAGTGATACTGTGCATGACAGAAGTGATATTGTTTCAAGTGTATGAAGCTCCAGAACTGGTAAGCTATGTTTGGCAACAGATTTTACAGGTGTACAAGTAACCCCCTAATAAGGAAGCCGGCTAAACTGGTTTGATGTTTATGCTAGTACATCACTACAGCAGTCCCTGATTATGTAATATCAAATGTTGACACACAGGAAACACAATCCGTCAATGATGTGGGACCAGACAGGCCTGCTATCGCCAAAGCCGTGTCTGCACTGTCAGCTCACCTGAACCTATTGAATTTGGCAGTTGTGGTGATTTGCCTACATATAAGAGTGCCATTACGTGCAGTTAGCATAGAGAATAGTGCCACATTCAAAGGTGAAATCGGTTCAAATGAGTGCACAGACAGTGTGAACACACGGTAACCCGAACAGCATAGCAACCATCCTGTCCCACGGGTAGTTTTACTGTGGCACTTACTGTATGCAAATAATGCAATGACGGCTGCAATTACAGCAGTGAGCACAATCAAACCTTTGCGGGCTACCTGCAGTTGTTCCAATCGATCTACAGCAGAGAAATGAAGATTATTAGAGCAAAGAAGATTAAATTTCTAGCCACATGACTCACCAGGTTTATTGAAGTTGCATGATTGGGTTATGTATTGGAAAATTATGGCATACTTAGTGCTACTCACGTGACCCTCAACAAATCAGACGCCTCAGAATCGATCACATGACGGAGCATTAAATCGCTTAATGCACACTTTAGTGTGCATTATCTAGATAATGCACACTTTTCAAAGATCAAAGGCTGTCTCAGGTCGGTGAGTTGCACTAAGTAGTTTAGATACCACTTTGCCGTGCATTACGGGCTTTAGTGCACTCGGGCAATCTAGCTAACGGTCTCGGGCGGATAATGCACTCGCCTTCGGCTCGTGCATTATCTCGCCCTCGACCGTTAACTAGATTGCCCTCGTGCACTAAAACCCGTAATGCACGGCAAAGTGGTATATAAATATTACTTATTATACCGAAATCACCATAAAATTAATATTGCAGCAGTTAAATCAGTGTTGTGTGTGGTAAAGGGATCAAATCAGTGCTCAGTGAAGGGGTGGCCGTATTATTGGAGAGGTTTCCAGTTACAAGACAGCTACGTAGGAGGCATACCAGGAATGTTATAAGTAAAGGATCTCCAATTTCACATTTTGTGGGAATAAGATGCCCTATTCGTCCTCATTAACTGCAACTTGCTCTACCTTAGTAGCTGGTTTCCTTTCATATGCAGATCTTTATTATGCAAAACAAAGCAAAGATTATTAATAGTAATAAGGAGGTAATGTGTGTCAGTAATATTGGACAGGGTAGTGAGGTAATGCATGTCTAGTCATTAATAGTATTATTGGACAGGGTAGTGAGGTAATGCATGCTGAGTCATTATTGGACAGGGTAGTGAGGTAATGCATGTTGAGTCATGTCTAGTAGGACCATATTTGTACATGTGAGCTTTGAAAGTGGTTTTGGGTTGCACCTCATACAGGTGCCACGCATTTCCTTTCTCTGTCATGTGCTCATCTATCTGAATAGCTTGCCCACTCATGCTGCACTTGTCACCTTTGAAATCATCAGACCTTACCCTGGGTTCTGATTTTCCTGTCATCAGTTCATATGCTAAGCAGCTGCATTTCATTCACAACTTGCCTACAGCTCTAACCACTTTTGGTATTATGGCCCTGTACACTCATTGCACAATCATGTTTGTAAACTAATAGCCAAAGGTCTGACATGGTTTTTGAACAGCCAAGTAAGGATTAACAAGCCCGTAACCGGGGGCGGGGGTCGATAGCAAACCCCTTACATGCATGTGACTACTGTAATGTAGGTATAGCTGCAAAGTTTTGGCATGTAAAGGCCAGTCTTGTGTTGGCGCAGAATGCAGCACAAAGTTGCAATGAGAGCTCTTGCTGATAACTGAATAATTATTATGCTCACCAAATTTTTCTCCAATGTTTCGTGCTTCTATGGACTGCACTCTCTATACAAGGCTGGCTTTGGGCCTAATAGGTAGTGTACCAGCCATCTACTGTACTAGCCCCCATGCAAAACACTGCAAAAAAGGATTTGCCGTTCGAGTCAGTGACAATTACATTGGTCACCATGTTTTGTGCCCGGTCAATACATGGAGTAGCTATGGAACTACTGAATTTGGTGGGAGTTTTACACAGTAAAATGCTCTACATACATGTAGCAATACAGCATTGTAAAGTTCCAGCCCTCGTAGTGACTTCATTTGTTGCCATTGTCTATATATCACGTTCCAATGAAAACAGCTCAAATCTCAGATGACTATAAGCAAATTGTTAAACTAACAAATCTCTTGCTGCAGTGAAATGTATTATAGCTAGTTAGTGTACCAGTCTAACCTACTGTAGCAGAATCTGTCATGATCTTGCTTAATTGTTTGTGCCACTTCTCAGGTGCCATCTTAATTACTCTTGACAGTCACTGCATTGTTCCCCCAGTCGTTAGTCCTATCACATGTATTATTTCTGGTTACAAAAGCATCCTGATTTGTGTACACGGGTGGCCATATCATTACAGTTTCAGCTCTGCTCTGGCAATGCTGCACGCGAGAGTCTGTGCCGAGCGCGGACACCGAGCCGAACCCACCAGAACGTAACAGTGGTGTCAGGAGTGGGATTGACAAGATGGCTACAAGAGCAGCAAGCAAGCTGGAGGATCAGATGGCCGCATTACTGGCAAAGATAGACAAACAGAGCGAGCAGCTGGAGAACCTGACCAGGCAACAGTCGGAGCGAGTGGACGATATAGCTCGGAAGCAGCAGGAGACTGATGAGCTAGTCCATGCTATCGAGGATGGCCTGCACGAGGTGAAAACCGCAGTGGACGGGCGGTTGAGTGCCATGGAAGGGTCCCTGACTGGACTAAGGTCCGACGTGCACTCGGAACTGTTGGAGGAACAAGAGCGGCTGAGGAAGCAGATTCGAGACGACATTCTGCGGGATTTCAGCACACCCACAGGGTTGGGAGAAGAGCTGAGACCGACTGCTCCTTCGTTCGTGCCAGCTACTACGAGTCCTGAGGAAGGGACATTGCCGGGAGCTGTACTGGCAGGCAGTGCTGCCGCGCCTGGTGGATCTCCGCTGACTGGAATGACCAGGCAACGCGCTGCCCCGTTCGATGGGAAGTCCGCCTGGGATGTGTACAGGGCACAGTTTGAGCTGTTGGCAGACATGAACAGATGGAGCGATGCTGAGAAAGCAACTCACCTGGCCATCAGCCTCAGAGGCGCCGCTTCCACGGTGCTGACCAATCTACATCCTACGCAGCGGCAAAACTACGAGGCCCTTACGGCAGCACTCGACTCGCGCTTCGGAACGGCGCACCAAACCGAGCTGAATAGGATGCGGCTGAAGGCCAGAAACAGACGCAGGGATGAAACCCTCGCTGATCTTGCAGAGGACGTAGAGCGACTAGTCCGTCTTGCATATCCTGGAGCCACTGAGGCTATGGTGGAGGTGTTAGCGAAGGACCAGTTTGTAGACGCGCTGCCAGATGAGGACACGAGACTGCGGATTCGGCAGAACAAACCAGCCACGTTGAGGGATGCTCTAGGCACGGCCTTAGAGCTGGAATCCTACCGGCTTGCCAGCAAGCAAAAAGCGTGGTTTGTGAGGGGGGCTCAGCTGGAGGATGTTTATCCCGTGCAGCGGCAGATGTCTGAGCCTGGGACAAGTGATGTCCTGCAGCAGTTAGTGGAGGCCCTCAGACATCTCACCAAGGAGCCGCGCGGACCTTGGAGGACCTCTTCACCCAGGAAAGAGGGGAGCCAGCGAAGAAATGACTGGATCTGCTGGGAGTGCAAGGAGAGGGGCCACCGGAGGCGGGACTGTCCGAAGCTGCGGACTCTTTCACAAGGAGAGAAGGACGTTTCCCAGCCGGGAAACGAGCAGTAGCCGGGCTTGCGGGGCAAAGCTCGGCTAGGAATTCTGATGCCCCTGAGTATATATTTAAGACTGGATCTATTTACACTGTTGGCGATAATCTTACTGTTTTAGGTACCATCAATGGCAGAGCCTGTGAGATCACTGTGGACACTGGTAGTAACATTTCTATTGTGAGACCTGACATCCTGAGTGGAGCCAGCCGGGAACTAGTCCGACCTGTGAATAGCTGTCTCCGAACAGTGACAGGAGAACAGGCTCCCATTCATGGAAGAGGACAGCTGCAGTTGGGCATTGGATCTCTAGTGGTGCCTCAAGAGCTCTGGGTTGCAGACATTCATGATGAATGTATCCTTGGTCTTGATTTTCTACAGGCTCACGGCTGTCAAGTGAACCTCAAAGAGGGGTCTCTCATCATAGGAGAGGAAGAAGTGCCTCTGAAGAAATCCAAAGCCACAATGGAGACATCCTGCTACAAAGCTGTGTTGACGGAGGTTGTGCATCTTCCCCCTCTAGCGGAGACAGTGGTTCCAGTTCGACTGGAAGGAGCTGGACCAAACTATCGTTGGGGACTGTTGGAACAGACAGAGGCGGCCAAGCCGGTCGATAACCTCCTGGTTGCCAGAACACTGGTGGATCTCCATGGCCAGATGAAGCAAGTTCCTCTGAGGGTGATGAACCTGTCCAATCAGCAGCAGATCATCGGCAAGGGCACCGAGCTTGCCTGCTGTGAGAATATCAACTCAGTCCTCGCTACAAAGGGGGACACCAGTGGAGAGATGTCAAGTGGGAGTGCTCAGAAGGCTGGGGTTGTAGACAAGCTTCCCCTGCACTTGAAGGAGCTGTATGAACATTCTGTTTCTGAGCTGGATGAAGCTGAGTGTGAAGCAGTACACCACCTTGACCCCCCATGCAATGTTTAAGGGGTGGAGAGTGTAGCAGAATCTGTCATGATCTTGCTTAATTGTTTGTGCCACTTCTCAGGTGCCATCTTAATTACTCTTGACAGTCACTGCATTGTTCCCCCAGTCGTTAGTCCTATCACATGTATTATTTCTGGTTACAAAAGCATCCTGATTTGTGTACACGGGTGGCCATATCATTACAGTTTCAGCTCTGCTCTGGCAATGCTGCACGCGAGAGTCTGTGCCGAGCGCGGACACCGAGCCGAACCCACCAGAACGTAACACTACCATGTGCATTCTCCAGATTCTGTGCAAGCTCTGTAAGATTTGAATCCTTGAGAACTTCAACAAATGTCTTGAAATGGGCAGGCTTTTGCCCGACTCTACCTTTGATCACTGTGAACAGTCGTCTGGCATTTCCAGCAGTGTCCGACACAGTCGTTGGGTCTTTGAGGAGACGATCACCTATCGCTCTTTCAACAACGCCTTCTTCAACCAGCTTACCTACAAGCAAAGTAAACTCAGTTTGGATGGCATGCTGGACATCTTCAGAGTGCTGCTCAAGAATTTTAAGGCAGGCATTTGACCCCATGTCCTGCATATAAAATAAAACAAGCAGAAGTAATAGGAGTGATCGATTCGGGAACATATAGTATTACATGCATGTACGTACATGACACCACCAGATAGATATCAATTGACATTAAATAGGGATGGTACTATGTTAAGTTCAGAAGTGCTTAAGTATTGTATAACATAACCAGATGGTAAATCAGTAATGGAAAGCTGACATACCACGCTTCGGTTGGTTTTGGGTGTGGGCATGAATTAGTTTTGTGATGTAGAGATATTCAATTGTTGTGATACTTATGACATACAGAAACCTGTTAACACGCACAGAATAAGATCAAAGAGCCATGCTCGCTACTAGGCAACCAGATAAAGGAGCACTCTGGGATGAATGAGGCTGTTTAGCTGTCGTACAAATCACTTCTACAGCACATGCAGCCATCAATCTTGAGGTCACGGTAGCTAGCCATTATCGGAATTGCAAGCAACGGTGACTATCATCAGTCATTATCAGTTTATTCTGCAATGGTTGGCTCTTTTATCTACGCTACTTTACCACACACACAAACACAACGTACACACGTGCACACACACACACTAACCTTTACGGCAGTCAGGGAGTAAATAGTCTATCACGGCGGCCGATGCGCAGAATGAAACTGAGACCAGTGAGAGAGAGGAGAGGGTCGTGGCTATATTATCTATGGTCGCAGAGACACTATGACAATGCGAAGTTGCGGCTAAGAGGCGTACTAACCGTAACTTCCTGTAGGTGGAGCTTCACATTGCGCGCGCGGGGGGGGATACCCAACAGATAGCTAATACAGCTCTGGCTACACGTAGTGACCGTGTCCAATTGATGCTAGATTTGCGAACAGAATTCAGACCGTATATCTTTTGTGAAGAAAAATTGTTCACTCCGGATTCTCATTCGTATAGCCTACGGAATACACCACCGTTGGAAATTATAAGAGTGTTGTAGGCGTAGCAGAGTCTTGGAAGTGTTGAAGCGTTGGAAGCAGAGTCTTGGAAGTGTTGAAGCGTTGGAAGTGTTCGAAATTGTATGCGTTGGTACTACGGTCATGAGTAAGAGAGTCCGTGCTGTCGGCGGTGCGAATAAGTCTGCCAAAAAGTCCAGAAAGGATGGTGGTTCAGGTAGCGAGCGCGATCTTCTCCCAGACCCACAAACGATGTCTCGTGAAGCTAAGGCCATGGTACCACAATACAGAAACAAAAATAATACACTCCTGGTGCATATATACAAGTGTACATTTAAGTCTGTACAAGTACATGGAAGAGGAAAAAGTATTATACAAAATATAATTATGCAGAATAGGCAAAAAAATTATTACACTCCTGGTAGGGGAAAAATTGTGCCGCGTAATATAATATTACACTCCTGGTATAGGAAAAATTGTGCCGCGTAATATAATATAATTAATTAATGTAAATAACTCGTTCCAGTGACAGGAATGGCGCACAAAGATTCTGACTACACCGTCGTGATCGCTATCATGCACTGTCCCAACCGTACAATTTGTATATGTAATAGCATGGCTTGCAGTGCAATTTGGGATAAATTGCACGAGTAATGCATTCAGGAAGGCGATAAATTGCACGAGGCGAAGCCGAGTGCAATTTGCCTTCCTGAATGCATTACGAGTGCAATTTATCCCAAAATTGCACTGCAAGCCATGCTATCACATGTTAATCATATAGCTAGACGGCTCTCTTCCAACAAATTAAGATAAATAGAGTAGGCACAAGAAGACAATGTCATGACAGAATCAGCCAGAATCTACGAATGCACGACTTCGATCGAAGACGCTACTGTGGAACGGAGATGCTTACGGTAAGCGGTGTACGTAGCGCCGGGTAGTGGGAGGGGTGGTAGGTGAGGCAATCATGTCGGTCTCAAATTGTGTTTTCGTCGCCAGATAGCGTGCCAGGGCGCTGTAGAATTCGCCGACTCTTGTTCGATAAGAAACACCATGGTAGACGCAAAGAACAACTCGCTGCGAGTACAGTCGATTTCCGTTGCGTTTGAACATTGCGTAGTGCGTGAACGCGTGCGGCAGGAACTTCCTGCGGGTGGAGCTTCACGGAAACGACACGGCCTGGAATACGCAAAGGTCTGGAAGCCATGCAGGCACTTTGCGTGAGTGTCGTACTTGCAGAACACAGTTTCCGTGATAATCCACGCAATACGCAGTGTTCAAACGCAACGGAAATCGACTGTAACAAGGTAAGCTGCCTTCTTTCTCTGTTTCATGGTCTCGTCTGTTTACAACCGTCGTTGCTACGTACCTGATTAGCCAGAGAGCGCCATTATTGACCAATGAGACGCGTATTTCACTTTTTGCACTGCTAGGCCGTGCAAAAAGTGAAATACGCATTTCATTGGTCAGTAGCCGTGCAATTTCAGTCTAAATCTGCATTCTTACTATGCAGCTTTAGTACAGTGAATTAAAACGCTATATGATTATGGTGCTGAAACTCACCTTGGTGGTGGAGATATGAGCGCTTTTGTCTCGCCGTGGCCGCCATTGCTCGAGCGCTCTCTCCGACTTCCGGTGGCAGTACCGTTCTTAGGAAAGGCGCACGAAGATTCTGACCACACAGCCGTGATCGCTGTCGTTAACTGACGCTTACATGCCAAAACTCACCGTGCTGGCTAAGTTGTGAGTGCTGTCTTGTCTTCCTTTTGGTCGCCATTGCTCGCGATCGACTGAGCCACGTGGCATGTGCGTTAATTGGAACGAATTGCACTTCGCTAAGGCGCTACAGTCTTGGAGTAGGGTTTCTAAGAGTTTATTTGATTGGTCAGAAGCAATGACGTAATTCTGATGAGTAGCATAAAATGGTGGGTGGGGCTGAGGAACGCAAGAAACACAAGAAACCCCAGAAACAGACCGTATAAACGGTGGGAGGTGCTGAGAAACACAAGAAACACAAGAAACCCCAGAAACACGAGAAACGCGAGAAACACGAGAAACGCGAGAAACACAAGAAACGCGAGAAACACGAGAAACACAAGAAACGCGAGAAACACAAGAAACGCGAGAAACACAAGAAACACAAGAAACACAAGAAACACAAGAAACCCCAGAAACACAGACCGTATAAACGGGCTGAGAAACACAAGAAACACAAGAAACCCCAGAAACACAGACCGTATAAACGGTGGGAGGGGCTGAGAAACACAAGAAATTAAACACAAGAAACCCCAGAAACACAGACCGTATAAAGGGTGGGTGGGGCTGAGAAACACAAGAAATACAAGAAACCCCAGAAACACCGACCGTATAAAGGGGCTGAGAAACACAAGAAAGACCCAGAAACGCAAACTTAGCTAAAAACACAGGTGGGTGGGGCTGAGAAACACAAGCAATGTATCATATCCCAGAAAGCAGTGAAACACATGCACACTATAAAGAAGTGGGTGAGGCTGAATGCACACAAAACAGTGAAAACACAGACAGTATAAAGGTGGGTGGGGCTGAGAAACACAAGAAACACTTGCACAGTATAAAGAGTGGGTGGGGCTGAGAAATCCAAACACAAGAAACCCCTGCACAGTATAGAGGGTGGGTTGGTCTGAGAAACACAAGAAACCCTGCAAACATGACAGCAGAGACTGAGAGAGGAATGACATTGTGTGAGAAACACAGAAAACTAGTCATAAGTATGCCCAATTCAGAATCAGAATATAGCAGCAAGGGAGGAGGGTGGGGCTGCTGGTGGTTTAGATTTAGGGAAGTCAGATTTATGTTTAAGGTTATAAGGGTCAGGGTTAGGGTCAGGTCAGGGTTAGGGTCTGGTTAGGGTCAGGTCAGGTTAGGGTCAGGTCAGGGTTAGGGTCAGGTTAGGTCAGGGTTAGGGTCAGGTTAGGGTCAGGTCAGGGTTAGGGTCAGGTTAGGGTTAGGGTCAGGTTAGGGTTAGGGTCAGGACATGGTACGACTAATGGCAAACTGTTTTCCCAAAATAACATCGTGATGTTTTATAGTATACTCCTGAATTTCAGACCTACTAAAAAAGTTTCATGAAACCAGTGGGGGGGGGGGGGGGGGGGGGGGGGGGGGGGGGGTTAGTCTCATTCCAATTTTTCCCCTCCGCAAGCAAAACATCATAGTATTTTAACGTTTTTCCTATATTAATTTGCAATAATGCAAGGGTTACACAAATAGCGAAAAGTGCTAATGCAAGTGTGCACCCTGTTACATATTACTATTACAAGAAAAAAGGTGATACAAATGATTTAAAAGAGGTAATGTAGTGTGCAGTAAGCACTTCATGCGGTAAGTGGTTCCATATAGATGCAGAGCTGGGTACAAAGGATGATTGGAAGGCATTGGTGTGTGCAAGGGGTTGATATATATAATAGAGGTAATGAGGAATTATGCCTACTTACTTGGGGGACAAATACATTGGGAGGAAAGTAAAAATAACCATAGCTAAATAAATAGTGCAGAGCTTTAAAAATAGTCTACGGTTCTGTAGTGCAGGGACTTGAGATAGTTCAAGTAGGTCCTGGTAACCCATGCCCCACTGTTTTGGACACATTTTCATTGCAAACTTTTGGACGTTCTCAAGTTTAGTAATGTCTTTCACAAGATGCGGATCCCAGACCGGTTACCGGAGCAGCATATTCAAGGTGAGGGCGCACGAGTAATTCGAGTATAGTGTACAAACTGTACAGACCCTGCTGGTTAACATTGCCATAAAACCTCCTATAGATAAGTTTTTCTCGCCTTGGTGCAGATGGAGTCTATGTGTAGTGACCAAGAGAGTTCAGAGGAGAGAAGCACTCCCAAATACTTGAAAGTTTCGACATGAATTCTGGTCGCGTTTCTTGTGTTTCTCGTGTTTCTTGCGTTTCTCGTGTTTCTCGCGTTTCTTGCGTTTCTCGTGTTTCTCGTGTTTCTCGCGTTTCTTGTGTTTCTCGCGTTTCTCGCGTTTCTCGCGTTTCTCGTGTTTCTCGCGTTTCTTGCGTTTCTCGTGTTTCTCGTGTTTCTTGTGTTTCTCGTGTTTCTTGGGTTTCTCGCGTTTCTTGTGTTTCTCGCGTTTCTCGTGTTTCTCGCGTTTCTTGCGTTTCTCGTGTTTCTCGTGTTTCTTGTGTTTCTCGTGTTTCTTGTGTTTCTCGCGTTTCTTGCGTTTCTCGCGTTTCTCGTGTGTTTCTTGCGTTTCTCGTGTTTCTTGTGTTTCTCGTATTTCTCGTGTTTCTCGCGTTTCTCGTGTTTCTCGCGTTTCTTGCGTTTCTCGCGTTTCTCGTGTTTCTCGCGTTTCTTGCGTTTCTCGCGTTTCTCGTGTTTCTCGCGTTTCTTGTGTTAGCGCAGGTTGGAAATAGTGGGCAGGGCTCGTTTGATGCTGAGTCACGTGTATGTCACATGGCCGTTTTGTCCAATCAGGAGAGACCTTAGAAAGGTGCACAGGGATTGCCTGTTATAGTCACGTGCATGTCACATTTTGGCTGTATTGACCAATCAGGTGAGACCTTAGAAAGGGTACCCCGGGATGGCTCCTACGGCGAGACAACCGCGGCGTTGCAACGGCTACCAGGAATTCGGTTGCCCCTCGTTACACTCCTGGTAGGGGAAAAATTGTGCCGCGTAAATAAATAAATAAATAACTCGTTCCAGTGATAGGAATGGCGCACAAAAATTCTGACTACACCGTCGTGATCGCTATCAATCACTGTCCCAACCGTACAATTTTGGTGCTGAAACTCACCTTGGTGGTGGAGATATGAGCGCTTTTGTCTCGCCGTGGCCGCCATTGCTCGAGCGCTCTCTCCGACTTCCGGTGGCAGTACCGTTCTTAGGAAAGGCGCACGAAGATTCCGACCACACAGCCGTGATCGCTGTCGTTAACTGACGCTTACATGCCAAAACTCACCGTGCTGGCTAAGTTGTGAGTGCTGTCTTGTCTTCCTTTTGGTCGCCATTGCTCGCGATCGACTGAGCCACGTGGCATGTGCGTTAATTGGAACGAATTGCAATAATTTAGCTTCGCTACGGCGAGGCAACCACGGCGTTGCAACGGCTACCAGGAGTGCGGTTGCCCCTCGTTACACTCCTGGTAGGGGAAAAATTGTGCCGCGTAATTACACTCCTGGTATAGAGAATAAAATGCCCCAAAAATAAAAACCTCCTGGGCTCAGTGGAGGACATGGAGAGATTCTGACTACACCATCATCATTCTAATTTTTGACTGACCCAAGCATACAATATTTATGCTGAAACTCACCTTTGTGGTGGAGTTATGACCCTAACCCTAATCCTAACCCTAAATTTTGGCCTCCTTGTGTGGGTGGATTTTTTTTTTTCGTTCCGGATCCGCTGGGAATGAGACAGCCACGTGTGCACTATTAAATTGAGACGATCCAGCCTATACCCGACCGGCAACCTTGGAGCTGTAAGTACGAGCTGGTGGATGCAATCAGAGTCTACTCGGGGTGAGAGTAATACCAGAGTACCATTCTGAACGGTGAGGTTGGCCTGCCGGCGAGATGCACCTGGTCCAATCACCAGTACTAGTAGTGCGGTGGCTATTTACGAATGCCCTAGCTACAACGGTTCTGACTAAACAGGCCCGTAGGGAGGAGGGGTTCGAACGAACTGATGATTATGTGCTGGAACTCACCTTGGTGGTGGAGATATGAGCGCTTTTGTCTCGCCGTTAGTCGCCATTGCTCGAGCGCTCTGTTCGACTTCCGGTGGCAGTACCATTCTTAGGAAAGGCACACGAAGATTCTGACCACACGGCCGTGATCACTCACGCTTACATGCCGAAACTCACCGTGCTGTCTAAGTTGTGAGTGCTGTATTGGTTGCCATTGCTCGCGATCGACTGAGCGTGGTTGCCACGTGGCATGTGCGTTAATTGGAACGTATTGCGATTGCGCGACGGCAAGTCGCAACCGGGGTTGCAACACGGCTGCTTTATGAATGTGTACTTGAGAGCACTCTAAATCTTCATTATATAGCGCTATAGCTATCATGGTACTCACTGATGTGTGATAATTGGAACGAACTGTCACAATTAGCTTGTGCTACCGTTTAACTGTGGCTATACCAGGAGTGCGGTTGCCCCTCGCTAACTAATCTAAATAATTAAATAATCAAACCTCATAGCTCGCAGGAAAGGTCTACAGAGATTCTGACTACACCGTCGTGATCGCTATCATGCAGTGACACAACCGCCCAATGATTGTGGTGAAACTCACCTTGGTGGTGGAGATACAAGCGCTTTTGTCGTGCCGTCGGCCGCCATTGCTCGATCGCTTTCTTCGACGTTGGTTGCCAGTACAGTCTTACGAAGGCCCCACAAAGATTCTGACTATACAGCCGTGATCACTGTTGTTCACTGACGCTTACATGCCAAAACTCACCGTGCTGGCTGAGTTGTGAGTGCTGTAATAACTTCGTGTCTTCCCTTTGCTAGCGATCGATAGAGCGTGGTTGCCACGTGGCATGTGCGTTAATTGGAACTAACTGCGATACTTAGCTTGCGCTACGGCGAGTCGCAGCCGGCGTTGCAACGGCTACCAGGAGTGCGGTTGCCCCTCGTTACACTCCTGGTATAGGAAAAATTGTGCCGCGTAAATAATCTAAATAATAAATAATCAAACCTCACAGCACGCAGGAAAGGTCTACAGAGATTCTGACTACACCGTCGTGATCGCTATCATGGAGTGACACGACCACACAATAATTGTGGTGAAACTCACCTTGGTGGTGGAGATACAAGCGCTTTTGTCTCGCCGTGGCCGCCATTGCTCGTGCGCTCTCTCCGACTTCCGGTGGCAGTACCGTTCTTAGCAAAGGCACACGAAGATTCTGACCACATGGCCGTGATCGCTGTCGTTCACTGACGCTTTCATGCCAAAACTCACCGTGCTGGCAAAGTTGTAAGTGCTGTAATAACTTCGTGTCTTCCCTCGGCCGCCATTGCTAGCGATCGACAGAGCGCGGTTGCCACGTGGCATGTGCGTTAATTGGAACGAACTGCGATACTTAGCTTTCGCTACAGCGAGTCGCTGCCAGCGTTGCAACGGCTACCAGGAGTGCGGTTGCCCCTCGTTACACTCCTGGTATAGGAAAAATTGTGCCGCGTAAATAATCTAAATAATCTTTACACTCCTGGTATAGGAAAAATTGTGCCGCGTAAATAATCTAAATAAATAATTAATTAAATAATCAAACCTCACAGCACGCAGGAAAGGTCTACAGAGATTCTGACTACACCGTCGTGATCGCTATCATGGAGTGACACGACCACACAATAATTGTGGTGAAACTCACCTTGGTGGTGGAGATACAAGCGCTTTTGTCGTGCCGTTGGCCGCCATTGCTCGATCGTTCTCTTCGACGTTGGTTGCCAGTACAGTCATACGAAGGGCCCACAAAGATTCTGACCACACAGCCGTAATCGCTGTTGTTCACTGACGCTTACATGCCAAACTCACCGTGCTGGCTAAGTTGTGAGTGCTGTAATAACTTCGTGTCTTCCCATTGCTAGCGATCGACAGAGCGTGGTTGCACGTGGCATGTGCGTTAATTGGAACTAACTGCGATACTTAGCTTGCGCTACGGCGAGTCGCAGCCGGCTTTGCAACGGCTACCAGGAGTGCGGTTGCCCCTCGTTACACTCCTGGTATAGAGAAAATTGTGCCGCGTAACTATTACACTCCTGGTATAGGAAAAATTGTGCCGCGTAAATAAATAATCTAAATAATCTAAATAATCTAAATAATTAAATAATCAAACCTCACAGCACGCAGGAAAGGTCTAAAGAGATTCTGACTACACCATCGTGATCGCTATCATGCAGTGACACAACCACACAATAATTGTGGCGAAACTCACCTTGGTGATGGAGATACAATCGCTTTTGTCGTGCCGTCGGCCGCCATTGCTCGATCGTTCTCTTCGACGTTGGTTGCCAGTACAGTCATACGAAGGGCCCACAAAGATTTTGACCACACAGCCGTAATCGCTGTTGTTCACTGACGGTTACATACCGAAACTCACCGTGCTGGCAAGGTTGTAAGTGCTGTTATAATTTCGTGTCTTCCCTTTGGTCGCCATTGCTTGCTTTCGACTGAGCGTGGTTGCCACGTGGCATGTGCGTTAATTGGAACGAATTGCAATAATTAGCTTGCGCTACTGCGAGGCAACCGCGGAGTTGCAACGGCTACCAGGAGTGCGGTTGCCCCTCGATTTAAATAATCTAAATAAATAATCAAACCTCACAGCACGCAGGAAAGGTCTACAGAGATTCTGACTACACCGTTGTGATCGCTATCATGCAGTGACACTACCACACAATAATTGTGGTGAAACTCACCTTGGTGGTGGAGATACAAGAGCTTTTGTCGTGCCGTCGGCCGCCATTGCTCGATCGTTCTCTTCGACGTTGGTTGCCAGTACAGTTATACGAAGGGCCCACAAAGATTCTGACCACACAGCCGTAATCGCTGTTGTTCACTGACGCTTACATGCCAAAACTCACCGTGCTGGCTAAGTTGTGAGTGCTGTCTTGTCTTCCTTTTGGTCGCCATTGCTCGCAATCAACTAAGCCACGTGGCATGTGCGTTAATTGGAACGAATTGCAATAATTAGCTTCGCTACGGCGAGGCAACTGCGGCGTTGCAACGGCCACCAGGAGTGCGGTTGCCCCTCGAAATAATCTAAATAATTAAATAATCAAACCTCACAGCACGCAGGAAAGGTCTACAGAGATTCTGACTACACCATCGTGATCGCTATCATGCAGTGACACAACCACACAATAATTGTGGTGAAACTCACCTTGGTGGTGGAGATACAAGCGCTTTTGTCGTGCCGTCGGCCGCCATTGCTCGATCGCTCTCTTCGACGTTGGTTGCCAGTACCGTCATACGAAGGGCCCACAAAGATTCTGACCACACAGCCGTAATCGCTGTTGCTCACTGACGGTTACATACCAAAACTCACCGTGCTGGCAAGGCTGTAAGTGCTGTTATAATTTCGTGTCTTCCCTTTGGTCGCCATTGCTAGCGTTCGACTGAGCGTGGTTGCCACGTGGCATGTGCGTTAATTGGAACGAATTGCAATAATTAGCTTGCGCTACTGCGAGGCAACCGCGGAGTTGCAACGGCTACCAGGAGTGCGGTTGCCCCTCGTTACACTCCTGGTAAGGTAGGGCGGGGTAATTCGGGCCACGGGGTAATTCGGGCCACTTCAACTTCAGGTCAACGGTAACTAAAAACGGACAGACTTTAGGCAAACTTCTGGCCATGTATATCCAGGGACTCAACCTGCCTACAACTCACTAGAAGCAAGAATAAAAGGATGCTTCTTTCCTGTTGCAACGTTGAAGTGGCCCGAATTACCCCGTACTATACCGTGGCCCGAATTACCCCGCCCTACCTTATAGGAAAAATTGTGCCGCGTAATATAATATAATATAATGTAATCATTGAAACGTTTGACTATTTCGGAATGGCGTACAGAGATTCTGACTACACCGTCGTGATCGCTATGATGCAGTGACACAAAATCAAAATAATTGTGCTGAAACTCACCTTGGTGGTAGAGCTATGAACGCTTTTGTCTCGCCGTGGCCGCCATTGCTCGAGCGCTATCTCCGACTTCCGGTGGCAGTGCCGTTCTTAGGAAAGGCACACGAAGATTCTAACCGCACAGCCGTGATCGCTGTCGTTCACTGACGCTTACATGCCAATACTCACCGTGCTGGCTGAGTTGTGAGTGGTGTCTTGTCTCCCTTTTGGTCGCCATTGCTCGCGATCGACTGAGCCACGTGGCATGCGCGTTAATTGGAACGAATTGCAATAATTAGGTTCGCTACGGTACGTTGAGGCAACCGCGGCGTTTCAACGGCTACCAGGAGTGCGGTTGCCCCTCGTTACACTCCTGGTAGGGGAAAAATTGTGCCGCGTAATCTAACTAATTTAAATAATTAAATAATCAAACCTCACAGCACGCAGGAAAGGTCTACAGTCGATTTCCGTTGCGTTTGAACACTGCGTATTGCGTGGATTATCACGGAAACTGTGTTCTGCAAGTATGACACTCACGCAAAGTGCCTGCATGGCTTCCAGACCTTTGCGTATTCCAGGCCGTGTCGTTTCCGTGAAGCTCCACCCGCAGAAAGTTCCTGCCGGACGCGGTCACGCAATACGCAATGTTCAAACGCAACGGAAATCGACTGTACAGAGATTCTGACTACACCGTCGTGATCGCTATCATGCAGTGACACGACCGTACAATAATTGTGCTGAAACTCACCTTGGTGGTGGAGATACAAGCGCTTTTGTCGTGCCGTCGGCCGCCATTGCTCGATCGTTCTCTTAGACGTTGGTGGCCAGTACAGTCATACGAAGGGCCCACGAAGATTCTGACCACACAGCCGTAATCGCTGTTGTTTACTGACGCTTACATACCAAAACTCACCGTGCTGGCAATGCTGTTATATTTCGTGTCTTCCCTTTGGTCGCCATTGCTAGCGTTCGTGGTTGCCACGTGGCAATAGCTTGTGCGTTAATTGGAACTAACTGCGATAAGCGCTACGGCGAGTCGCAGCCGCGTTGCAACGGCTACCAGGAGTGCGGTTGCCCCTCGTCAACAAAGCAGAAATAAACATGTTAAATAATGTTTGAGTACTTAGGCTTGGCCTACAGAAATTCTGACTACACCGCCGTGATCACTATCATGCACTGACCGGAATGTAAAAAGCTGGTGTTGAAACTCACCTTGGTGGTGGAGATATGAGCCTGGGGCGTTTGTAGGGGCGTTGAAAGGCACATAAAGATTCAGACCACATGGCTGTGATCGCTGTCGTTCACTGACGCCATAACTCACCGTGCTGGCAGTTGTGAGTTGCAATACCTAGCTTGCGCTACCAGCGAGTTGCAACCGGTTGCATCGGCTGCTACCAGGAGTGCGGTTGCCCCTCGAATAATCTAAATAATCTAAATAATTAAATAATCAAACCTCACAGCACGCAGGAAAGGTCTAAAGAGATTCTGACTACACCATCGTGATCGCTATCATGCAGTGACACAACCACACAATAATTGTGGCGAAACTCACCTTGGTGATGAAGATACAATCGCTTTTGTCGTGCCGTCGGCCGCCATTGCTCGATCGTTCCCTTCGACGTTGGTTGCCAGTACAGTCATACGAAGGGCCCACAAAGATTCTGACCACACAGCCGTAATCGCTGTTGTTCACTGACGGTTACATACCGAAACTCACCGTGCTGGCAAGGTTGTAAGTGCTGTTATAATTTCGTGTCTTCCCTTTGGTCGCCATTGCTAGCGTTCGACTGAGCGTGGTTGCCACGTGGCATGTGCGTTAATTGGAACGAATTGCAATAATTAGCTTGCGCTACTGCGAGGCAACCGCGGAGTTGCAACGGCTACCAGGAGTGCGGTTGCCCCTCGTTACACTCCTGGTATAGGAAAAATTGTGCCGCGTAAATAATCTAAATAATCTAATTAATTAAATAATCAAACCTCACAGCACGCAGGAAAGGTCTAAAGAGATTCTGACTACACCATCGTGATCGCTATCATGCAGTGACACAACCACACAATAATTGTGGCGAAACTCACCTTGGTGGTGGAGATACAAGCGCTTTTGTCTCGCCGTGGCCGCCATTGCTCGAGCGCTCACTCCGACTTCCGGTGGCAGTACCGTTCTTAGGAAAGGCACACAAAGATTCTGACCACACAGCCGTGATCGCTGTCGTTAACTGACGCTTACATGCCAAAACTCACCGTGCTGGCTAAGTTGTGAGTGCTGTCTTGTCTTCCTTTTGGTCGCCATTGCTCGCGATCGACTGAGCCACGTGGCATGTGCGTTAATTGGAACGAATTGCAATAATTTAGCTTCGCTACGGCGAGGCAACCGCGGCGTTGCAACGTCTACCAGGAGTGCGGTTGCCCCTCGTCAATAAAGCAGAAATAAACATATTGAATAATGTTTGAGTACTTAGGCTTGGCCTACAGAAATTCTGACTACACCGCCGTGATCACTATCATGCACTGACCTGAATGTAAAAGTTGGTGTTGAAACTCACCTTGGTGGTGGAGATATGAGCCTGGGGCGTTTTTAGGGGCGTTGAAAGGCACATGAAGATTCAGACCACACGGCCGTGATCGCTGTCGTTCACTGACGCCATAACTCACCGTGCTGGCAGTTATGAGTTGCAATACCTAGCTTGCGCTACCAGCGAGTTGCAACCGGTCGCATCGGCTGCTACCAGGAGTGCGGTTGCCCCTCGCTAATAAAGCAAATATAAACAAATAAAAAACCTCCCAGCCTGCAGGAAGGACCTACAAAGGTTCTGACTAAATCTTCATGATCACTATCGTGCAGTGACCCAACCGTACAATTTTGTTGCTGAAATTCATCTTGGTAGTGGAGTTGTGAGTGCTTTTGGCTTCCCTTCAGCCGCCATTGCTCGAGCGCTCTCTTCAACTTTCAAAGTTTCATTGCCACAAAGACTATGACCACGCAGCAAGTTGCAACCGGTTGCATCGCGGCTACCAGGAGTGCGGTCGCCCCTCGCTAATAATGCAAATATAAACAAATAAAAAACCTCCCAGCCCGCAGGAAGGACCTACAAAGGTTCTGACTAAATCTTCATGATCACTATTGTGCAGTGACCCAACCGTACAATTTTGTTGCTGAAATTCATCTTGATAGTGGAGTTGTGTGTGCTTTTGTGTTCCCTTCAGCTGTCATTGCTCGAGCTGCCATTGCTCGAGTGCTCTCTTCAACTTTCAAAGTTTCATTGCCACAAAGACTATGACCACCCAGTGAGTTGCAACCGGTTGCATCGCGGCTACCAGGAGTGCGGTTGCCCCTCGTAATTAATTAATATAAATAACTCGTTCGACATAGGAATGGCGTGCGAAGATTCTGACTACATCTTCATGATCGCTATCATCCACTGTCCCAACCGTACAATTTTGGTGCTGAAACTCACCTTGGTGGTGGAGATACAAGCGCTTTTGTTGTGCCGTCGGCCGCCATTGCAGCCATTGCTCGATCGCTCTCTTCGACGTTGGTTGCCAGTGCAGTCTTACGAAGGCCCCACAAAGATTCTGACCACACGGCCGTGATCGCTTTCGTCCACTGACGCTTGCATGCCGAAACTCACCGTGATGGCTAAGTTGTGAGTGCTATAATGTCTTGTCTTTCTTTTGGTCGCCATTGCTCGCGATCGACTGAGTGTGGTTGCCACGTGGCATGTGTGTTAATTGGAACGAATTGCTACGGCGAGTCGCAACCGGGGTTGTGACGCGGCTTATTCGGTACTTGAGAGCACTCTCTAATCTTCCCTATATATATATACAAGTAGCTAAGCTCGCTTCGCTCGCTCAGCTACTTCCCCCTTGTTCGCCTACCGTGCGTAATCCGGCGCCGGACAGCTTAGCCTCGAACCCAGGCGCGGTTCGAGGCTACGGACAGCTCTGAAGAGCTGCTTCTCCCCGATTGCATCCGCTTCAGCTGCATGCTGCTCGCCGCTTGCGTGCGCTTCTGCTGCTGCTCCCGGGCCCGATTGCGGCACTGCTGCTCCCCGTTTGCCTCCGCCTCCAACTGCTGCTCCCCGATTGCGTCCGCTTCGGCTGCTGCTCCCCGATTGCATACTGCCAGCCCATGCCCGGCGCCCGGGCCCAATGTTCTCGAACATTCTTCGCGGAGTTCGAGGTTCAGTAAATAAATTAAAGTACGAAGGTCGCGCGTCACTAGAGTCCAGTCCCGCCCCACGAACATCCCACTTCCGTCAAGCACAGACAGACAGACAGACACACACACGTTAAAATCTTAATGTATTGATGATAGCTATCATGGTACTCTCGTGATGTATGATAATTGGAACGAACTGTCACACTTAGCTTGTGCTACTGTTTAACCGCGGCTACCAGGAGTGCGGTTGCCCCTCGATAAGGAACAGGAATAATTTTATGAAACAATCATGCAATCATGTCAGGAGCCCATAACGAGAAGGAGCGTCCAACTTAGCGTTATAGCCACAGAACATGTTGAACAGTTCAGCACGGTCAAACAGCAGCAACCTTATGTACAAAACAAGAGCCAGCCTTCCCGTAGTCTGGTTCGTGAATAAGCTATGATTATAGCACTTTACATGTAAGTGTTCCACGCATGCGTAAATCGGCATGACGTCAATGAAATGCTCCGCAGCGCAGCGCTGTGTGACATGGGCCTATACGTTTGGGCGTGATCGAAGCCATCAAGAACGCACCTTATTCGGCACATGGCAGACTGAGACGTACTCGCTACACTATCTCAAAGGGGTCTCGTCAGGCTGAAGATACTGTTTCAGGCTGTGCAGGTAGTAATGTAGCGGTGCGATCGAGACGGTCCAGTCTGGAGTTACCTCCAGCTATACTGTATACTACGGTGTGATCAGCGATCGCCCGAGTCCTGCGTGCAAAAATGATCATAGCTAGTCTGGCAAGCGAGAAATGATATCCTTTGCCATTTTCATTCAGCAATGGCCCTATGGGGGATAATGAAAGGGAGCTGGAAGAGGGAAGGAAGGGGGTGGGGAGGGAGGTTGAAGGCTGATATCTAGTTGATAATGATGTTGTTGCTTTGTAACCCGTGACCTGACCTATACGTGCAGGCAAATCTGTTTCTTTGTCTCTGGTACGTACCTTTCTTCTGTCTCCTTTGCTCACCCTGGACATCCTCCACACCTGCACTTAAACATGCACAATAAAAGACTACTTGTCATGAGCTTGTTGGCAATAAAAGAACTCACCTCCAGATCATAAGCGGTTCACTTCTTTATAATTAAGGTTTAGTTCAGTATATGGCATCTAGTGCCAAGCGAGGAGCAAGGCAAGTAACCAGTAAGTGGCTGAGTATCCCCAACGTTTCAACCTGAGTAGGTCTTGAGAAGACATACACTGTGTAAACAAACTGTCAACATAAATTATAGGATAAACAAAATTGTGGTTTTTAACATAGTTGTCTGCGCAGGTAAAGCAATCGGTTTTGTCCATCAGTCCGTCAGTCAGTTGTCTGTCTGTTGTCTGTCTGTCTGTCAAAAAAAATTGAAATCTCGCCACATAAACCATCGAAAGGGAGTCAAGCAAGCTATATGTGTACCTGACTGAAGTCCAGGCGCTTCGTTTCGCTGTATTTTGGCTATTCACAACATTGGCGTGACCTCAGAGTCCCATCAAGAACAGGACACGTAGTGCATTTGGAAACTTCATGCTTCGAGATGACCGCTAGGAAACAGTATTTTCCTACGATTTATGTACTTCACAGATGTCGTAACTGTTGTTTAGGCTGTTTTTACCTAACATTTGGCCCCACCTCTTCAGCTTCACAATATGCATGTTGTTGTATATACGGTAAGCGGTCACTCCCACACCTTGGATATGGCCGTACACGAACACAGTATACGAAATAGCACCTGTTCGATGCGCATTGGCAGAGATGTCACGTCGATTATAGCTGCACTGTATCCTGTAGACGGTCCGTGCGGGGGTATGTGTTCTATGAACACCTCTAGTTATGATAAAGTGGTTATCATACTGAACCTGAGAAAAACGAAGTAACTGTTGATATCAGCATGCAGAGTCTGTTATCCGATGTCTGGCTCAAGAGGGTACGGAATCTACTTCATTCCAATCACTGTGCTGTGCATACTCACAGCATATACATCGTGTGATCAAACTGCTGATTTTTCATTAAGCATGTGATATGTGAACAGATAGGTGTATACTGAACTGCTATCATCCCGCTTTGTTTCCCTACTTTTTGCAGTTCGTCTATCCCTACATCTTGTTATGCTTAAATCCATAATAAAAGTTTGTTCCAAAATCCAAAAAGTCGTCAATTATGGATATAGCTACAGTTCAACTACGTATGGTAACATGGGATTATAGATTACCCTCGCAACACCTGACGTTGAGGGCACAGCTGAGTACTCAGCTTCGGGCTACACCTGCAAGCTCAGGTCGTTTTTTGAGGGTAAGTAGAAAAATGGATACAGCCAGACACGCGGGTTGACACGGACACGGATCTGGACTCAGACATGGACCCGGACGCGAACCAGAATTAACTCCTGATATGAAACACACGAGCTGTTTGAGAGCCTTACGCAGGTGTATTCTGACTCCATATATCTGCGTCCACATCCACGTTCATTGGTCCAGCTGCATCAACCTCTTTCACTTACCCGTTATATAATACCAGGAGCCCATAACCGGCGCTCATAAGCTCCTGATAATACTATGCATGGTTTATTTCTCAGGTCTTCCTGGAAGATTGGTTGGACACAAGCTGAAGGGGGCTTTTGAAGCCAAATTAGAAATGAATAAGGTATCATACAAGAAGATGTCCTGTTTTTAGGTAGATAATAATGTAAGGCTAGTGTGAGATGCACACATGATGTGATACTGACACAATGAAGTTGTTTTGAGGCCCTTTACATGTGTATACAATTACGTAAAAATAACTTTTGTATGTTCTTCAGAGAAATAGTAGAGGCAGTGGAGAAGGTCTGTCTAGAGGTGCCATTGTGTCTGGTAGCAGCACTAGCGATGGGACGACTGTAACTAGTGAAGAAAACTTGGCCAAGAAAAAGACACTGCAGGTACAGGGACTAGGATTGTGGTACCCTATAAATTGTCTCTACTGTATGGGGCAGTAACTATGATTCCTAGCATTGATCCTTCTGTCCATCCGACATCATTGTAGGGCGGCAGTGGTTCATTTGATCCAGATGGTGTTAAAGAGAGCGCAGTTGCAAAGGCATCTGAAGGCAGTGGTGGTGGAGTGGCAGATGAAGATGAGGTGAGCACATCTTGGCATGGGTCTCCGCTCATCGGTTGTTGATAGCCATTCTGTAAAATCAGACACTAAATACCTATAGGCTTACCCATCTTTGCTTCATACTTGACCTTTGAATTGAAAGTGGGAGAGGGCACTCTGGTGTTGTAGATGGACTCATCTAGATCTAATCTTTTTCAAACTGAAAGTGCTGTGTGAGGATGATCATATTCATGTCCTATGATTACTATCTGTGGTTGCTAAGACAATATGGTATCTTGCATCTTACATCACTTGAATTTGACTTTGGGTGCACAATAGGACGTCATACTGGGGGTCATACTGGGGGTCAAGGCTTGGGACCAGCATCTCCCTGATGAGCCATCAGAGTACTTTAATAGTAAAGTGCTGACTACTCACCATAACCTCCTTTGTCTTTGCATGGATGACTTTAGTTTATCCCACAGCTGTAGACTTGCTCCATTGAAAATGTATGGAGAGCAACAGTGGAATATGGGGCCGTATTACACTCCCCGTATTACACTCTTCCTGAGGGTATGAAGTTTACACTGGTCGTGTTTTCATGTAAACAGTACGTAGACATGGTGGCGCGCGCGTGCGTATATATACGGTGTATAATATAGCGCTGGAACCAGGTACCGGTACCGGACTCAGAGAAATCGACGTTCGTCGCGTCAAAGGAGTTCTGTGCCTGGTAAGTTGCTCAAAGACGGTCCTAAAACGGCAGTGTCTTGTTGGTGTTCAAGCAAGAACGAGCGTTGCCAAGTACTACTAAAGCGACGAGTACTGGCGCCATAGCGTCGGGGCTGGCAACTACAATACGTAGCTGTAGGATAAATACATTATGTACCGTGTACTGGGAAACATCACTCGTCTGTTGCCGTATTGTCACTCGTGCCTGCGGCACTCGTGCAATACGGCAACAGACTCGTGATATTTCCCAGTACCCGGTAAATAATATATATATCACACATGGCTCATGGAGTATGCATTGAAGCATATGTGCTACAGAGAGTGTACCCTCTAATTCCTATTTGGGAACAATTCCTAAGCATTACGTACACGTGGGATCAGACACGCAAACGGACTTGATGATCTAGTCCCATGGGCTATAGGAGATCCAGAGGTGTGGTCGGGATATGATCTTGATTCTTGTTTACTTTTTCATATTCATTTCAGCTTCTCAAAGAACAGCTGGCGACTAAGAATCTCACTGAATCTCAGATACCTTCAGAAGCTAATGGAATACGAGATAAACAGCCATCACAACCAAAAACAGCAGAACCAATGGAGTCTAGGGAACCCAGGGAGCCGAAAGATTCCAGGAAACTGGGAGATTCCAGGAAACTGGGAGATTCCAAGAAACTGGGAGATTCCAGGAAACTGGGAGATTCCAGGAAACTGGGAGATTCCAGGAAACCGGGAGAGTCCAGGAAACCGGGAGATTCCAGGAAACCGGGAGAGTCCAGGAAACCGGGAGAGTCCAGGAAACTGGGAGATTCCAGGAAACCGGGAGAGTCCAGGAAACCGGGAGAGTCCAGGAAACTGGGAGATTTCAGGAAAACGGGATATTCAACTGCAGAGCGTGATGAGACATCTCACCCAGATCCAAAGAAAGGTGAAATACCTCAACTAGCCGATCAGCTAGCCGACGCTGTGTATGAGAATGAAGAATATCACTCAATGCCGGAAGAAGTTGGCGGAAACAACCACCGTCCACACAGTGATGGTACGACTACTGTAACTGGAGGAGGACGTTGTCTAGAGTGTAAACTCTTAGTGTTCCACCGATATCAAATTTTACCGATACTTCCAATTCCGATATTGGAATATGTAAATCAGGCCAATATCACTGTGTTTTAATTGCACAACACTTCGAAAGGTTGTGTGATTAAAATTATTGCATCTCTGTCACAAACTTTGGCAGATTCTGACTACTCCTATGTAGCTACTATGCACTATTGACCTAGTAGTCGAGCCCAGCAAGCCAGTCGTTGTTCGCCCCCCCCCCCCCCCCCCCCCCCCCCCCCCCCCACTTTTACTCACTGTGTGATAGGTAATATACCCTTGAGAAGCTGTGATATTAAGCCTTGATTTCATCATCAGCATTCACCAGAAATGCTCCCATAACCCTCTCTTAAGGTGGCAGATACCCCTTTACGTTAGGTTACCTTTAAACGTCGGGGGCCCCCGACGTTTAAAGGTGGCAGATACCCCTTTACGTTAGGTTACCTTTAAACGTCGGGGGCCCCCGACGTTTAAAGGTGGCAGATACCCCTTTACGTTAGGTTACCTTTAAACGTCGGGGGCCCCCGACGTTTAAAGGTGGCAGATACCCCTTTACGTTAGGCTACCTTTAAACGTCGGCTGTTTATATATCTTCCTAATAGAGAATGAAATAAGGATACGACAAAAAGGACCGAAAGGACCAAAAGGACCAAAAGGACCAAAAAGTCCTCCTCCTCCTCCTCCCACTCCACCTCCTCCTCCCACTCCACCTCCTCTTGTAATACTGGCTCTAACTCTACTTGTTTTTATCGTCTTTATTGGAGGTATGTGTAACACAATCAGTTCATTAAGATTTTAACCGTGTGTCAGTGTGACTAATGGAAATGGTATAGTCTCGTGCCCAGCCCTTCACGTGCACCCCCACAGAGGTCTGGTGTTTTGAGTGAGATTTAGTGCTCATTTTTGTGGGTTGCATCACCGATCGATCGAGGAGTCAAAAACAGCTCAGTTTGAACAGCTCGTAACGAGGACTTACTTCGTTGTAGGTTAATGACACCACTTCGTAGCTTCTCAGAACCTTTGAGCCATCTCCAAGTTTGAAAAACAACAGTTTACAGCAATACCGGAATAACAAAGAAGTCCATTGCCCTTTCGTTCGCAGCCGATGTTACGGGGGTTAGCTGACATCCAAGACTACTTGAAGGTATGGCTACACGACAAATAGTATAGTACAGAAAGGAGCGTTTATCTTCTGATTGATTGCGTTCTTAGCACAATCAGCACTTCAACGTTGGACACACCTCTGTGACAAGAAATGTAACTCAAACCACCAGACATTCTCCACTGGTAGGAGTGGACGTCTGGACATGAGACTACTAAAGTGGGATGTTCGGGGGGTGGGACTAGACTATAGTGACGCATGACCTTTGTACTTCACTGCAACCTCCGAACCTCGAAGTTCACGCAGAATGGTCAACAACATTAGACAGGGGCTGGAACCCTCCAGAACGGCTGGGGCTGCAAGCAGACACAACCGGAGAGCAGTAGCTGAAATGGGTACAACGTGACAGAGATGAAGTGGACACGATCAGAGAGCAGCAGCTGAAGCAGACGCAATCTGGGAGTGGCAGCTGAAGCGAGCAGCTGCTTGCACAGAGAACTGGCTGGAGTCGGATTGCTCATGCATAGGCGAGGGGAAGTAGCTGAGCGAGCGAAGCTACTTGTAGTTATTATTTTGCTTGCATGGTCCTGGTTCACAGCAAAAAGGTCGCTCCAGAAGACACAATAAGCATATTCAAACAGTTACACGTTAACCACTAATGACGAGCGAGATTGTCATCTTGTGATATCACTTCCAGCATGAGACAAGTTCTGATTGAGCAGAAAGGGTGGGATTAGGGGAGGTGGGTGGGTTCACATGAAGGACGAAATGGTCATGTCTGGGCTTGGCTGTAGAAAGGCTTTGGCTGGCAGTGGGTTGACCAATTCTCTTTGCACAAATGGGCTTTGAAAGCAACCTCGAGCCTTTAGGCCCTCCATTTCTGAAAGGTATGTAATTTCTTGGTGTGGACAGGTGGTCATTGGTAGAGAGCAACGTGCTATTGTTAATGAGTGGGTGGTGTTATAGTCTAAAATCTGCACAGGATCGATCATGGTTGCAATCACACTTGTACGTGTATGAAGTTTGGAGCGTGAAAACAAGGGAACTGGGAATAGGGTACATTTAAGATTACAGTCTCGTCGCGCGGTGGGCATGGCCAGACAATTTGTTCAACCCCATTTTTCTCGCACAGAAAGTAAGCTAGTGAAATCAAACTTACTCGACACAAAGCAGGGAGGGTAGTCAACATGCAGACTAAACATCATTATAGCAGCTCACACTGTAGCCGTTGTATGCTGATTAATTCCAGCAAACTATTCGCCAAAAATCTCCAGTGCGAAGACCGCCAGCAACTTGATTCTACTGTTGGGAGACGCGCCATAGGAAGCTCTAAGGCGGGACGGAAGCGTTTTGTGGCTAGGTTGAACTGTCTTTGAAAGAACGACCCTTGAGTACGAATAACCGCCATCTTGATTCCCGTCTTTGGAATCCAGCGTTGTATTGAAATAGGCACAAACAGTATAGAAAGGGCCGGACGAAGTGTTTTTGTAAATACTGATGACCGTTCCGAAGTTATATACAGTCTTCCAAATCCAGGTCGGATCACACGGCTTTATTTTTGGCGACAAAAAACCTATAAAATAGTGCTTAATTAAGTATACAGTGCACGTATCTGCGCGCAGGGATCCCGTAACCTTAAGGGACACATCGACTTAAAGTGACCCCAGAAGAATAGAATTCAGCAGTTGGGTGACCTCTGCACAAGCATGTAGACTACTGAGCCATGTGTCTGCTATAGGGAATGAGATGATCAGGCTCATCCCTATGATGATACTCATATTCCTGGTAATAATTATGTATTACCCTAACATATTACATTTCTTCATGCAGCCTGCTTCTATCTACTGTGCCCGTGGTTGCAAACAGGTGTGTCTGGTTTTCAGTGTGTCTGTATAACTTCTGATTACCTAAAATCATGTCTCTTGGATATAAATCTTGAAATACTAACTACGCAGTATTGTTGTGTCATGTTCAGTTACTTTTCCTCTGTAGCAATGAACTCTCCCTCTGGTACGTTTCTGTCAGTGAGTTGCACTGTAACACATTGTACTTTGCAATAGATATCACAGGAAAAACTACCCATACGTAGATATGGGACTGGACAGGTACCATAATATCTCTCAGAGATGATCCGTGTCCACGCCATCTGCTTGCATGCTCGAATCTGTTGACAGAAAACACTGAAGTTTCGTAGTTGCCTTTTTTGGCAATTCGAAGTGCCCGTTCGTGTGGGTCTATGCAGGAAATGATGCGATACACAGTTATAGTGAAATATTCCCACCATGGACTCGAACAGGCATGCAATGCAGCATGCATGCGGATGGTGCGACCATGGAGTGAGGATGGCCGTGCCTGTACATTCGCATATCTACAGGTAGTTTTGACATGCATTATATATTATTTCTACACACACAACACCAGTGAGTGTGTGCCAGTGCTCTTTGTTTTACTGCTATAGTGATCAATTGTGTTGCGCTGGATCATCCCAAAAACGGATTCGTGTCATCAAGCAGCACAGTGGAAGGTGGAACTGCAGTGTACAGCTGTAAGCCAGGCTTTGTCCTGGAAGGGGAGGATACGCGTACCTGCACCCACACTGGAAACTGGAGCGGCACTGAACCAACTTGCAGAAGTACGTTAGCCTCGTTCCCAGGTGCAGGGGCCCAATAACTAAACATTTTACATATATACATACATACCCCATACTGCACAGTCATTTGCCTCGCTTCCCGCTCGGCAATGAAGGACGTAGACAACAGTTTGATGGTACCGGTACAATGCCTTATGGGAGAATGTTTTGACAATAGCTATGTCTTAGACGCAAGCATCGCTTTTCTTGCAGGCCTGGTTGGAAGAAGAGCAGCTATGCTCCCTATGCCATTGATAAACAATTTCATGTTGATACAAACTGAAACCTGGTCACTGCTAGTCTCGGTCCCGAACCAACTCCAGCACGGATCACTTTTAGTATTTTCCGTGCATTATACTGGAAGCGATATACACACAGGTCTGGGAATGAGACCAGTCACTATGCATGTGTGGTACTAGGCAATGTTAAGTCCAGTGAAGAATCTGAGCAGTAAGTTTAATTTGACACCAGGCTATGGAGGCTAGCATGTACTGGAACGATGCCCAACTTATAGCCTCATTCCCAGGCCACGCGGCCTGGGAATGAGACTATGCCCAACTAGACTGACACTGGCCTTAGTTTCACCACACTTCTCTATCCATGGTTTCACTCAGACAGGTACATGTATTAATGAGGATTGCAGTGACATGGTTTAAACTTATTGTGTTTAGGCAGGGTGTTTCAGAACCTGCATGTTGTCACTTTCCCGTTGCACAGAAGTCGACTGTAGCCGTCCAAAACGACTTCAAAATGGCACTGTTAGTTGTAATGGAACTGGATACAATATGTTGGTTGAGTATAAGTGTGATGTGGGCTTCTCGCTGACTGGATCATCAACTCGAGTATGCAAGTCTGATGGAATGTGGTCGGGAGAGGAGCCACTGTGTGAAGGTAAGCAATGCTACAGATGGTATGTAAGGTCAGTATATATGTATGCAGCATGCACAGTTCTGCAGTAGGGTGCATGTGCATTGGAGCTGAAGGAAAGTCTGCTGTTTCATTTAGCTGTAAAGTGCTCTCCACTGGAAGACCCTATGAATGGCAAGGTTAAGCTGAAAGAACGAACATATTGCTCCAAAGCAGACTACACATGCCATGATGGATTTGACCGTGTTGGGGATCGCTACCGAACATGCCAAGCCGACAGGAGATGGTCCGGCAATGCACCGTTTTGTGAATGTAAGTTGTGTGAGGTGCTCTAATATTTGTAGCTACTCACAAAACGTGTGTAAATATAAAGTTAATGTTAACTTTTCCTGTATGATACACATGAGCTGGTCAGCTACTTTTAGGGTTTTCTATTATGCCAATACCTTGTTCTTTCAGTTTCAAATGAACGTCGCAAAGATGAGAGTGCATTCAGCATTTACAAGAAAATCAGTCGCATTCAAATAATCGCACAATCGGAAAATCAAACAGCCATAGCTCATGCATTAGAAATGATCAGCATCAACGTGGCTGACGGGAGACTGCAGGCAGGGATGGTGGGCCTGATCAAGTCAGGGAAGAGCACCACCTTAAATGCACTGATGAAAACACAGATACTGCCGGAAGCTATCCAGCCAGAAACAGCTGCAGAAGTTCGCATCATTCACAGCACAAGAAAAGAACACAAAAATGGCCTGCTTTTGGGCGGTGAAAATATTGAAATAGCAGCTGGCAGTGAAAAAATTCATGCTCTGCTGAGACAATACAATGAGTTGGCTAGAAAAGGAAAAGGGTTGCCGTATGATTCCCTCACCCTCCGGATACCACTGCCATTTCTCAAGGAGAGTGTACTGAAGTTCAGTTTGGAGATCTCTGACACAGCAGGCCCTGACGAAGCTGGAGCTACTGATGCTACACTAAGGAGTCTATCGACAATGGAGAGGCTGTCTGTGTTTATCATTGTGCTGAACTACCAGAGGATGAAGAGCCAGCAGGAGTTAGAGCTGTTGACACACCTCCGAGATCATCATCCCCAGCTGCTGGAGACACACGAGAGGTTCCTGTTTATTGTGAATGCCATTGATGCGTACTATAACGACGGGAACAAGTACTCCATCCATCCCAAAGATGTCCATGAATACGTACAGACATACCTAAAGGATACACTGCACGTGACTATCCCGACGGAACGCATTGTACCATTCAGTGCTAAGTGGGCGCTACTATCTCACCTGTGGCATGAACACCCTGGAAGCATATCAAATGCCAACTATATGATGGCTGCAGGACTCATGGCAAAGATACAGAATACGGAGCCGTCCAAAAACATGCGAACTCCGTCACTGGAGAACAAGAAAGTTGTAGCCAGTTACCTTCAGGACTTTAGTGGTATTCGGGAACTGGAGCCAAAGTTATACCGGATGCTGGGCATCAATGGCCCTGCGATCCTGTACACAGGAGCCATTGATGATACTATCGCACACATCTCTACTCTTAAGAAACACGTACACCTGGAAAAGGAGAGATGTGATATTACAGGAGCAACGGCTACACTACATCTACACGAACAAATATCTGAAGCTCTGAGTCAGGCAATTTCAAACAGTGAGCAGACTATGCAAAATTTGGCGAAGGAACTTGAAGACTACTCAGGGAGGTCGATTTTCAACTGGACATTTGCTCTACAGGAGGATTTATCTAACCACATTGCCTCACTGCCATCTGAGAGTCGGTTTACTGACCCAAAAACAGTATCAGATCAAATTTTGAAGCCAGCCGACAGGATAATGGAGCGGACGTGGTCCAGCATCATGTCTAACCTCACTGGAGAACTCAGACGAAATGTGGAACTACTGTTTTCGGCACTTCAGAGACGCATCAATCACATTGAGAATACACATAACGTGAAGCTGAAACTTGGGAAGTTGAATTTTGATAAGTTAGAGAAGTCTCCTCCTTTCACTCGACAGTCTGCAATCCCTTCAAGTATTAACCCACTAACAGTTTCTGCACTCAAGGAAAGAGATATTGGCAATGAGTGGGCCATCCAATTTCGGAAGAATACTGAAGCCGCAGTGAGCAAACTCTTCATGAAAAATTTCTCCAAGGCTCAGAAAGGTTGCCGTACACGTGTAGAGAAGGTCCGAAATGAACAAGTCGAACTAATCAAACACTCAAGACAGGTTCTGGAAGCAAAACAGAGTCGTATGGAAAGTCTGAATCAGAAGGCATACCAGCTTGAAACTGTACATCGGCAGTTGCTTGCTGCTCGCGAAGAGTTCCAGATGGCGGAGGAGGAGGAGGAGGAGGTGAAGAAGCCAACAGTAGAAGTGAAAAAAGTAAAGCCGGAAGATCGGAAGGCATCGGGGACTTCCAGCCAGTCTCACTTCCACTCTCCAGTTATGCTGTTGCTGAACGCTGTAGTAGTTGCTGCTTACATACTTTTGCTTTAAGAAAACTATAATTGTGTGCATTCTTACACTGGGTGGGCATGTGACAGTTAGTGAACTTTTGAACATCTTTTTTGTATACGTAGGACTGAATGCATTATGCTGAACTTCATGCTTGAATATCACTTACACGCTGAACTTCATGCTAATTGTTACATGCTAGCTGAACTTCATGCTAATTGTTACATGCTGAACTTGAATACATGCTTGAATATCACTTACACGCTGAACTTCATGCTAATTGTTACATGCTGAACTTCATGCTTGAATATTACTTCATGCTGAATTAATTCGAATCATGCTTGATTATTACATGCTGAACATCATGCTTGTTACATGCTGAACTTCATGCTTGAATATTATACTTACATGCATGCTGAACTTCATGCTTGTATAATATCACCAGGAGTGCATAATGAGGCACCGAGCCTCATTATGCGCTCCTGATATCATTATGCGCTCCTGATATCACTTTACAATAAAAAAATGACATCCTATAGCTAGTGGCTGTTGCGACGTTAAAAGCTTCAATTAATGCCCTGATAATCACTATAAAAGTTAAAGAGACAGATATTTCCACAGATGCTTCCAGCTGCAGCACGAGACTATCTATTTCGTTAGTCTATTGAGCTAGACCAATCTTGCTCATAGACTAGTATTAATATGATGAACGACACATGTAATTATTATACCTATACAGCATGCATGGAATAAGATAAATCTGTTAACTGAATCATCATCTTTTGAGGATCATAGATGAATCTCTTGAAGTTCAGAGTGATCTTGACAGTTCTGTGTTGTGGCTCAGCACTTGACGTATCTTCACCTGTTGAAGAGAAGTATAATTATCCTTCCCACTCAATTGTATTGCTCCCAGAATATAGTTTCAATTGTATGCACAATACCAAATCTGATGCAGTAATTATAACGATTGCTATTCTGCATGTGCTGTAACATTTCTATCAGTTTGGACTACCACCCTGTAACCCTAACAACGCCCACTCATTAATGACTTTTCAATCAAGCAGCTCAAGGAAAGCACCAGACTTTGGCAGGAAACAATATTACAATCTCTTAACAGCTCTTTATTATGCCAGCATATGCTCTTATGCTTCCACCCTACAATAATAATTATGTTGGAGCATTTCACGTACCGTGTTTCCCTTTGCCCCTCTTCCTGCCTGAAGATAACATTTGCATGGTTTCTGGTTTCAGTCCATCTGCAGAGCAGCAAAGAATGATTCAGTTTTGTAATTGAAAGTACATCAGCATTGAACAATGCAACTAGGAATGCGTGTGTATATATTCACATCGTGGCTCGTGATGCAGGCGTACGTGTGACCTGGTCACGTGCTTACGAGTTGTAAAGACGTCGACTACGCACAATGGTTGACTCCACGTGTATCAGCCCTGGCTCTCTCGTCCCCTAATCTCCAACGTTGAAACTCTTGCAGCTCCAGCTCGAGCAGCCAGCAACATTCTTACATTCCTAAGCATGACTGACACGTATGTACGTACCTACGTATATTGGTAGAATAGATCCCTTATTCAGAGCGTCACGCTAGTGTGCTTGGCAAGTATAACAACTACATTGTTCAGGCTCTGGCTTCATGTACAGTACATATACTGATTTTCTATACACCTATACATATGCAAAACTCTCAGGTAGACCAGCCACTGGCTGATGAGACATTTATCTATCTATCTATCTATCTATCTATCTATCTATCTATAGCCTCATTCCCAGGCCCCATTCGTATGGGGCCTGGGAATGAGGCTACAGTACATAGTACAGTAGTATGCAATTCAATTTCATGCATGGTCGTATAATAATTTTGCTGCCCACAGTAAAGTTGTTGAGAGCCTGCAAGTGAGGCTGTGTACTGTATACCTGCTATGCTGACTCGGAACGGAACATACATACCCTACCGCACTAACAAATCCCTTGTTGCAGTGAAGTGTACAATGCTGTACATGAGAAGTATCTTCAGCCTGACGAGACCCCTTTGAGATAGTGTAGCGAGCATTACAGAAAGAGAAATTAGAGATTGAATATACAGATTAGAGAAAGCATTTCTCACATTTGACAGTCATGTGCATGCATGGAATAAGATTCCAGAGATGATCCATTAGATTTTAATTATATTTCAGTCCGGTTGTATCCATGTGCAAACCCGGTCATTGCAGCGGTCCGTTGACCGTCATAGATCTTGATAGTCTAGTCTGTACGATACGTAACTACCTTGCGCGTACCATGGTACCACAATCATGCCAGGAGAAGGAGCGTCCAACTTGGCGTTATAGCCACAGACCAGTTCAGCACGGTCAAACAGCAGCAACCTTATGTGGCGGCGTCTTTATTCACTGGACTGGACTGGAGTGGACTGGACTCACCCCAAAAATCTGCAAAATGCCTTTTTCAGTGTAGGACAGAAGCTACGCATACTTATTTATTCACTAAAGTTGCTTGCATAGCCTGCTTGCGTGTCTTTCCTAGAGTCGGTAGAGGTCAAAGGGGACTGGACTCACCCAAAAAATCTGCAAAATGCATGTACTCGCTCACGCTCGCCCCACAATGTCCTGCATTCCCCTAGTTGGGGCGAGCCTGAGCGAGCCCCACATAGACGAGTTTGCTGTGAATTTTCCATATACATCTATCGTACGTCGTGCCGTAAATCACTTCCTGCTCGTATTTTGCGTGTCATTGCGTCATGCGTTAATTCAAACCACAAACGAACTCACCATTGCAACGTCAACTACTGAGACACGAACTATGAACGGTCTACCTCAACAAGGCGGTGAGGGGCTAAAGCATTTCATGAAGACGGGGAGAGTGCTTCAAGCGATCTCATGTCCTGCATCCAGAGCACAGCATGGTGTGCAGCATAGCTACATTAGCTGGCAGGCTTTGAGCTATAAACCATCACGGTGTGTTAGACTGCTGCTTCAGCTATTGCCAGAGGATGGGAACTTGCCTGGCCTGCGCTCGGTAACACTTAACTCACTGTGACATGCAGTCAAGACACAGATCTGGCATCAGAAGAATGAGAAAGTCGCCCTCCGGTGGCGACAACAAAGACAGAGCTCTCCTGGACCTACCTACCAGACTGCTTCGGCTAACCTGATTCGCAGTTGCTGTGAAGTGCACGGGTGTATTTTTAGTGTCATAACTTCTGGTGTGATCTTGTGCTATGCTCTCCGTCACATTCGGATGACATGCACTGACAGTCATGCACATGCATCTGCTCCATGTAGGCCTAGGAACACATGCTCATGCAACTGCTCCATGCACATTCGACAACTGTACTCGCTCAGGCTCGCCCCACAATGTTCTGCATTCGTCTAGTTATAATACACAATTCAAGCATTCACTACATATCTGCCACCTGCATGTATGTGTCTGCACCATCATAGTACCATATAGATACAACAGTTGGTATTTCACCATAACATTTGTAAATGTGTTGGGAAGAAAGGCAATTTCCAATGCTTTAACAATGTACCATACCCAACAGTTGTAGATTGTCCTGCAAAATGTAATTGTTTCAAGTCAGCCATTGTACTATCATTGGAAAAGGTTTGCCTGATGATATACTACAAGCACAATCATTAAATACATTTTGATTGATACTTATACTCTACTATAAAATGGAACTCTGCCTAAAGGCCTAATGATTCATCCCAATTCTTTTCAACCTTTCTGTGTGCAGGACCTGCTTCTTTACTAGCGAGGGCATGAATAATTTACAGAGGTTTTTACAGAGGTTTTTACAGGACCTCAACTGCTCATTCGGAAGTGGGGGGGTTAATGCGTGGTTTCAAAGCAAAGAACTACCTGAGTTCTTGCATCAATTGAACACCGCGAACGACTACCTGTGAAAAAGGCTGCCCGAGTCATTGGACGTCAGCCCAACAACTTGGTGTGGGTGCTCAGCCCAGAGCTGCAAATTAACGCACAAGGGCAGCCCTTCTCTAGCGATGAAGCCCCATACTATTGGCTTCCTCCGGATATTGCTGAGCTCAGCAAGGTCAAGGTGCACATCCCTTCACGGGACTTGTGTCCCGCGATACGAACCCCTCTGCCAGACGACTGTGGGGAGGCATTAAACAGTCTTCTGTCACTGCTGGAGGTGTGCTTGAAACATAACTATGCAAGTGCCCTGCTTGTGTTGGGTGCCACCATCCACACCTTCCATTATGAGACGGCAATTCAGCTTTTCCGTGGGTGCCCAATTTGTGTTTCTGTTGGGCCACCTGAAACTGGGAAGACCACAGCAATCCTCGCAGCCCTCAGCATGTGTGGCTCCAGTGAGAGTTCGTACTACGTCAAAGGAACAAACGCATTCTTCCTCCAACGGTCAGCCGAGTGCACTCATAGTCTCATTGCTTGGATACACTTGTACTGTGGATGAAGTGATGCTGGTCATGAACTTCGTTGACGGAGCAAACCTGGACCAGATGTTGTTTGGGAAAGTGGCTTACAGAGAGGTCAGTGAATTTAAACCATCATCACACCAGAACACGTGTGACATGTAATTCTTTTTCTTTATAGTTCACAGCTGAGCAGGTTGCATATATTGCTATGAAAATCGCTGCAGCCGTACAGTATATGCACCACCATGATCCAGTTGTCATCCACCGTGACATAAAACCCCAGAATGTGCTGGTAGGATTAAAGCAGTGTTGACTTAGGTATGGACCCTGATTTATGCTTAGCTATCTATATACAGATCACTCATAACCTCCAAGGTGTTTTCCTGTGTGATATGGGAGTCACTGAGCTGAAACAGGCAGCTGAGGCAACAATGACCGCAACGAGTAAGGGGCCAGGAACACATCCGTATATGGCCCCGGAGATGTTCCACAAGGACAAGAGGGGCCGCGCTGCTGACGTATACTCACTGGGGTGTTTGTACCTCGAGCTGTTCGCCAGACGAAGAGTGTGGCCTGGGCTGAATGCTGCTGAGATTATGATGAAAGTGTGTGGGTCATACAATACTCCTCCTCGTATGCCAGACATCAGCAATTTGAAGGGCGTCCACGAGGAAATCTGTGGTAGCTGCTTGCAGCTAGACCAGACACACAGGCCCAAGATCGATGAAGTTGTTGATATGCTAAGAAAGCTTCCCGACTGTTAACACTTTGACTCTTCCTGTGTAATTTACACTTTGTAATCGTGCTGGCTACATGACATTCATTGTGTTTATAAGATGCATATAAACATTCTCAGCGTTCTCCAGTGTTATTTCATCCTCACGAAGATGCAAATCACATTCCAGAATGGCAGCTGCAGCAGCTTGAAATTCCTCTGGGTAGAAGGGTTGGGGCTTTCGAGCATGCTCTATGTAGCCGTGTGCCCACACATCAAAGTTGATGCTTTTCTTGTAATTCACTGTACCTGCAGTTGAAAGGTTTGACAGATGCAATGCTACACAATTCTAACCCCCACAGGGAAAACTAACTGTGAATATGGGACTGGATGGGCATTTTCATCGTCAAAGGTGTTCCGTAATCGCACCGTATGCTTGCCGTTTGAGTCTGTGATCTTCCAGTTCGACTCCGTGGTGGGAACCATCTAGTTATTACGTTGTTTCCGGTGTAGACCACACCTACGGGAACTCCTCTAAGCAAAAATGGTGAAAAAGCTGTGTATGAGTACGTCTTCAAGTGTTCCCACCACGGACTCAAAACGGCAAGCATACGGTGCGATCACGGAGTAATTTTGACGATGATGGTGCCCGTCCAGTCCCGTATTACAGGTATTTTTTCCTGCGCCCTCCATTGCACTGTTTACTGTTTATACCTGTCATGTTGGGTAGGAGATAGAGGTCATTAGGAATACCAGGTGGACATCCAGCTGTTCGACTTGGTCTAATGCGATGGGAGTTCCATCGTAATTTGAAATCATCCAGTGCTTCTCCAAGAAGCCTTCCATAGGAAAATGCCAGTGAGTGCCTGTGTTGAACAGGATCAACGTGCAAAGTGCTGTCGAAATGATTGTTCTCATCATCGCAACTTTACCTGTGTAATGTGTCTTGTGGATTGAATTTTCCTTGCTGGATTAAGTCCTATATGCATCAAAATTCATAGAATAATTACTATACTCAGGCTAATCTAACCAATCAATACAGTATTTGTGGGAAATAACGTGTCATATCCCATGGCTGGCCGCACGCACCATAAGCTCCACTCAAGCACTGACCTTTCCCGCAGGATATAAGGGGTCATACATCCTGCTGGCCAGTGATATAACCTAACATATACATACACCTTTGATAACATGAGCATCAACATACTTTGAAAAGATATATCCACCAGTCTGTGACTGACTTCCTCAATTGTGCCCACCAACCTTCGATCCGCTGTAAATAAATGAATGCGACACCTATACCATTTTGACCAACTGTTAATTCTGTTCTAAACCTCACCGTATTAGTTGTTGACGGACCATATCGGAAACTTCTTTCTCCACTTAGGCTATCCTCATGGGTATGCCTCAAGGCCATGTGACAAGCAGCTAGGATGGAATTCTCGGTACCTTTGTCACATCGGAGGAGTGTGGGAGTGCCTACGAAGTGTATGCAAACATAAAAGATTTTAGCAAGGTGGTATATATTCACATCACATTTTATAGTGACTCACACCAACCTTTGTTTGCCAAGATAGCCAGTAGATAATGCAGCAGTATCACTGTGGGATCATTATTAGTACTAGCCAACTTCAACCATATCACCTTGCGTGAGTACCTGTGATATGGAGAGTTGTCATTGGCGAGGGCGTACAATACAAAACGGTGTTCTTGTCACGATTTAAAAACTAACCCGTCGACACACCCATGTATTGTGAATCCATAAGGTTTGAGTTTGTCATAGCCGTCAATATGCCACACAAAGTCAGGGCCCTTGTTTTTCGAAGAAGAGGTTAGCATACTAGGTAAGTGCATAATCAAGAAAATAGTATAATATTATAAAACCTTGTTTTGATATATTCTTCGCTTCAATCGACGACCTTTCCGTCTAGCAACACCCTCGGGATCCATAATGGAAAGTAGCATCTGAACAGTACTCCTTCCAAAAAATGGATAATTTCGGTTAACAAGAAATCAGGCACATTCTCTACTGTTTACCTTTTTACTATGAGGTTGTACTTTGTTTGAAGAATTCGCCACATTTGGCGGTACCCAACAGTGCTGTTACAGCCCTTCAGTTCCCTCTGCATTGCATTGGGATTTAACACCAAAATGATTGCATGGCCATGGAATACCATGCCATGGTACACCAACTGTATACTTTAAATGGCAACAACCTTGTATACTTTTCTCCTGACCACTACCAATCTAGCCTCGTTCCCTGGCCATGGCGGCCTGGGAATGAGGCTACTAGCACTACTTTGTATCACAATACTACATGCATGTTCACCTCAATAGCATGCTGTACATCAGGTAGATCAGAGTGCTGTACCAATGGTCCTCTTCTAGCGAGCCCCAACTCCTTCAAGCGCTTCTTCAGCCATGTCATTCTATTTATGATAGAGCCTACTTGAACAAAACTTCTGAAATCAATACCAGGAATTCGTTGTTGCATGCTTACCCACAGCGCACTTTGTGAACTGTTCTGAGGTACACCAAGATTACAGCTATCTTTTTGTACTGCATCCAGTACTTTCGAATCAGTCCTAATTGTCAGTGACCAACAGTAAAGATGACCTAGCTGTATACAAGAGAGCATTGTAGCTAGGTACTCACCGTCAACCCTAGGATCATCTTTCTCCATGCAGAACGCGACCAAAGGCGCCCAGATCAGAAGACGCAATATGAGGCCAAGCAGTTGCACGTGGACGGCAAAATAATTATTAATAACCACGCCCATAGACAACATCGGTGCGCGCCTTCGTGAGGAACTTTCGATGGTATGTTCGGGAGAGAACGTTCGCGTTTGTGAGGGTACGTTCGCGAGGGAACGTTCGCGAGGAAACGTTCGCGAGGGAACGTTCGCGTGGGAACGTTCGCGAGGGAACGTTCGCGAGGGAACGTTCGCGAGGGGCGACCTTCAGGGCCACCGTACTAACCCATGTACATACACAAGCTTTGCTACTGTTTGGTGTAGTACCTAAATTTTTTTTTGTATACATGTACGTATCTCACCATGAACACTACTAACCAGTCATGCATGTCATGTACATATCCTTATACATGCATGCACTTACTTGTTGCGGTTCACATTTATTCTTCAGTTTTGTAGATGTACATGTAGCTGTGAAAGTATACAGTAAAGAAAAGATAATGGAGAGAATGCATGATAATGCAACCACTCAGCACAGCATACACACGAGTTAATACATTGTACAATACATAATTACACCTTGTTGCATGATACCCGTTGTCATGCAACAGTAGCATAAGTGAAAATATTGGCACTCGCTCTAGCTCGGGCTCATAATCATAACAACAACAAAGCAGATGCAGGAGACATGCAAACACAGTAGTACACGGCATCAAAGATGAACAAAGGGCCTAACTCAGGCACTACCATTCCAGGTACGTACATGTACAACAGTTTCATCACACCACTGCATTGAACATGGTTGTCATTGGGTGCTCAGTGTTCTCGAATGCACCTTCCTCTACATAAGGCAACCAGGGATGTCACCATCCACAAAGCTCAAAGGCATAATTAAATAAAAGAAATGGCGATATGATACGAACTGTACGACATTGTTTCCTCGATGTCGTGGCACTCATATTTTTCAATTTATCTTCGTGATTAAGTGACAGCTCTTCTTACAAATGTAAAGAGACAATCGGATAGAAATCAAATATTATTCCGGAATCCAATTATCGAGCGGCATTTATTCTTCTACTAGCCGTTATATCTCAGCTGTAACTTTCGATGGCTGGAAACACCGAACGTGAAATAAACGCTCCGTAGCACGGAATGTATTCCACTTGGAACGGAACTTCGGAATGTGCTTACCGTTCTTCATAGACGATGGAAAGATGGTCACGAAACGGAACAATTAGCACCGTAAAACGATCCTACATTACAAATGGAACGTAAACTTTTTATTCATAGGTACTGTAACAAAAATGTTTTGAGGGGCATATGGTCCAGTATACATGACATTGTACATTAATAAGACAGGGATCACGTACGGCTGAACACATGGATCACATCAGAACACAAGGATAACAATGAAACACAGAGATCACAGCAGAACACACATATCACACCAGAACACAAGGATCACAGCTGAACAAAAGGATCACAGCAGAACACGGGGATCACAGCAGAACACAGGGATCACAGCAGATCACAGCAGAACACAAGGATCACAGCAGAACACAGGGATCACAGCAGAACACACAAGATCACACCAGAACACAGGGATCACACCAGAACACAGGGATCACAGCAGAACACAGGGATCACAGCAGAACACAAGGATCACAGCAGAACACAGGGATCACAGCAGAACACATAAATCACACCAGAACACAGGGATCACAGTGGAACACAGGGATCATAGCAGAACACAGGGATCACAGCAGAACACAAGGATCACAGCAGAACACAGGGATCACAGCAGAACACAGGGATTACAGTGGAACACAAAGATCACAGCAGAACACAGGGATCACAGCACAACACAGGGATCACAGCACAACACAGGGATCACAGCAGAACACAGGGATCACAGCACAACACAGGGATCACAGCACAACACAGGGATCACAGCGGAACACAGGGATCACAGCAGAACACAGGGATCACAGCAGAACACACAAGATCACACCAGAACACAGGGATCACAGTGGAACACAAAGATCACAGCAGAACACGGGGATCACAGCAGAACACGGGGATCACAGCAGAACACGGGGATCACAGCAGAACACGGGGATCACAGCAGAACACAGGGATCACAGCAGAACACAAGGATCACAGCAGAGCACAGGGATCACAGCAGAACACACAAGATCACACCAGAACACAGGGATCACAGCAGATCACAGCAGAACACAAGGATCACAGCAGAACACAGGGATCACAGCAGAACACACAAGATCACACCAGAACACAGGGATCACACCAGAACACAGGGATCACAGCAGAACACAGGGATCACAGCAGAACACAAGGATCACAGCAGAACACAGGGATCACAGCAGAACACATGAATCACACCAGAACACAGGGATCACAGTGGGATACAATGCAACATTTTAGGACACTTATCATCCCTGGAGCAGTTTGTGCTATATCACGTGAACAACATACAAGAACTTAATTGATCAGGCCACTGCATGCACCCAGTGTATACTAGTTAAGTTACCGCAATGCCGCACCACCATGTATGAAATCTACTACGCAAGCGTATTATAAGTGATGGGTACGCTACGAGCTACTACCATAAATCAATAGTACCCCAGCCTTGTCTCCCACTCCGCTTTCTTGATCATATAGCTAAGTGACAATAGTGTTGGGCAATGATTACCCTTAGTACTGTTGTAAAATGAGAGGATGCCCACATTAATAAAGAATGCAATTGCAATCTCTATGTGCACTCCTGGAAAAGACTCACAAACCAGAATACAGGGTAGGAACATAATTCAAATACACACATCATGTTCACACAGTGGGAACAGGTTCACCAAACCAGCATGCGGGACAGAAAGATGTTCACAAACACACAAATGTTCACACAGTTCACAAAGCCAGCATACAGGGAAGAAAGATGTTCACAAACACACAATATGTTCACAGAGTTAACAAACCAGCATACAGGGAAGAAAGATGTTCACAAACACACAATATGTTCACAGAGTTAACAAACAGCATACAGGGAAGAAAGATGTTCACAAACACACAATATGTTCACAGAGTTAACAAATCAGCATACAGGGAAGAAAGATGTTCACAAACACACAATATGTTCACAGAGTTAACAAACCAGCATACAGGGAAGAAAGATGTTCACAAACGCACAATATGTTCACACGGTTCACAACCAGCATACAGGGAAGAAAGATGTTCACAAACACACAATATGTTCACAGAGTTAACAAACAGCATACAGGGAAGAAAGATGTTCACAAACACACAATATGTTCACAGAGTTAACAAACCAGCATACAGGGAAGAAAGATGTTCACAAACACACACTATGTTCACAGAGTTAACAAACCAGCATTCAGGGAAGAAAGATGTTCACAAACACACACTATGTTCACACGGTTCACAACCAGCATACAGGGAAGAAAGATGTTCACAAACACACAATATGTTCACACAGTTCAGCATGCGGGACAGAAAGATGTTCACAGACACACAATTATGTTCACACAGTTCACAAAACCAGCATGCAGCTGGGGCAGAAAGATGTTCACAAACATACAATAGCCAGTGGGAACAGTGTCCCAAGCAATACTAACATTATTTTTGTGGGATGGGGCAGTGTGATTGGGCAATGTGATAAATGTAACTACAGTATTCTTCAAATTGTGGTGTTGTACTGCCATAACAGTTCAGGTGTTTTTCAAAATTTGAGCCATGGTTCAAATTATAATGGAGTTGTGATCTTTAATGCAGGGCGATTATTCCCCACATGCATCTACTGTGCCGATTCACAATTACAATCTGAAACCAACACCACTTAAGCACAAGTCTAACGGATCCCCCTCTCCCACTCTCATGAATCCTAGTGGATTTTCATGATCGAAGTGCACTCCAGACATCCTAGTGCACTCTCTAGTCCACGCTTATGTTGCAAGTGCACTCTCATGCATCCCACTCATGATCGAAGTGCACTCCAGACATCCAAGTGCACTCTCATGGATCCTTGCACTTCGATGAGAGTGCACTAGGATGCGTGAGAGTGCACTGGGATTCATGAGAGTGCGCATGGAAAAACGAGTGCACTGGAGTGCACTTCGATTGTGAGAGTGCACTAGGATGCATGAGAGTGTACTAGGGTGTCTGGAGTGCACTTCGATCATGAGAGTGCACTAGGATCTCTGGAGGGGCATGAATGAAAGCGAACTTGGAGCATGAGAGTGAACGAACATTGATGATCGAGAGTGCAGTAGGATGTCTGGAGTACACTTGGACATTCCAAGTGCACTAGGATATCAGGAGTGCACTTGGACACTTGGACCATGAGAGTGCCCCAAGGTTTGGTGTGGTCAAACCACCCCGAACTCACTCCTGTAGGCCCTTCATCACAGTGGTTCGAGGAGGTGCACTCCAGACATCCAAGTGCACTCTCATGTTGCAGTGTGCGTAGTTTGGAGTCGCTGCTATTTGCCTTTCTGCTCCGCAAAAACGCAAATCTGAGGCATAACGGCAATGTCTTTGTTTACTTCCGGTTCATGTTGATCTCATTGTCATGGAAACATTAATTATGATTAAAACTTGAGTTCACTAATCAAGTTTACAGTAACCACAAACCCCATGTTCATACTGCCATGGGTTTATGAGAAAATTATATCCAGTATTATTACGATGATAATTCACTCTAACCTGCCCAGCAGGCCTGCTTCCTTAGCATGTGGTTTTACATCTATTATTGTAAGAACCGTACAATCCCCATCTCTAGTTTCCACTCGAATAGTCTGGAATATCATCCCTACTGATTGCCTTCTGTTGCATTGGTGTTACTTTTGTAGAAGTAGCAGCAAACATCTGATGAGCGACATTCTTTTCACCTTTAGATACAGACTCTTCTGCTGCCAATACACAGTCCGTTACTCTGCAGATGCCTACAACAATACAGTCAGTGACAACAAACCTGACTTCTGCCTCACTCATGTCTCTACCTGTATAAAAAGAACAAAAACATAGTGGATCAACCTTGCAGACTGGATAGTTTGTCACAAGACCTTTCTTCACCCAGTTCAGTTCAGTTCGTTTTTAATTTGATGACCCAGGAAAGCCGCATCTCTCAATACTGGAGGTTTTCATGCAGGTCCTGGGGATGATGACATCATCACTGAACTCGCTTGAGTTACCATAAATGGCATTGCTCAAACTTGTCTTTCTGGAAGGGCAAAGGACAAATTTCTTTTTTAAGGTGAACCACCCAAAAACCAAGGGCTTTAGTGGGATTCGAACTCAGGGTAGAGCCTGAGTTACGCACTGGAGACTCTACCAGTGAGACCACTGCACACCCTATCCCCCAACATACTTTGTTACCGTATGGACAGTTTTAGTGACATCATTAATTCTCCCTAAGTTTAACACTTGTGTAATAGTGAACACTATACACGGTGGGGTGTTGGCAAGCTAACCTACCATCAGTTACCGACTTAACCATTTCTGCAGCGTCCACGATATCAGCAGACACCTGAAGTTGACGATGCAAACTTCGTCCACTCGATTTGATGTGATTGCTCGAGATGTTAATTATTGAATCACGGAACCCTGTAAACAATGCCTGCATTCTTCCATCACAATCCTCAGGAGTAAAATGGACTCCCACTTTCAACTCTCCTGCTCCCAAAGGTTTACGTTTATGATCTTTTACATCCTGTGATGCCTTCCATCTTCTCGGACTAGTTACCTGGTAGACCTTGCTCGCTGATATATTCATAAAGGCGCATTCACCTTGCAATAAGAGTTGTTTTGAATTGGCCGTTTGTGACGGTTGATAGAGAATGCGCAGCGTTACCATCTTCGCCAGAGCAGCTGCTGGCTCGCTGTTTAGTTTTACATTACGTAACCAAAAATTTAATGTTCACGTGAGCGTTCACAAAATTCGTTGTGGCCATTTCGCGTCCTAAAATCTTGCATCATATGCAGATACAGTGGAACACAGGGATCATAGCAGAACACAGGGATCACAGCAGAACACAAGGATCACAGCAGAACACAGGGATCACAGCAGAACACACAAGATCACACCAGAACACAGGGATCACAGCAGAACACACAAGATCACAGCAGAACACAGGGATCACATGGATCACAACAGAACACAGGGATCACAGCACAACATATGGATCACAGCATGGATCACAGCAGAACACAGGGATCACAGCAGAACACAGGGATCACAGCAGAACACAGGGATCACAGCAGAACACATGGATCACAGCAGAGCACAGGGATCACAGCAGAACACGTGGATCACAACAGAACACAGGGATCACAGCACAACACATGGATCACAGCAGAACACAGGGATCACAGCAGAACACATGGATCACAGCAGAACACGGGGATCACAGCAGAACACAGCGATCACAGCAGAACACACCAGAACATACCTGGATCACATCACACCACTAATTATGCTATAAACACAGTACATTGCGTCATAATGACGTATTCCCGATTATGGTGACATGGCCCATATGGAGAAGCACCCGGATCGAGCTGGGATATCACCAGAACTACACGGCAACTAGCGCTATACTGCCCTGGATTGCTAGCAATTGTTGGTAACTTACTGTTCACGACGAACGGTAATCCTTCGTAGCACACAGACGGCGTTCAAACCTCAGTCGGTGAGCCGTGTAGAATCCAGAGGGGTAGGAAGGTAGTAAAAAGTGGGGGGGGGGCAAAGAATCCCGGAGGCGAAGCGTCCGTGCACGTTCCGTAGGAACGTGCCCTGCTAGTGGGGTTTGGGGGCATGCCCCCCAGAAAATTTTGCAAAATTTGGTGCTCTGAGAGCGATTCTGGGGCGATTTTGAGACCAAACAACTGTTGTTTTACAAACATCTAAATTTCAAACACTAGTACAGTTTATCATGAAAAAGAACCAAAATGCCGCCTTCTCTCCACATTACAAGCAACAAATTCTTTAGCAATATCCTCCAAGTTTAACGCATCAGTTAGGTCTTTATGTACATGTACAAGTAGACAATTGTTAAGACGCATTTCAGTCATTGTGGATCGTAGGTAAACAAGCAGACGTTTAAGGACGGAAAATGTTCTTTCGGAAGTGGCCGAAGTAACTGGAACAACTAAATAAAGTCTCAAAACTTTGTGTATTTCTGATAATATTCTCTTATAGGATGGGGTTTCATTCATGGCATCACAAATAGTTCGAATGGATGTTACCTTGCGTACAGGACCTTTCTTAGCAACATCTACAAGTAGGGGAAGTTGCTTTTTCAAATCACTGAATTCAAGGTCTGGGGCGTAACAAGTGTCTTCGAGACTTTGGAATTCATCATCATAGTTCTCTCCATTTGCTGCCTTCAAGAGCACAGTCTCCAAACATAAAACCTGTGGTAGGAGCTCTTTCTGTTCAAACCTGTCATTTAATTCTCTCAAAAGCAAGTCACAAGCCTCATAGTACAAGCGACGGTAGTATTCACGAGGAGATGAAAATCGATGGGGTTCACTACCACTATCGATTCTTGCTGGAGGTCTTCTCTGACGTGGAAGAACAGGTTCCCCTATGTTTAGATCTTCAGCCATAGCGACTACATCATCATAAAACCTATCAAAAGCCTCAACTGTCCTCTGTCTTCTATAGAAAGAAGCAGCCAAGTTAACTGATGATAACGCCTCTTGAAGTGTAGTGTCTTTCGCTTGAAGACTCTTTGACACTTGCTCAGCTGCTGCAAAGAGAATATAGCCAAGCTTAAGCCCAAATAGAGTACTAAACTTCTCCAGTGAAGCCAAAATACCAGCAGCTTTCAATCCATACTCATCATGTGTTGTGTTGTTGATTTCAGTCATTGTTTCCATCAGAATTGGATAGTCTTTTAGCACTGCTTCAATTGCACTGGTTCTGGCCGTCCATCTTGTTGTGGAAAGTGATTTGATGGTTACGACTGATTCGGAGTCAGCCTCGATCAACTTTTGATTGAATAAATGAGATCTTTTAGGTGAGAACTTGATGAGCTTTCCTATTTCTTGTACAGTGTCAAGAGAATCCCTTAATGAAAGGATTTGTCTACCTGCATCTTGTAAACAAAGATTTAGGGAATGAGCAAAACAATGCACTGGTAGAGCGGCTGGGTTTTCTCTTCGTATCTGGGTTGCAACACCTTTCCTAACGCCTTGCATAGTCGCAGCCCCATCATACGCTTGTCCTCTGCAAAGTGACAAAGGCATATTACATCTAATGAGGAGATCTTTGATCACAGAAGTTATAGTGTCTGCAGTGGTGTTTGGAAGCACAAAAAGGCCAACAGGATCCTCACTTACATCATATTCATCATTCACCCAACGCAAGGACAAATTCAGCTGCTCTCTACTCCTTACATCAGTAGCTTCATCAGCAATTACTGCATACCAGCATGGATCAGTCCTCTTCATTGTGCTGAGCAAGGTCCTCAACACTGACTGTCCCAGCATTGTTATTTGTTCATTAACTATATCGGGAGACATGTAATTCTTTTCTCTAAGCCAGTCAACAATTGACGAATCTGTTTCGTGGGACATCATCAATAAAAGCTGCTTCAGGTTCCCTTGTCGATCATCATTGTGACCCCGGATAGCAAGACCTTGTCGCAGTAGGTACCTCAAACAAGACAATTGTGTGAGTAGAGACTTTCTCCTGCTTTGTTGTTGCTGACGGATCTGATCGTTAAAAAGCTGAGGTAATGCTGGTCGCTCTAATGCAATCATCTTCATTTCGGCTTCTTGATGACTGAGACTACCTTCATGATCGTGGAACCTCTTTGTAGCCTTCCTCCAATTATTAAATCCATCTTCTATGAAGGCTGGACTGCAATTCTTGCTAAAAGTTAGCAATTTGTTCACAAAAATGTATCGACAAGGTAAGCAAAACACTTTCCTTTTAGTTAAACAGACTGTCAACCATGGGTACTGCTTGAACCATTCGGAACGAAAATTACGCTGATTGAAAAGGCTTTCTAACACAACCTTGTTGGTTGGTTGGTAAACTTTAGTCAAATCTATACAGCAGTCTGCAGTGCAAGCAGATTCATTACATGTTGATGCCTGTTCTGATTCAGTCGCACAAGTGCTGTTAGTTTCGATATCTTCCTCTGAGTCTGAGGAGTCTTCATTCAAAGCTGGTCTTTTAGTTCTTGAGATAAAAGCAGTTATCCGAGACTGAGATGGCCGCTTGGTGGCCATCTAGCTAGAATAATACAAAACTTAGCCCTAGAATCTGAAGTCTACCAATAGTCTATACTTCAAAATTTGACCATGTGCTTGGTAAGTTTCAAAATTACTTTACTAAATTCCTGTAAATAGATAAATTTTTCTCCAGGAAAAGTGGGGGTGCAATGCACCCCCAGGGAAAAAAGTGGGGGTGCACTTGCACCCCTTGCCCCCCCTGCTCCTACCCCTCTGGAATCGTCTTCTTTGTGCAAACGGCCGAAATGGAGGCTACCTGTGCTGGCTGGAGACACTTACAGGAGTACTTAGCCACTGGAGGTCATGGGAGAGCGCTCAATCGTCAACTCCGTCGTTGCTCAGGAAAGCTGCACGGAACATATAGCGGTAGTACACGATTTTGACGTCGTGGTTGTACGGATGTAACACGGTAGTCCACGATTTTCCCAAGATTTCTGGGAAATTAAGCGCATGCGCAAACAGTGGATACCAGGCCCTTTCTTTTTCGGGCGGGCGGGCCTGGGTACGAGGCTAGACACTCCAATGCTATGTTGATATCACAATGAAATTGAATCTTTGCATCATACCCCAATGTAAGGGTACGTGATAGAAAGGAATTGAGGTGTTGTCATTTTCATTCTAAAAGGCACTGGACTCTCTTGCAAGAAGGAAAGAACCCCGGCCACAGCTAGCTACATCCTCTTGCTAGCTGCATGACCCCTAAAGAGATTAGCTACTCCAGTTCAAATGAGCTAGCTCTCACTACAGACAGTAGTGCATATAATGACTATAATGCATGCAGGTTAAGAATTCAAAACGTAATTAAGTACTAGCTATAGCCTTCCATCAACTTTGAAACTTCAAATCAAGAACATCATGCAATTCTATTTGTTAGGTATTATCCGGATCAGTGACCGAATAATAGCAGGCATCCGCCCAACTGCTAGCTATTATTGGTTCACAACGAATAACAGCAAGCAAACGTGATGTTGTTTCAAGCTTGATGAAACTTGATGGAATTGCGAAGGAGATGATAATTATGGATTCCATCATGCAAGCTTGAATGAGCATGCATCTGATATATAGCCATAATATCCAACTCTGAACCAGATAACATGCAGCTAGCAGATGTACGCTTCGAGCATCCATCTGCTAGCAAGCTATTTTTAATTTAGCTTTGTGATATAGCGGGGAATTTTCTTCATAGCATAGCCATCATTTCAATTAAGCTGTAGAGGAGTTCATGCACTGAAACTGCACAGCGTCAACACTCAATTAGCAAGTGGTTGTCTCCATGAAATATCGTTTGCAGCTGAGCTGTCACCATAATGATTCTCTTTGCAAATGGAATGACATGTGCAGCTAATCCATTACCACAATCATAAGAAAGTCCAGGCAAGTCACGTGCTTCGTCACAAAAGTGACATCCTGTGCCTCCTTCAGGATATCCCTCAGAGTCTGAGACCTCATTTTCACAGGTAGCTTTTGCATCAGCATGCCAAGGAATAGACTGCAATTGCCACTGCACAGATCGAACAGCAGCTGCACTGAGTGGACAAAGGTGACCTATTAAGTTTCTTGTAGCTTCGCTGTTGGTGTTTCCTGCTCTCCAGATTGCAGTAGCGATCCCTCGCTGTTTGGGTGGAACACATATGCAGTCCAGATAATAGTAAGTTAGTGGGTCCCTAGCCTCGCTCCCAGGCCCGAGCCTGGGAACGAGGCTAGTTGGTCCATGCATCCTTCATCCCTGTAAAAGCATATAGTGAGAAAATGTCGTCCTGTGCCCACCACACCTCTCTTCTGTACACACCAAGCCTCCCTCCCATGCGCAATGCACCTTCCTCCACTGCAAACAATCTTGTGGTTTTAACCACAGAATGGTTGTAAAAGTAGGGGGGAGGGTGCCAAACAATGACTGGCTTGCTGAGCTCGATTAGCTACTAGGTCAATAGTCACCCAGGTCGAAACGTGTGATTGCATCTAGGTCACGAATTTAGGCAGATTCTCAGTACTCCTACCTACTCTGCACAGAATGGTTGGTTACCCATGTATGACAACAACCTACAGTTTCAGACCAGCTGATGAGACAGTGGTTGCATAATTGATTTATGTTACAACCATAACTCTCAGACTGTAACATCATTCTGTGAGGGAGTCACCTGCATGCTACACCATCAAGAGCACTATGAAATTGATCTGTACAGTTGTAGTTACTCCCTCACAAGATGTCAGACCGACTGTTTTACTAGTAAGAGATGATCTGCATTCTGGCCAGCCTCCTCTATATATGCAAGAGGGGTCTCAGATGGCCACAACAGCTGTCGCATCAGGTTGTCTGCAACAAGATGTACTAGACTAACTACTATGTGGTTAAAAAAAGCCTCAATCTCTACCTTAAAGCTACTCCATTAATGTATACTGCTACAACAACAAGAGTTATAATATTATTGTTCAGTTTGATTTGATAACCCAGGAATGCCGCATCTCCAATACAGAAGGTTTTCATGCAGATCCTGGGCTTAATGCATGGGGGACGGTGATATGACATCATCACTGAACTTTCTTGAGTTACCATTAATGGCATTGCTCAAACTTGTTTTTTCTTTTAATAATGGCAAATTTCTTTTTTGAGGTGAACCACTCTTCAACAGAATAACCACGGGCTTTAGTGGGATTCGAACCCAGGACAGATCTCGAGCCCAAGTTGAGCACTATATATAGCTACACACTCTCATTCTCCAGTTAGCACACCACCACACACACCCAATGTTGTGGCTTGACTACGTCATCCATATGGCAAGTTTGATATGAAGACTGAAGCCCTGGATCCAAACCAGATCTTTGGTTTAAAGGCCTTTAACAGCAGCTTGTAATTAGAAGTCCAGCACAAAGCAGTCTCATAGGCAAATGTGTCCAATTAGGTAGCAGCTCATTTTTCTGGGAAGTATAGCTATGCACATGTGCTTGAGCAGTAACTGTGTCAGTCCACAGAATTACTATACCAAGTAACACCAACTGGCATCTTAGGTTACTAATTTCCAATGAACTCACACGCTCTACCTGGTTTCCAGAATTCATGTGGCTTAGGTGGGGGTGATTGCTAAACTGATTAAAGCACAGGCATACATACCTGTGGCGTCTGTTACTCTGGTCCAGTTATAGTATTAAACGTGCAGCTGGCATAGCCTCGTTCCCAGGCTCCCCCTTGTGGCGCGGTGCGTCGGCGCGCGCAGGGGGAGGAGCCTGGGAACGAGGCTACAGCTGGCATTAGTGCAGAAAGCACTGTGGCAGAAAGTGAAGAGATGGTATGGGACCAAGAACATGCTTGTCTATTTTTTGTTCATTTTCTCAAGAAATGAAGATTGCAACAATTGCCTAGTTCAGTTCCAGTGAGGATCCTTAAGTTCGGTCACAACTTTGTGTACCAACAGCTGGAATTTGACATGCAGGAATTGTCAGTTCTTCACTACCTTATAGCTGCATTACAACATGAACATCCTACGCACATGATTTCATATGACATTCCATCAGCACACCATCGTTGTCAACATAGATTAGCTATATATAACAGCCCGCAACAGCTAGATGTCACATCCTGTCTTGCCTTAGGCACGCAAAGTTTAGAGAGGGTTTTGGGAACATTTTCTGTGAATGCTAGTGATGAAAACGAGGCTTACAAGACATTGACAGCTCGAGCATTTGGTCAGTCAGACTTGTGGTATAGATGTATAGGGCAATTAAATTATCGGAATCCCAATAAACTGTATATACTCGATACCTCATGATCACCACCATACTGTGCTGGTACCACTACCACTATACCAATACACTACTTTCAAGTTATTAATCAATTGCAAGATTGTAGATTGGAATCCCAATAAACTGTATATACTCGATACCTCATGATCACCACCATACTGTGCTGGTACCACTACCACTATACCAATACACTACTTTCAAGTTATTAATCAATTGCAAGATTGTAGATTATAAACTATTTTCAATTTGAGTAAATGTGGTGGCCGGAAACGGCTCAGCAGCAAATCCATTAAATCATGAAATTGGTTTCAAATTCCAAATCACTGCCAAAATCACAAAGACTATTATTATACTACAACTATGTTCATGTTATTCAGTGAAGTACGTGGGTATTTCATCAAGCAAGCTCGACTCGATCTTGTTCTGTGCACCCTTGAGCCGCTCGGAAATAGTCTGCAGCTCATTCAGCTTCTGATTGAGGGTTTCGATGAACCCCTGTTTTGATGTAAGCTCACTTCGAAGACAGCGGATCTCCTCCCGTACGTTCCTTTGGAACCTGCTGATAGACTGCTGTGCTGCTCTTTCTGCTCTACCTGAAGTTAAGATCGAAAGCTTTGCCGCTTCTGCCTTGACCTTTCCCTGAAACTGAACAGCCCAATCCACAGCCAGCTCCCACAATTTATCCTTGAGTGCTGAGGTATCACCAAGGTCTAAATCAGGTGGGACTGAGAAGAAGAGCACGAATGGAGGATACTTTGGATCAAGTGCAGTGTAATCGATCTCATCACGTTCAAGTTCAACACCCTCAAACACGCTCAATCGTTCCTCTAGATCCTGCTTGAACACTGAAAGCATTTTGTACGTCTCTTCTTTCACCATCCCTATTATTTTAGCCATGATTGTGGGCCAGTACTTTTCCATCTTATCTCTAGCTGGGTTCAAGATCTGGCTTTCCAAATTTTGCTTGTTTAATTCTACCAGCAGTGAATTAATTTGGATATACATGTAATCCGTTAGTTCAAACGTCCAGTCACTGATTTCAGTTGTGATCTTTCTCTCCACCTTGGTTTGTATCCGCGACATTCGTAGCTTATTGGCTGCAACAGCACCACCAATTTCTTTGAGTAGATCTTGCTGTAACTTCAAAGCAGCTTGGGTTGCACCAAGATTACAGTCTTCCTTCTCTTTATCAATATGTTCTTCCAGTGCGCCCACATGCTGGACAGCGTCATCAATTGTACCTTTGTACAGAATTTCGGGGCCATGCACTCCTAGCATCTGGTAGAGTTTCGTTTCAAGTTCTCCCGTTCGGCTGAAAAATTTCAGCCCATCTACAACTAATTTTTTGTTTATTTCACTTGGTACACGGAGCTGTTTTTGAGGCTCTTCACCTTGAAACTTAGCGTAGAGTCTCATGGCATCAAAATACTCTCCATCGGTCATGCTCGTAATGTTCTCAGACCAGAGTTGAGACTTGAGGGCCCACTTCGCAGTGAAGGGTACAATTCTTTCAACAGGAATAATTACATCAAGAGTTTGCTTCAGATAGCCCTGGACATATTTTGGCACATCCCGTGGATGAATGGAATATTTGTTTCCGTCTTCATGGTAAGCATCGATGGCATTGACAATGAATAGAAACCTCTGGTGGTTTTCCAGTAGATGTGGATGGTGATCTCGAAGATGTGTCAACAGGTCTACTTCTCCCTGGTCTTTCATTACCCTGTAGTTCAGTACGATGATGAAAGCTGATAGTCTTTCCATTGCCAGTTTACTTTTGAAGGTGGCATCAACAGCACCTGCTTCATTCGGGCCAGCTGTATCAGATATTTGCAAGGTGAACTTCAGTTGAATTTCATTCAGGAAGTGAAAGGGAGTGCGAAGGATCAAGGATTTGTATGGTAACGCCTCTTCCTCACCTGACTTATTTCTGGCAATTATGTTAAATTCGCGCAGTTTTTCCTGAATTTCAACACTGCCATCAGCAATCTCTTTATATTTATGTACGCCATCATATGTTTCTCCAAACAGAACACCACTCCTGTGTTCATCGTTGGTGCTGTGAATAATACGGACTTCAACGGCCGTTTCAGCCTGCACAGTTACAGGTAAAACTATTCCCCTCAGCAGCGCATTGAGAACTGAGCTCTTCCCGGACTTCATGAGGCCCACCATACCTGCCTGGAGTTTGCCTTCGGCAAGGTTGCTGCTAATGGCCTCCAGAGCTTGTGCTACTGAGTCCTGTCCTTTCAGTGACCAGGCAATCTCTTGTAGGCGATTTGTTTTCATCTGTATACTGTAGGCAACCTTGTCTTTACGGTCAACTGCATGAACCAGATTTAGTGGAAGTGAATTTATCATTATTTCCAGAAGCTTATTTGTAGGCACTGTTGCAAGGATTAAGGCCTGAGGTCATTCAAAAATGGTCTCAGTGGAGAATGAATTAAGGACGTAGTGGTTCCATGCCATTGCTGAGCTAAGTTTCAAAGCATATGCACAAAACTTTTATGTACATTGGGAACCTTATGAAACCTTAGCAAGGTACAATGTCAGCTGAGATGTAAATTTGTACTGTTACACAAGTATCACAGGTGGCTAGTTTATTTCAAGAACTATTAATTAGTCACGGAACTAGAATTGAAATTAATTAGTCACGATTAATCTTACAGTGCATCAGTTTTTTCAGTGAAGGGGTGGTTCCTTAACTCTAGTTTGAGTACGTATGTATGTATGTCTGCATGTGTGTGTTGTGTGCACAGCCTTACATTGGCAGGATGGTGCCCTTCCAGACCAGCTTCCCGCAGCCATACATTGTCGAACTCGGTTACCACCTGTCATGTCAAAGCGTCATTGCAACTGTATTCAGCTTTAGCACCAAACGTTGGCTGCTTCACTTCAATCCTGCCATTCATTGGCTTCTCCAGCTCTGGGCACTTCATGGCTATTGAAGAAGAGCAAAAGCTATACCTTACGTAAGCCACAGTGACTCCCCAGTCTAGTAGCCTCATTCCCAGACCCACAAGAGCCTGGGAACGAGGCTACCCAGTCTAGTAGCCTGGTTTAGCTCTTGACTATAGCGCAGCACATGACATGCAAGACAATCTATACTGTGCCAACAAACATACGTTCACAAAAGGGTTGTGTAGCTGACCACGTGGCAGTTCGTCCATCAGACTGGCAGACCATGGTTGAGGTGCCAACAAGTAGGTACCCCTCGTTGCACTTGTACTCTGCTCTTCCATTGAAGCTGGTGTGGTCGCACTCTACGCTACCACCTGGGATTGGTGCTGGGGGTCCACAATCAACACCTGCAGAATTAAGAGGATTTTAAGGTGCCCACGTGCACCTTTGCTGGTCCAACAATGAAAAGATCAGTGCAATCAGGGGACTCCTAGCCTCGTTCCCAGGCTCCCCCCTGTGCGTGCGGTGAAGGAAATTACGGAGGGGGAGAGCTGGTATGCTTTCGCACGTGATTCCACGGCACTGACGTGTGTCGAGGTCACGAAATATCAGCAGTGTAAGTGTTCACGTCACTAACGTGCAGCAGCTGCTGTATAATATTGTATGTAGTTTTGAAGTATGGAACCGAGAGTTACAAGTCTTAGCCTGTAGAAGCGTAAACAAACACCACGCTGTGCAGTAAATGGTGCTCATCAATCCTCGGGGACAGATTTTCGTCACCGGACAGTCTGGAACAAGTAAGTTGCATTTTGTAGCTTATACTGAACTGTACCGCTATCCACAGGTGTCTGTATTGCCAGTAACATTCTCTGCAGTTGTCGCCATCGGTAAATCTTCCCTATGTCGATCTATCGCTGCCACAGAAGTCGGCACGCTCCAGTTGTGATGTAACAGATAAGTGAATTATAACGGTGGCATCAACGTGCCGCGTATCACGTGCGAAAGCGTACTAGGCTCTCTGCCCCGGTATTTTTCGTCGGTGCACGCAGGGGGAGGAGCCTGGGAACGAGGCTAGGGGACTCCTTCACTGACTCTAGCTTGTGTCTAGCGGAACGATTATTGTGTGAGTGCATGTTATTAGTGTAGATGGTGGAAATTCTGCGCATGCGATGCTGTGTGTAACCCAGACGTGCTGCCCTTTCCTCCACACGTGCAAGCTTTGGTGCACAAATAGAAGTAGGTCGAACTCATAAAATTTAATGTCATGCACTAGAAAAAAATGAAAACAGGTATTGTTTGGTTTTGAACCAGTGTATTCATGTCGTCAGTCAGTTGAAGCTATAGCTTCCTTCTATGCCAAGCTGGCTTGTGAATTCTACCATGGGCAGTGACAGCCTTCCAGGCTCAGTAGAAGTCCATCTGCCTTTCCAGATATGCACTTTCACTTGCTCATAATATTACCTCACTGTTAGAGTAGAAAGTGTCAAAATGGTGTTTCTAGCAGAGAAGTTTAATACGTAGGTATTAGCGTTCCACTCAAATGTACCTCGAGCATGCACCATGCACAACTGAAGATGTGCGACACAGCATGACCCTACACTGTTGGTTTGCACTTTAAGTTCAGTATGTGACACACTGGTTGTCATGGACACCATGCAGAAGATCAAAGGTTACCATGGCAACCTAAGAGACTTTTTACAGTATATATAGAACCTCTTAAGCACCACAAAAACCTTTTACCTATTAGGACAGTTGTGTGACCATCCTAATTCAAAGAATACAGTGGTTATAATATTAGTGACCCTCTAAGCATAAACCACCATTCACCGCAAACATTTGGGTGGCTACAGAAGTATGACTCAAGTATTAGCTCCCACTGAACTCCGTTCAAGGACATGTCGATCCTTCCCATGCTAATTCAAAGAATGCTGTGGGTTGCTACTGAGGTTTACTCAAGTACGGCTCAAATATCAGCTCCCACTATAGGCTTGGGCGGATTATTCCGGAATAATTTTGGGAATAATAGGTAGTGGGGAGATTCCGGAATAATGCAGGAATAATAGGTGTGGAAATTGGTATAATTATATTCATTCAATCAATGTGCATGTGCACACCGTGCCACAGTCGCCACTTCGCGCATGCTACATAAATAATTTGCTAGTTCTAGTCCTGATGGCTGCCAGCAGTGGTACTAGTAGTTCAGTAGACCCAGTGTGGAGTCTGATTCGGATGACATTGACTCCTCCGACGTCGAAGTGAGGTCACTGTTGAGCGTCCTTCGCTGCCCGAATTGAGAATAATTCGAGAATAATAGGTACTAGATTATGGGAATAATGGGTAGTTTTAGGGGAATCAAATGAAAGAATAATAGGTGGAAAAACAGGAATAATCCGCCCAAGTCTATCCCACTAGCTATGAGGTTGTAACCAGTTTGTTTTGTAGTACACTCATCTGTGGTCTAAAACAAACTTCCCAGCCCTTGTCAGTCGTTTCTGTGCTCCAGTGACAAGGTAGTTGCATGTCATGGGGGACATACTATTATAGCCCATAAAACAATGTCAAATGTGATAATTCTGGTGACAAAAAAATCATTATTGGGGTGAATTAAATGCAGTTTAAGTTTGATCTCCTGTACTGTTAGTCATGCAACTCCAGGTGTAGGAAGGAATAGGACTCACTGATGCATTTCGGCACATCCCCACTCCAATTTCCAGATTGTTCACAAGTCAGTGTTTCCTTCCCCTCGAGGATGAATCCTTCTTGGCAGACAAATGATGCAACTCCCCCTTCTGTCACTGCATCCAGTGAGATGTGGCCATTCTCCAGTTCCAAGTGTGGACACAGTGGTGGAGGCACAGGGGATGATGTAAGGAACACTAAGGATACAACAAATGCAACAGTAAACATCTTGGACGTGTTCCAATATATGACCAGAGTTTGATTACCAGGAAATATTAGTGTAAAACGTTTTGTAGCTACGGATATCCTACGAAAATATAACACATGGGTGTCATGGCATGGCTGGCATGGCAATGCAGGAGGGAAGCGTCATTTGAGCAGCTCAGGAATTCAAGCACTTATGGGACGTCACCCCAGCATGGCATAAGTTCACCACAGTTTAATTTTCGCTGCTGTTTATGGTCTATGCATGCACAATTACTTGATAATTGTTCAGTAACAAAGTGACAGGCCATCCCAATAAATTCATTTTGTGAAAATCTCATGCACACTTAGAGACAAGATGCTCCAAATTGTATTGCATGCTCTGGCCACTGATTAAACGAACCAGGCTTAAACTTAGTAGATACACAGAGACTACTTGTTCCGACATTAAAAACTGCAATCCTTACCAAGGACATCACTAGCCACAACTCTTTTACAGCATCCGGGCTAAACAATGTCTCCAGAAAGCACCGGGCCCCTCATTTCCAACAGCTTAATTGGGGCGAGCCTGAGCGAGCCCCACACTAGCGTGACTTCATTGCGCTCTGCGTGTGTATGCTTGCTTGGATCTTGCAAATACCGAATTTTAAATCAGCGAATTTCCCTTGCACGTGCACAATAATATTCAAATTCAACAACGAGCTCTATGCACCTCGATACGCCGGATGCAAGGAATCGTGAACCGTCTAGCTACCTGTTCGACGGACGATAGCGACAACAAAGACGGAGAGACCATGCACTCGTGGACATTGGCTAGAGCACCATGAACATTCTGCCTCCTCAGTGGCGACACTGCCTGACAAAGGCAGAGCCGTGACTGCGGCTCAGAGTCGTGGACCTACCGCGGCGCCATGGCCGGTGATGTTGGTGCTAGACTGCTTCAGCTACAAACGCTAACCTGACTCACAGTTGCTGTAATGTACACGAGTGTATGTTTAGTGCCATAATTTCTGTGGCCTATGCTCATTGCCCTGTCACAGTGCAGTCATGTGAATGCAACTGCTCCATGCATGTCCTGCGGCACGCGCATGCACTTCACTCAGGCTCGCCCCCCAATGTCCTGCATTCCACTAGTACATATCATATGTGGCCGGGGATTGTTAGGAATGAGGTGACACAGACACATACCGTAGAGTATAAGCGCCCAGGGTTTGGGAACATTAGGACGCCCGCTGAACAGGGGGGTGGGTGCTAGATGAGTACTCAGACTACTTAGGCATGTAGTATCTGCCCACCCATTCAGCACTGTATAAACAACAAAAGCTGCGGTAAGCTGTGAATATCAATGACCGGCTATGAATATTTATCAAGGCAGTTGATCGCGTGTCTTTGCGAAGTCCTTGAGAAGAAATGCTCGACAGAGAAAGCACACCCTAGTTCATATTTCACTGCAAATCAGTCTTTTTGAATGCACAACCAGGTTAAGAAATGCTGCTCAAAACTTTTGTGATGGGCGGGCCCTTACTCTTTCGGACCCTGTGCAGTAACTCTCGCGTGAAGAGGGGGGTGGGCGCTTGATACGTGGTGGGCGCTTGATACGTACTCTACGGTACACGTCATGTAGATAGAAGTAACTATGCCTTCAGCAGCTGCATAAAGTCCAGAAATCCATACAAATGGCTGTGTTAGCAAACTGGCTGTAGGTAAGCAAGCGGTGCGCGGTGGGCGTGGCCTGACAATTTCTTCAACCCTCTTTTTCTCGCACAGAAAGTTAGCTAGCGAAATCAAACTTACTCGACACAAAGCAGGGAGGGTAGTCAACATGCACACCAAACATCATTACAGCAGCTCACACTGTAGCCGTCGTACGCTGGTTAAATCGATTCCAGCAAACTATTCACCAAAAATCTCCAGTGCGAAGACCGCCAGCAACTCGATTCTACTGTTGGGAGACACGCCATAGGAAGCTCTAGGGCGGGACGTAAGCGTTTTGTGGCTAGGTTGAGCAGTCCTCGAAAGAACGACTCTTGAGTGTGAATAACCGCCATCTTGACTCCCCTCTTTGGAATACAGCGTCGTATAACTTCGGAACGGTCATCAGTATTCACAAAAACGCTTTGTCTGGCCCTTTCTATACTGTTTGTACCTATTTCAACACGGTCTTCCAAGTCCAGGTCGGATCACACGGCTCTGTTTTTGGTGACAAAAAACTATGAAATAGCGCTTAATTAAGTATACGGTGCGCGTATCCGCGCGCAGGGATCCCGTAACGTTAAGGAATGGATTAGCCTAATAGCAATGCTATCATACACTGTATTTGTAACTGTGTACATCCAGGTGTCTTAGTTCAGTTCCAATATATTTATGTTTATTGAACAGGTGCACCTTTTGTTGTTGTTTACCAGTAAGTCCCGCCCCCTGGCTCCGCCCACATCCGGTTCTACAGGCGTGTCAGCGCATACCCTTCAGGGACATATACTGCCTGAGGCGGAGACTAAGACGCCAGAGCTCGGGCCTCAAATTTCGTACGTAGGTTGGGCCTGTGGGGGTTGTTCATAAACCGGCGGGGGACGCGGGTAAGCCTTACCAAACAGCGAAAAAATCCGAAAGTCTGCCTCCACGTCAGCCCAGAGCCATTGTAAACAAAGTGTTTTGACCGTTATTTCAGTAATGACAATAGACTGACAAGTCCCCCGTCGAATTCTCATTCAGTGTTCCTTGGAGCTTCTCTTGCGCCACATAACGCTACAATACAGGCGCGTTTTCATCTCCGCCTTCGCTCCAACACTTTCCATGTACACGGTCGGCAGCATACAGTCTGAAGTTCAAGCATATACTGCCGTTCGAAATCCACACAGGAGCGGCACCACGGAGTCACACAAGCAACTACCAAAGGTATAGGCTACAACTATCACAAAGCGAAGCTACAACTATCACAAAGCGAAGCTACAACTATCACAAAGCGAAGCTACAACTATCACAAAGCAAAGCTACAACTATCATCCAGAGAGACACACTAGTAGACTATACTCTGCTTGTTTTGTTAGACCGCCATTATCTTACTCCGTACACTAAATAATTATTTCCGCACACTAGCAATTATTTCCGCACATTCTCCGTGTAACGTGCATTAGATTGATCCAGGGCTTAATACACCCGAGGAAGTACACTGTTGGCAGGTTGTAAGGAAACAGACCCACAATGATGTTGTTTAATAAGTGTACGATGCTCAAGAACTGCTTGGCAACACGTAACACCCTAATAAGGAAGATGACTAAACTTGTTTGAGGTTTATGCCAGTACATCACTACAGCATTCCCCCGACTATGTGATCAGCAGAATATCAAACGTTGGCACACAGGAAACACAATCCGTGAATGTGGGACCAGACAGGCCTGCTATCGCCAAAGCCGCCCGCCCAGTGCCTGCACTGTCAGCTCACCAGAACCTATTGAATTCGGAAGTTTTGGTGTGCAGAAAAGCGCCAATACATGCAGGAAATAGCGCCACTTTCAAATGGGTGCACAGACAGTGTGAACACGTGGTAACCTGCTGAACTGCAGAGCAACCACCCAGTCTCACATGTACATGGAAGTAGCTCTATAGTTTTCCTGTGGCACTTACTGTATGCACATAATGCAACGACGGCTGCAATTACAGTGAGCACGATCAAACCTTTGTGAACTACCTGCACTTGCTGCAATCGATCTACAACAGAGAAATGAAGAGTGTTAGAGCAAGAGGTGGAGAAAGATATTAAATTATGGCAAATCTATACCAATCATTGAAATATTATTACAGTAGGTAAATCAGCATTGGTCATCTCAGATCCTGCTGTATCTGACACTGGAGAGGTTTCTACTTACAGGAAAGTAGGAGGCATACCAGGAATGATACAGATAAAGGATCTAAGGATCTCCAATTTTGAAAACAATCATGTCATGTCACGGCATGTTTTGTGGGGAATAAAACGCCTTTAGTTAACTGTAACTTGCCCTAAGTAGCTTATGTGGGTTTCCTTTCAGATCTCTATGATGCTAAACATAGCGTAGTTTATTAATAGCAATACTGGACAAGGTAGTGAGGTAATGCATATGGAGTCATTAATAGTATTATTGGACAGGGTAGTGAGGTAATGCATGTCAGAGTATTATTGGACAGGGTAGTGAGGTAATGCACGTCGAGTCATTCACTGATTGGACATGGTAGTGAGGTAATGCATGCCGAGTCATTATTGGACAGGGTAGTGAGGTAATGCATATCTAGTCATTAATAGTATTATTGGACATGGTAGTGAGGTAATACATGTTGAGTCATTATTGGACATGGTAGTGAGGTAATACATGTTGAGTCATTATTGGACATGGTAGTGAGGTAATGCATGTCGAGTCATTATTGGACATGGTAGTGAGGTAATGCATGTCGAGTCATTATTGGACATGGTAGTGAGGTAATGCATGTCGAGTCATTCACTGATTGGACATGGTAGTGAGGTAATGCATGCCGAGTCATTATTGGACAGGGTAGTGAGGTAATGCATATCTAGTCATTAATAGTATTATTGGACAGGGTAGTGAGGTAATGCATGCTGAGTCATTGGGTAGTGAGGTAATGCATATCTAGTCATTAATGGTATTATTGGACAGGGTAGTGAGGTAATGCATGTCGAGTCATCTAGGTCATGTCTACTAGGACCGTATTTGTATGTGTGAGCTTTGAAAGTGGTTTTGGGTTGTACCTCACAGATGCCACTCATTTCCTTTCTCTGTCATGTGCTCATTATACCTGAATAGCTTGCCCACTCATGCTGTGCTTGTCACCTTTGAAATCATCTGCCCTAGTGGCCCTAGTGGAGACCTCAGGGCCGTAGAAGTAGGTGCGGCAGGTGCGGCGGCCGCCGGACCAATAATATGTTCAGTCTCGCTAGCAAGTTGTTGAATCTTGCAGTTTCATCCCAAGATTGCACCAGAAACGATCTCAGAAGGTCTAAAATTCAAAATTTTCTCCCTACGTGACGCGCTTCGCGCGCTTGCTACGCTTCTCGGTTGGCGCGCATGCCATTGCGCCGCCACGATTTCATCGCTCAAATATGCAAAGCACTCTCCACCTGACCAAACTATCATTGCTTCCTACGGGCCTGGACCTATATGCTACCCTGTGTTCTGATTTTCCAGTCATCGATCAGTTTGTATTTTATTTTAAGCACCTATTATTCACAGCTCTTAGCTTTAGCTAACCACTTACTGTGGCTCAGCAGTCGTTGCACAGTCACCCAAGGTCTGACAAATAATCCATGGTTCTTGCACAGTCGAGTAAGGACTAGCAGGCCCTGGTAGCCAGGGGAAGGGTTTGAGAGCTTTGATCAAACCCCTTACATGCATGTGACTACAGTACTTTCGTGGCACGTAGGTATAGCTTGCACTGCAGGTCATGGCATGTAGCAAACGAAGGACAGTGTTGTGCTGGCACAGAACAGGGGCGGCAGTGGCATAGAAAAGGTGGTACGGCCCACAATCGTAGCGCACTGCCGAAGGCGCTCTCTGTGTTTGCAGAGGCGTGAAGCGGCGATCTGTACGCGCGAAGTGCCTATCTGTCCGCACGAAGCGTGGAAATTTTTTTGCGTATGTATTTTTAGCGATGAGGAAGCGCTCTCGTGCATCCAAACGGCCATTTTGGGAAAGAAAAGACATTGGCTGGTGTGGCGTATCAATGGTAGGCCCACAACTAGGACGAGAAACAGATGCCATTGCCGAGTCTGTGTTATTAATTATCAGGTCGGCTCGAAAAGTGGTCCGGCCAAAGCCGGACCAGCCGGACCGGCGCTACCGCCACTGCAGAATGCAGAGCAGATCATGAAGTTGCAATGCCAATTTAAAGTTCTTGTTGCTTGATAACTGACCAAACTTTTCATCCCCGCACTTCATCCCTCTAGACGACACCAACCCCCACTCTATACAAGGCTGGCTATACGGGCCTGACTAGGTAGTGTACCATCCCCCATCTAGTAACTGTACTAGCCCCTTAGTAGTGGACTAGCTCTCAGTATACGGGTACTGCAAAAAGGTAATTTTGCCATTTCAGTGACAACTATTTACATTGTGCATGTTTTGTGTTGACACAGCGACAGGCAATACAACGTAGCTAAACAATTACCTAGACCACAGATAAATGCTCTTGTAGCAACTTCACCATTGTGTATATCACCTTCCAATTAAAACAGCTCAAATCTCGGATGACTATAAGGAAATTGTTAAACTAACAAATCCCTTGTTGCAGTGAAGTGTATATATAGCTAGTTAGTGTACCAGTCTAACCTACCATGTGCATTCTCCAGATTCTGTGCGAGCTCTGTAAGATTTGACTCCTTGAGAACTTCAACAAATGTCTTGAAATGGGCAGAATTTTGCCCGACTCTGCCTTTGATCACTGTGAACAGTCGTCTGGCATTTCCAGCAGTGTCCGACACAGTCGTTGGGTCTTTGAGGAGACGATCACCTATTGCTCTTTCAACAATGCCTTCTTCAACCAGCTTACCTACTAGCAAAGTAAACTCAGTTTGGATGGCATGCTGGACATCTTCAGAGTGCTGCTCAAGAATTTTAAGGCAGGCACTTGACCCCATGTCCTGCATATTAATGTTACTGAAAAATAAAACAAGCAGAAGTAATAGGAGTGATCGATTGAGGAACATAATAATTATATTATACATGCAATGCAGCATGTGTACAGGCCTGCATGTGTACATGACATCACCAGATAGATATCAACTGACATTAAATAGGGATGGTAGCTACTACGTTATGTTCAGAAGTGCTTAAGTATTGTATAACATAACCAGATGGTAAATCAGTAATGGGAAGCTGACGTACCACGCTTCGGTTGGTTTTGGGTGCGGGCATGTACATAAAGGAATTAGTTTTGTGATGTAGAGATATTCAATTGTTGTGATAGACCCTACTTATGACATATAGAAACCTAGCTGTTAACGCGCACAGAATAAGATTAAAGAGCCATGCACGCTAGCTACTAGGCAACCAGATAAAGGAGCACTCTGGGATGAATGAGGCTGTTTAGCCGTCGCACAAATCACTTCTACAGCACAGCCATCAATCTTGAGGTCACGGTACGTAGCTAGCCATTATCTGAATTGCAAGCAACGGTGACTACATTATCAGTTTATTTTGCAATGGTTGGCTCTTTTATCTACGCTACTTTACCACACACACAAACACAACATACACACGTGCGCGCACACACACTAACCTTTACGGCAGTCAGGGAGTAAATAGTCTATCACGGCGGCCGATGCGCAGAAGGAAACTGAGACCAGTGAGAGAGAGGAGGCTATATTATCTATGGTCGCAGAGACACTATGACAATGCGAAGTTGCGGCTAAGAGGCGTACTGACCGTAACTTCCTGTAGGTGGAGCTTCACATTGCGTGGGGGGGATACCCAACAGATACTGTAGCTAATACAGCTCTGGCTACACGTAGTGACCGTGTCATAGCAAACCCGTCATATTGCAGCGGCGTGACATGGGCCTGGCGTGATCAAAGCCATCAGGAACGCACCTTATTCGGCACATGGCAGACTGAGACGTACTCGCTACACTATCTCAAAGGGGTCTCGTCAGGCTGAAGATACTGTTTCAGGCTGTGCAGGTAGTAATGTAGCGGTGCGATCGAGACGGTCCAGTCTGGAGTTACCTCCAGCTATACCACGGTGTGATCAACGATCGCCCGAGAAAAATGATCATAGCTAGTCTGGCAAGCGAGAAATGATATGATATCCTTTGCCATTTTCATTCAGCAATGGCCCTAGGCTATGGCTATGGGGGATAATGAAAGGGATGTGGAAGGGGAGCTTGAAGAGGGAAGGAAGGGGGTAGGGAGGGAGACTGAAGGAAGTGGGAAGGAGGGGGTGGGGAGGGAGGTTGAAGGAGTGGGAGGCTGATATCTAGTTGATGTTGCTTTGTAACCCGTGACCTGACCTATACGTACAGGCAAATCTGTTTCTTTGTCTCTGGTACGTACCTTTCTTCTGTCTCCTTTGCTCACCCTGGAAATCCTCCACACCTGCACTTAAACGTGCACAATAAAAGACTACTTGTCATGAGCTTGTTGGCAATAAAAGAACTCACCTCCTGATCATAAGCGGTTCACTTCTTTATAATTAAGGTTTAGTTCAGTATATGGCATCTAGTGCCAAGCGAGGAGCAAGGCAAGTAACCAGTGAGTGGCTGAGTATCCCACTGTTAATGACATACAACGTTTCAACCTGAGTAGGTCTTGAGAAGACATACACTGTGTAAACAAACTGTCAACGTAAATCATAGGATAAACAAAATGATTATTGTGGTTTTTAACATAGTTGTTTGTGCACATGATTACCCCGCGCGCGCATGCGCAAAGCGGGGTTAAGCAATCGGTTTTGTCCATCAGTCAGTCAGTCAGTTGTCTGTCTGTTGTCTGTCTGTCTGTCAAAAGAAATCTCGCCACATAAACCATCGAAAGGGAGTCAAGCAAGCTATATGTGTACCTGACTGAAGTCAAGGCGCTTCGTTTCGCTGTATTTTGGCTATTCACAACATTGGCGTGACCTCAGAGTCCCATCAAGAACAGGACACGTAGTGCATTTGGAAACTTCATGCTTCGAGATGACTGCTAGGAAACAGTATTTTCCTACGATTTATGTACTTCACAGATGTCGTGACTGTTGTTTAGGCTGTTTTTACCTAACATTTGGCCCCACCTCTTCAGCTTCACAATATGCATGTTGTTGTATATATGGTAAGCGGTCACTCCCACACCTTGGATATGGCCATACACGAACACAGTATACACGATAGCACCTGTTTGATGCACATCGGCAGAGATGTCACGTCGATTGTAGCTGCACTGTATCCTGTAGACGTTCCGCGCGGGGTATGTGTTCTATGAACACCTCTAGTTATCATAAAGTGGTTATCATACTGAACCTGAGAAAACTGTTAATATCAGCATGCAGACTCTATTGTCCGATGTCTGGCTCAAGAGGGTACGGAATCTAGCCTCATTCCAATCACTGTGCTGTTCATACTCACAGCATATACATTCTGTGATCAAACTGCTGATTTTTCATTAAGCATGTGATATGTGAACGGATAGGTGTATACTGAACTGCTATCATCCCGCCTTGTTTCCCAACTTTTTGCTGTTCTACATCTTGTTATGCTTAAATCCATAGCAAAAAGTTTGTTCCAAAATCCAAAAAGTCGTAATTATGGATATAGCTACAGTTGAACTACGTATGGATTATAGATTACCCTCACACTATACCTGAAGTTGAGGGTGCAGCTGAGTACTCAGCTTCAGACTACACCCGCAAGCTCAGGTCGTTATTTGAGGGTAAGTAGATAAATGGATACAGCCAGACACGCGGGTTGACACGGGCACAGATGTGGACCCGGACACAAACTCGGATGCATGAGCTGTTTGACAGCCTTACGCAGGTGTATTCCGAGTCCATATATCTGCGTCCGCATCCGTGTTCATGTCCAGCTGCATCAACCTCTTACCTGTTATAACTATGCATGGATTATTTCTATTATAATCTCAGGTCCTCCTGGAAGATTGGTTGGACACAAGCTAAAGGGGGCTTTTGATGCCAATTAGAAATGAATAAGGTATCTTACACGAAGATGTCCTGTTTTAGGTAGCTAAACTATAGGTGAATGCAGGTGTTGTGGGCAAGTGTGAACTGCATGCATGTTGACACGATGAAGTTGTTTTTGTAGCAACAGGCAATTTTCCTTGTGAGTGAAAACCCTACATGTAGTCAATATTAGGTAACAAGTGAGTCTTTAAAAGACTTGATGTGTCTCGGCACGACTTGGTATCAGCTAGAATCATGCAGAGGACATGGCAGCTGCTTAACCCTTTATTATGACTGCAAAACCTGTTAGCTACGAGACTTTCAGCTCAAGTGAGCGTCAATATCCTTGGAGGTTCTGTGTGAGCAAGGGGTGGGTCAGGAATGTTCACCCAAAGGGTGAAAGCAGTCTGGGCTTGATGTGTAGTCAACACCTTGGCCAATTCTTTCAGCACTTATCTATAGGCCTATAGCTAGCTAGCTAGAGCTGAGTGAGCTTTAGTATGCACTTGGGATGGCTGAGTGCAGCACACTGGATGGGCCAGTGAGTATTCATTGTCCTGAATTCATTGTCCTGAATTAAGTATTAGAGCTACGTAGCAGCAGTCTTGGTAAGAGGATTCATGAGCAGCCATTCAGACCCATAATCAATTTTGAAGATCTACTTGCAGGCTATAAATACGTTTGACACCCTATTAAGGGTGTAGAGCATGCATGCAGCACTTGCGCGGGCGCATTGCGAAAAGCGACGTACCACGTACGTACGTACGTACGTACGTACGCACGTACGCACGTACGTACGTACGTACCTACGCATCCAGCACTGTGTCTCGGCACTTCGGTGCCGAGACAAAAAAGATTTTTCTGAGGCCCTTTACATGTGTATGTACAATCATTGGTATGTTCTTCAGGGAAGTAGTATGGGCACTGGAGAAGGTTCGCCTAGTTCCAACGGAGGTGCCGTTGTGTCTGGTAGCAGCACTAGCGATGGGATGGCTGTAACTAGTAAAGAAAATGTTACCAAGAAAGAGACACTGCAGGTACAGGGACTAGGATTGTGGTACCCTATAAATCGTCTCTACTGTATGGGGCAGTAACTATGATTCCTAGCATCGCTCCTTCTGCCCATCTGACATCGTTGTAGGGCGGCAGTGGTTCATTGGTGGACCCAGATGGTGGTAAAGAGAGTGCAGTTGCAAATGCATCTGGAGGCAGTGGTGGTGGAGTGGCAGATGAAGATGAGGTGAGCATATCTTGGCATGGGTCTCTGCTCATCAGCTGTTGATAGTAATTTGTTTCTTGGTAATTGAACTGAAAGTGCTGTGTGAGGATGATCATATTCATGTCCTGTGATTACTATCTGTGTTGCTAAGACAATATGGTATTTTGCATCTCATCACATGAATTTGCAGCAACTGAATTGAAAGTGGGAGAGGGCCTGGTACCACACTCCTGTGTCATAGATGGACTCATCTAGTCCAGTGGCTTGTTTTAGGTAGATAAGCTACATTAACACAGGTCATTGTAGGGCAAGTGTGTGCTACATCAGGGGCGGATCCAGGGGGGGGGGGGGGGGGGGGGGGGCTTTCAAGTTCTGACCACACCCCTTATTTACACGTGTACCCGACTTACAGTGGAATCAGCAACAAAGAAGTTGAAAGGAAGCTCAGTGCTGGACTTTTTCCAACAGAAACAGCTTGTGACAGTCAGATACAGAGTCAACTCGTGCTGGGGACGAAAACGGTTCTCAGTTCTGACCACGTGCACGGCGAATCTTCGTCGGACTTGACATTGGTGATTCACGACTAGTCACATTTACCTTTTCACGTCGAGGATAAGACGTTCACGGATGACACGGGAACCAGAAAGCAGTGAGTGCAGTGCAAAAGCTCGAAGGCGCTACGAGAGCCCATCTAGATGGCTGAAAAATGATGGTGAAATAAATTTCGGCGCTTTGCGCGGAGTCTCTCTACAGCATCGATCTTGGAACTCATGTTGCTACTTGTACATCTGGAACTTGCAGTGCAAAGCACGAAAGTGTCACGAGAGCACGTCCTGACAACTGAAAAAATGAAGGCGGACTGATCGCCACTACACGCCTCTATGCGCTGCCGCGCTGCTTTCAGCAGCGTTCAATTGTGCTATTAGCCCCCCCCCCCCCCCTTTCACAAATCCTGTATCCACCCCTGTGCATACATGATGTGATACTGACACGATGATTTTCTTGTAAGTGACAACCTAGCCTCGTTCCCAGGCCTGGGAACGAGGCTAATGACAACCCTATTTGTAGTCAATATTGAGGCCCTTTAATGTGTATACATATCGCATCAAAGTAATTGAAGTGGTTATTGGTCCGGCAGGAAGTAGGGCGATGGGTTAGGGTATATTATATTAGGGCGAGGGCCAGCGCTGAATGCACATGCGTACCTGTTACCCATCTTAAAGTATGTACTTCCTGTCGGATCATTATCCATGTCAAAATAATTTTGTATGTTCTTCAGGGAAGTAGTATGGGCATTGGAAAAGGTCTGCCTAGTTTCAGCAGAGGTGCCATTGTGTCTGATAGCAGCACTAGTGATGGGACTACTGTAACTAGTGAAGAAAACGTTGAGACACTGCAGGTACAGGGACTAGGATTGTGGTACCCTATAAATCGTCTCTACTGTATGCGGCAGTAACTATGATTCCTAGCATTGATCCTTCTGCCCATCTGACATCATTGTAGGGTGGCAGTGGTTCATCGGTTGATCCAGATGGTGGTAAAGAGAGTGTAGTTGCAGAGGCATCTGAAGGCAGTGGTGGTGGAGTGGCAGATGAAGATGAGGTGAGCATATCTTGGCATGGGTCTGTGCTCATCAGTTGTTGATAGTAATCTGTTTCTTAGTAATTGAACTGAAAGTGCTGTGTGAAGATGATCAATTCATGTCCTATGATTACTATCTGTGGTTGCTAAGACAATATGGTATTTTGCATCTCATCACATGAATTTGCAGTAACTGAATTGAAAGTGGGAGAGGGCCTGGTACCACACTCCTGTGTCATAGATGGACTCATCTAGTCCTGTGGCTTGTTTTAGGTAGACATTAACGCAGGTCATTGTAGGGCAAGTGTGTGCTGCATCAGGGGCGGATCCGGGGGGGGGGGGGGGGGGGGGGGGGGGGGGGGGGGGGGGGCAACCCCCCCCCCTTTCCAGTTCCGACCACACCCCTTATTTACACGTGTACCCGACTTACAGTGGAATCAGCAACAAAGAAGTTGAAAGGAAGCTCAGTGCTTGACTTTTTCCAACGGAAACAGCTTGTGACAGTCAGAATGAATCAGATACAGAGTCAACTCGTGCTGGGGACGAAAACGGTTCTCAGTTCAGACCACATGCACGGCGAATCTTCGTCGGACTTGACATTGGTGATTCACGACTAGTCACATTTACCTTTTCACGTCGAGGATAAGACGTTCACGGATGACACGGGAACCAGAAAGCAGTGAGTGCAGTGCAAACGCTCAAAGGCTCTGCAAGAGCCCATCTAGATGGCTGAAAAATGATGGTGAAATAAATTTCGGCGCTTTGCGCGGAGTCTCTCTACAGCATCGATCTTGGAACTCGTGTTGCTACTCGTACATCTGGAACTTGCATTGCAAAGCACGAAAGTGCCACGAGAGCCCATCCTGACAACTGAAAAATGAAGGCGAAAAAATTTGTCCGCGCTTTGCACGGACTGATCGTCACTACATGCGCTGCCTTCAGCAGCGTTCAATTGTGCTATTAGCCCCCCCCCCCCCCCCCTTTCACAAATCCTGTATCCACCCCTGTACATACGTGATGTGATACTGACACGATGATTTTCTTGTGAGTGACAACCTAGCCTCGTTCCCAGGCCTGGGAACGAGGCTAGTGACAACCCTATTTGTAGTCAATATTGAGGCCCTTTAATGTGTATACATATCGCATCAAAGTAGTTGAAGTGGTTATTGGTCCAGCAGGAAGTAGGGCGATGGGTTAGGGTATTATATTAGGGCGAGGGCCAGCGCTGAATGCACATGCGTACCTGTTACCGATCTTAAAGTATGTACTTCCTGCCGGACCAATATCCATGTCAAAATAATTTTGTATGTTCTTCAGGGAAGTAGTATGGGCATTGGAAAAGGTCCGCCTAGTTCCAGCAGAGGTGCCATTGTGTCTGGTAGCAGCACTGGCGATGGGACGACTGTAACTAGTGAAGAAAACGTTGAGACACTGCAGGTACAGGGACTAGGATTGTGGTACCCTATACATCGGCTCTACTGTATGGGGCAGTAACTATGATTCCTAGCATTGATCCTTCTGCCCATCCGACATCATTATAGGGCGGCAGTGGTTCATTG